>VXBT01011450.1:0-47227 GCA_013400235.1 Oriolus oriolus | reverse complement strand
AAGAAGTGGAGGAGGAGGGGGAGGGGGAGAAGGACGGGAGGAGGAGGAGGAGGAGGAGGCGAGAAGGCGGGAGAGGCAGGCCAGCCTCCTGGCGCCTCCTGCAGCCTGGGGCTGTGCCTCTCGAGTCCGGCGCCGCTGGTGAACTTTGCGGCATACTGGTAGGGGGGGATGTAACCGCGGGAGTGGGCTGGAGAAGGGTTATTTATAGGAAAATCCAGAGAGCCATATGGAGCCTGCACCCCCTGGTCCCGGCGGCATGTTAATTTGGTCAAAGCTTCTCCCTGGCTACCGCTTGCAAATAAATTAGACATCCTGCCGATGATGATCTTATCAAATTAATGTAATTAGACCACAGACAAGTTACAACAGTTACCGTGGCCATTTCAAGTTCCCAGGATGAATATTTGGTCTTTTGGGTTGTTCTAGTGGGCAGGGACTAGGGAGGGAGGGGGAAACAGCGTAGGAAATGGGACAGGAGGTGGAAACAAAACAGACAGAAAGAGAGAAAAGCTGACCCTGAAAAAGCTTATCCAATAAATTACAAATGGGCTAGAAGAGATAAAATGCCACTGAGACAGAAAGCTCTACAAGAAATATATCGGTGGTTTCACTAGGAAAAGAAAAAGAGGAAAGGAAACTTGGCGCCACATTGGGGCACATTAATTCATTTCTCCTGATGGTTTCTTTGACTTTGTCTCTCAGTGATGTCAGGGTGGAAGGGTGGGGGTGCAAGGTTGTCTGGAAACCTGTGGATCAAAGATTGCAGCCTCAAAGTGCCAGGGGAACTGGAAGCAAGAAAGCCCTAGGACAATCCACAGAGGGAGGTGGGACAGTCAGAGGAAGAGACAAGGGTCAGTGTAGGGGTCAAGGTCACATTTACTGGGTGTCAGCAGCTGTGACAAGATCACTGTGAACAAAGTCTTTGCAAAGGAAGGACTGAAAATCTGGAGCCTGGTGAAGATTCCCTGGGATGCGGGGCAGGAGGACTTGCTCTCCTCCTGCCTTAGAATAAAGCTTCCAAGCATCTTTACTTTCATGTTATTAAAATTGCTCAGGCACCGTAAAAACAATCAAAATGCAACCAGAGGACCTGAACATTAACAAGATATTAAATAAATAAGAATGAATTGAATAAGTAGAAGGAGACAATGACCTGTTGTCAAAGCATGAAGGACAAATTGCCCGCTTCTTACAAAGGATCTGCTGAGAGGTGGGAACTGGTGGAAGCCATCTGGGGACCTGGAATTTCAAAGTGGCAAAAACTCAAAAAGTAAAAAATATTCCAGAAGAAATAAGAGTGTTTATGGATGCTATGTAATTTCCAAAGGAGTATATATCTAGGGAAGCCATTGTGTTTTCAACTGTATACTTTAGAGATTGATGTCTTATATTTAAAATATATGTATTGAGAGAGCACCTGCTATGCAAAAGTTAACATCTAGGACACAATTCAGAGAGGAAGAAAAAAGGCACCATCCATTTTAGATTTGGTATCTGAAATTTATTATTCTATGAGTCAAGCTACACAGAAAGATCCAGAAAATTAATTTATCATTACTCCATGCCATAATCCTTAGTTTCTAGGTTTTTTTCATCTTATTAAGTTTGGAAACATGTATCTCAGGATAACAGGCCTGCCTTTAACGTTTTTAAGGAAATTCCTATTCCTGGGTCAGGTTCATTGGGAGCTGAGATGTTTTACTCTCTTACTTAGAGAGCGTAGTAAAGTGAGAGATCATACAGCATTGAAGTGCCAGTTAATCTGGGTCTTTAAAATGCAGCATATGCCTCCCAGTTTACAATCCATACACAGGCTGTATAAACAGAACTCACATAATCCCCTCTAAATTATCCAGAAGATCAGATAAGGGAAAGAGCATACAAGTATATTGTCCTTGACTTATCTGTTATCTTTTACCTCATGTTTCCATCTGCAAATTCTAGAACAATGAGCTTCCTGCTTGTACCTTTCCTCTGGGTGTAAAGTCCATATTTAACCACATGCAAACCAAATGAAGCCATTTTTACTAGAAATGGGCTTACTTGTAATATGGAAAATTACTTGAAATACAAAAAGGTAGTGGGATACTTCTTCATTTTCCCAATTAGTAATCTCCCATCTCCCTGTTGCTATGGCTATGTAAGTAACACTGGCTAAGGGTATATTTGTGCTACATCAGAACACGTTAAAAAGCTAGTTACTTCATCTAACATTGTAGAACTTGCAGAGCAGAACTCAGACCATCTGCAAAGGTTCTAGAGAAGAAAGCAATTATTACTGTAGATATCCTGATTTCAGTGTTTGTGCTATCTACTGTAAAATTGGCTTCATTATTTCTGTGGAGGTAGACATCCTACATTGCAGACATGATGTTGTGTGTGGTTACACACACACACACACACACACACACCTATACATATGCATATAAACATCTGTGTATGTGCAATACAAATCATGGTCGACCAACAAATAAAAGAGTTACAGGATCATTATTTAATTTGAAATTATGTCTTTGTTCAGGCTTTGACTATGGAATTTAACACATGCTGGTAGATGCCTCCATATGTTGCAACTCCCCCAGAACCTATGCTTCTTAATGTATACAATGACTTTAAACCAGTTCAGATAAACAAGTTCTAACCAAGGGTAGAAGGGTTCAAGCTAATATCAGGATCTCCTCACAGAATTTTCTATCTCAGTGTATTTCACAAGCCAGTCTTCACACATGGCTCCTGGATTTATCTAAACTGCAATTAGACTTAACAAGGTTTCCAAAACTAGATAATTTTCTTCTTCATTTTTCATTTTGCTAAGGGTAATGGCATGTGAGCATGTTCCAAGTCTCCCTGTGATATGTTCACCAGACGGAGCTTTGCAAAATGATGCAGTGGTGGATGATGATGACTAAAAAAAAAAAAAAGAAAGAAAGGAAAGTTAGAGAAGTGGTTTGCCTACTTGTATCCAGTGAGTAGGAGACTGGCTCATGATGAGAAAATAAAAAATTCTCTATCTTTTGCAGTGTAAGAGCCAGCCCACATGTTCTTCTTTCTTGGCTCATACCCTCAACCACAGGGCTACCAACCCTCTTGCTGCAGCTGTTCTACATTACAAGAAAAATAATTTTGAGATCCCTTGAACCATAGAAAGGCAGTAGGGGAGCATGAGTTACAGCACTCGTCAGGGTGTGCACAGCCCTGGGAGGACTTATTTGCATTGTGCTTTCGTGTGAGACTGAGCTTGATCTAATGGACTTCACATTTCAGCTGTTTAGATTATGGAGCTGGTAGCAAAACCCACTGACATTCTTCAGCAGAATATATTGTCATCAGACCTTGAGGTAATTTTGCATTGGAAACTGTATCTGAATAGGTCACAGGGTTAATCTTAAAAGGTTCAAACACTAGGTGTCAGAAAAGGGAATAGGAGTCAGAAAGACGGACAGATTTTTCATCCATCTTGTGTGTAGTCTGCTGTAAAACCTGTGTAGTCATTTCACTTTGAAATCCTGATGACGCAAAAGAGAGGTGTATTTAGCGAGTAGGCCAGGCCAAGGTCTTGACCAGAATTTCTTATTTAAACTATATATATTGATCTGACTTTCTGACCCAGTTTCTACCATGACTGCTTGCATTAAAGTCACTAAAGCACCTGAGCAGTTCTTAGGAGAGGACCAAGCCCCACAGCTACTGTATTTAGTGGTGAGAGTGTCCAGAATAAGTGTTTGGTAAAAGAGTCAATTCAGACAGACATTTGCATTTTATCTTTCCTTCTCTGTTTCTTTCATTTTTCTTTTTCTCTTTGTTTTCCTGCAGCCTATAGTCTTCTGGAGTGGCCTTTAGTTCAGTTTTAAGGGTTACTATAGGGACAGACTTAATCCCCTTCCAACTTAGTACTGATTAGTACTCTGAGAAAGTATATTCTGCCCACTGCGCTGCTGGTTAGAAGGAGAGAGATAGGGAGCTGAGCTGAGTCACCCACCTCCTTTTATTCCTCTCATCTCAAAATTCACTCACACATACACACACACAGAGACTCACACACACATTTACTTTAAAACTTTGACACAACAGAAGTGGGTTGTCTGTTTTCAGTGGAGAATTTCAAGTCGAGGAGCCCAGATGGAGAGAGATGGTTTTGCTGCAGCCTTGACCCCAGAACATGAACTGAGATTTCACTGCAGCATTTCACTTGAAATGTCCTCCCAGCTGCATCTTCCATGCTCTCAGTCCTGACATGAAGGCCTCGTTTCTGCCTTTCCCAGAGCAATACGTGAGATGGTTGGTTGCCTGACTTGGGGACCGGGATTTCACTCCAGGCTTTCTCTTCATAAGTTTGGCGTTGCAGCATTCAGCACTGCAGCACTGAAGTACACAGAATTCTTTTTCTTCTTTGTGATAAAAGACATACATTTAGGCTGCCGAAAAACATTACTATGAAATTAAATGGAGCTCTGAGAAATATCTGTTCTTTTAGTCAGCTGTAACAGGAAATGTACTAGTATAATATTGCAGCCTTTAATAAGAACTGATAACATTTGCACCATAGTCTAACCTCAGCAAATTTTTTTCTTAAGATTCCAGCATTATCATTTTAAGTACCTTGTTACAATAGTTCTCAACATCCTGCAAGACATGACTACCGTGTAGTGTGATCAATACACAATATAGTACTGCACTTTTTCTAATATGACTATTTTGTGGTTTTGATCGGTTGCTTATTTCATTCTTTTCCTAAGCATGTCCAATGTCTGACTAAACACAAGCAAAAGGTCCCTCTGCAGCATATTCAGATGACTGAGGTAGTTTAGCAATGTTCATTCATACAATTTAATGTTAGTTAAAAATTACTTTGATCATTTTATAAAAAATTTAATGATGCAACATGAGACAAAAAATCAGTGTCATTTAGATATACACAAGGCATTAAAAAGTATCTTTCTCAGTAACAACAAAAAAAAAATCGTGCAGGAAAAAAAGTCCAGACCTTCAATCTGTTGCTTACACAAGTAATCCCACTGAATCACATCAGCTTGAATAATAGACCTATAATGTGTTTTCAATAATTAATTATTTTCTTATCCATTTTCATAGCACAGTCTCAGAGCAACGTAAGGATCATATAAATGGACAAAAGTAGATAAGAACTTATGTCTCTGCTCTCTCTAACTATAATTTATTTCCATTGTTTAATAATGAAGAGGAAAATGCCTCTCAGCATGCAGAACTGAGGCAAAGACCAGCCTCCAACAGTTTGCTGACATGACTCTGGGCAAATAGTTTCTCTTTCCCATGCCTCAGTTTCCTAGTTTGAGGAAGTGGAAGGCATTTCAAGTGGAAGCCCAAAGGCATTTTGAAATCTGTGATGAACACACATGGTGACTGAAGCAATTATCATGATTACTCAGGGGTACAACTGAAAAAAAGTCAAGTCTTATGTAAGAGTAATATCCAGTTCTTTCTCTTTTTGTCAACCCATCTCAGAGGCTTTTATAGCAGAATACAATATAATTTTATTTGTTCAACAAATTGGAAAACAGAAGCACTGACCTTGGGAAGGTCACATGTCAAGCCGTTGATAGCACTAGAAATAGACCCAAGTCTCAGAAGGCTCAGCCCTGCCTTCTACCCCAGTATTTGAAAGGCAGAACTACTGATATATAAAAAAAAACTGTTCAAAAAACAAAACAAACCAAAACTAAACAAAAGGCTTCCTGCTTCCTTCTCCTCCTCTTTCAGACTTGATTTTATGCATCAAAGGTTTCATATGCCAGTCATTTTCTTTCTGGAGGCCTAATGTAGTTATGTGGTGTGACAGTAATATCAAGCCTTGGTTTTCCTATTAGTTCACATCTTAATTCCCTGTAATGCAATTATTTTTACTCTGAAAACAGAATGTTTTCATTCCTCAGACTTTACCTCACTTAGACTTCAGACTTCAAAAACAGGAATTTCAGAGCCGAATGCTAAAGCATGTGAAACGCAAACTCCCTCTCATCTAAAAAACATCTTGGAAAAAAATTAAAAATCTTGTTTAGTCAGAGAAATCTGAAGAAGTGGTTTTGTTGTCAGGAAACACTAGTTCCTTTCTTCTGCTATAAAACAAAATCTAAAAAAAGCAGCCAACCCAGTAAAGATGCAAACTGAATTAATACTTTTCAGTGTGGTTCAAAACAGAAATCTGAAACCAAACTTTCAAGTTTATTAAAATATGAGAAATTTTGTTCTGGTGGGGTCTTATTTGTTTTTTTATCTGTTGTGTTTTGTCTAATATAATAAAGCATTCTTTGAACTAGAAAATCAGAATGGAATATCAGAAATCAGATTTTTTTTAATCTTCTTTAATCATATTTTGTTAAAATTATTTTTCCTTTCCTTCTGATTCGTTAAAATCATGATATTCACGGACAAAAGACCCTCTAACTAATTAAAGTTAGAAAGTGGTATATTTATTACGCTGGCAGGTGGCACGGGAGTCGCCTCCTAGAGACATGCCAACACCTTACATGGTTATTTGCCCTCGATTTATTTCACAAAGTGTTGCATATTGATCATATGCATATTTCTAGCACTTCCCATTTATTTTTCTTATTAAAATGAGGTTATTAGTCCTTTGCGCATTCACAATTCCTTTTTCAGTTTGGGTCGGTGGTCTTGATTTGAGTCAGTGGTCTTGAAAGATGAAGTCAGGGATCTCTTCATCACCATGAACTTTCTACCTTCTATTGTGGGCAAGCCCCGGCAAGCCTCCTGGAGATGGTCCATACCTCCTGCCTGTATTTGATCATGCAATCTAGGTGCTAGCTATAATTCTATCAGCTTCTTTTGTCCTTATGACAGTTCATTTACTATAAGCAAAGTTTCAGACAGGTACATAATAGTGAATAAAACTATACTTTTTGGCTAAATTTCTAACTCTTTGTTAAATTATTTTTTTGTTTAATCAGTACAAATTGCTTCTAACTCCTAGCTAAAGTTTAACTCTTCATAATCTTGATTCATTTTGATTAGTTTGAATTGGAATTTTCTGATAGAAATTTCTGAAAACTTTTCTGAAACTATCTATGAAGTCAGCATGCAGTGGTGTCTGCATATTAAAAAGAGAATTGCTGTGTATCAGCAGACTGGAGAAAGACTGAGTAGATGAAACATTATTAGCAATAGAATAATACCTTCTTCCTATTTATGCAATGCCTAGAAACCATACCCTGGGACCAATCCCACATGGCATTTTAGTTTTAATTAAATAACATTTTAGAGACATAAGGGAGAAGAGGCTGGTGACCCGATTAATCATTGTACTGCTCAATTTTACATCACAGCATCCCAAATGATTTCAAATGTATTACCCTGATGTAAAGCTAGAGTATTGCACGGGTATCTCAGGATGTAGTTGGTTATTTTTTTTCTCCATGGGCAAAGCTTATCTGAGATATCCCTTACTGTCTTCACTAACCTCCAGACACTAATTTTAACTTCTTGAGTCTTCTTACTTTACCATGACCATTGTTATTGATTCAGTTCATATTGCAGTCCACAAACAGTTCTGTCTTTCCTGAGCTTTTGAAAAGATCAAGTCAGCATTGCTGCTGAGTTGACCAAGGAATGATCTGTATACCTAAAGGGGATGAATACATACCGAGGTCCAGGATTTAGCCCCCAGAAGACCCTAGCTTGGATGGATCTGGACTTTAATGTCTTTAAGCTATTGTGTAAAATACTTAGAATCTAAAATGCAGCTTCACGTGTGTCGTGGTTTGAAAGAGAGGTATCTGCTAAGGAAGGCAGGAGCCTCCCTTGGAATGGAAACTGTAACCCCGTTCTCTTCAACTTATTATAATATTGAAATTAAGAGGCTTTCAGGCAAAGATATGAGAAATAGGAATAAGAATTCTTTATTAGTGTATACATAACAAGGCAATAGTACAGAAACACTGTCTTCAACTGCCAGAGTCAGGATATGATCTGACACACTCCTAGGCAGGGTTGTGGTAGCAGTCCGATTACGTGGTGGCTGCAGTCCTCTTTGAAGTGAAAGATATGGTTCTCTTGAAGTGGTGATCCTGTGGAAGGGTCTGGTCTTCCTTGGAAGGTCCAGTGATGGTTATGTAGCTCTTGTCCTCTGGGAATCCAGTAAGGGCTGGCTGTGGTGCTCCAAACCTCAGATTATATCCGGGTAGGAATGCTTGGTTCCTTCCCTCGGGTGGAGCACCTCAGAATGGGATGATGCAATTTTATGAGTCATGCAGCGAGGCTTGATAGCCCATTGACAGAAGATATCCTCCCCAGAGGGAGTTATCAGAGACAAAGAACACTGCTCCACCTGGTTTTAACAGATGGTGATAGAATACATACTTTGGGTTACATCTTACATTGTAACCTAAGACAACAAGAGACTCTTGTAACTAAGCATATGTGCGTGTGTATGGATATTGATATACATATATATTGGGGAGTTAGATGTGATGGTGATGGGAGTGTTTTAAAGAGAAATAAGGCCAGTATCAAAGTGGCCTTTGACAAAAACACTTCTCCAGTGTTTTAATAGACTGGCCTTCATTCACAATATATATTTTCCAATGGTAAGTTCTTATACATTATTAGTTATAATTATTGCATATTCAAGCTGTTCTTAATAACTGTCTCCTCCAGTAGCTGTGCGTGTTCAATACCAGAGAGCTGATGCCATGTAGTCCGCAGGGATGGCTGCACTCAGGTTTAAGGAGCAGTTTTGAGATCTCTTTGAAGGGGTAAGATGGGGACAAAGTCAAGAGTCATCTATCTTTCTTTTTTCACGTGTCCATGGTATTTTTATGATACTCACATCCCCCTGCAAAAGAAAGAGTGAATCTCATCTGTTTCCAATACAGACTGTCTTATTTCCAGGAGCAGAACTTGTTCATTTTCCCAGTCATGTTTCCTGCCCGTTCTATAACTGTTCGTGTTCTTCAGTTTATGCCTTATACATGAATTTTATTGTACCTTGTTTGCATAGTCACATCACAGAAGTCTCCTTTTGTCTCTTGCAGTTACAGATTACATTTAAAATTAGTTTATGTACCTGTGCCCAAGTGCTTAGACTTTGTTGCTGGTTATGCCATTACTGATGTCACAAAATGTAGTATCTCACAAATAGTTACGCTTATGTTCAGATTCCAGGCAAACAAATACCGAATATGCTCTCTTCAATCTTTTTCAGTTTTATGGATGTAACAGGTCACTGCTTTGTCAGCAAGACTTTTATTTAAGCAACATAAATACTCACTTCATAAGCTACATAGATACTTAAAATTCTTAATTTTGTTATAACTTCAGAAGTTACTTTAAAATAGCTTATTTCGTGTTTGATTGCAATACTTGCAGTAAGAATTGGGCCACTGTTTATTAAGTAGGCTTGTACTCTCTCCTTTGAATGGAAGTTCCTTGCTTACTTGGATGTACAAGGGCTTTTCTGGTGTGTTTTCTGTTGGAGAGGCTAAGGAAAATGAGGATAATTTATCACATTACTCATGTAATCTGTTTTACCTTCATTCACATGAATATTTGTTTACATTCTAGAGTTTCAGTATTTATAACTGGGAAAAAAAAGTCATAAACTCTAGACTAGGTCTGTATTATATGGTTCTGTAGGATACATGTGACCTGGGATTCATGTGCTTGGCTTTCAAACAGATAATTTGGTGCACAGAATGCCGCATTTTCACTGCAGAATCATGTCAGTGAGGCTTGGTCAAGTCAGCAGGCATCACTAACCTGCTCTGCTGCACACGAGTGGTTCATGCCACCAGACATCTGAGGAACCTTTACAAAGGTATAATAATTCCAAGAGAAATTTAGAGGCCTAATCCTTCTGCAAATACAGCACAGACATCCCACAGTCCAAACATACCTCTTCAGCAATTGAACCATTGCATTTTTTTATTTTTATAGCATCTGGCTGTGAGTAGCATCACTAAAATATAGTAATGCTGCCCTCTCTATGGATGTGGAACAGCATGCTAAAGGACTCCAGCACCACAACTGGGAAATACCTGCAGGAGGTCACATGGGGTCGGTGCTGGAAGGCCCACTTCCCTTCTCCCTGACACGCTTCTTCATTTTACTTCCCCGTGACACTCATCATGAAAGTTCAAGTTATTGAAGACTGACTCAATTACTTGTGTACTTTCATTCTAACCATGGAAGGTTAACTGAAGGTAAAGAAAACCAAAACAAAGTGAAAAGAGATGAGAATATAAGGCTTTTTGTCTGAGGAGTCAGAGTAACAGCTCCTTCTTTTGGTGGATTTCTGAAAATCTGAAGAGATTGAAGGGCAGATGTACATTTCTCTGAACAATTGATTATCTCTTTTTAAGTCATTGCCAAGCTATGAAAAAAACCTGAGGTTTAGATTAAACCTTTTTTTTTCTTGATTACTGTATTTTCTACTCCCATTTTTCAGAAGCAAAGTGGGGAGAGATTGCACAATATTTTCGTAGCAATTACATATTTACATAATTTAAATAAAATATTTTGCTGTTTTCAAACTGAGCTTTTAAAAGTCAAACTGAAGTAAATATAAGACGGAACACTTCAGCAGTCTGGTGATAGCTTTAGCTTTTGGCATTCTGTCTGCAGTACCCACCAAGGCATCTTTACAGTCAGTGGAGAGAAATTAACCATTCAGGTTGTACTAAAATACGTTCAAAACAAGTAGAATAAATTGTGCTGGGAAAGCATTATTTGTGATACTTTATTTCAAAGACCTTTCACTGTTTACATCAATTTGTACTAAAACTAGCTTCCTTTTGATGACTATACCTTGATGTGGCTAATCTCATTCAAGAGATTAACTGACATCAAGAGGATGTTTATAAAAAATAATATTTTATCAAAAAATATAGACACGCTGTAATTTTTTTTTTAACGTCTCATTTTTTTTCAGTCATTTTTGAACAAAAAGAACATCAAAACATTTTTGCTCATTACATTTCAAGAAGAGTTGAACAGAAAGTTATCATCTAGGTGTAGTAAGTTATTCAATAGAAAAGTAGGAAATTATTTTTTGAAGTAGAATAAACAGAAGTCATTATGTTGCATCTTCGAAATTTCCTTTGAAAGGATAAATATACAAAAGGAACATTACATTATTATTTCTTACCTTTCGGTATTGCAGAGGGCTCTTCACTTATTTTCTCTTTTACAGCTCTACCAACATATCAGAGAGAAATGAGGGGTGAAACGGAAGAGTGCTATGTTGATGACTGTTATAAAAGTTGGATTTTATTGATTATATTATGTGTATCAGTAGCTTTATTGTTCTGAATCTTGACTCATTAAAATTATGCTTGGGAAGCAATTTTCCTAATGATTACAAAACTCATTGAATTTATGATTTTCTGTGAATCTTTAAGAATATTTTCTTCCATAAACTATTTGTTACAAACATTTGAAATATTATCTATTTTATAAGTTAGCATAATCTTGTCGACATCAAAGAAATCAATCTTTTTTAAGATCTCAGGCTTATGACAGAATAGTATTGAAATGCAGGCACTCTAAAGAGTCAAAGATATTTGAAAGAGTAAAGATTAAAAGAAAAGTGAGAAATTACATCTTAATGACATTGTTGTTGCTAGGAGATTCCAGCTACTTTTTAAAGAGATGAGTGTGTCCTTTTTCTTAATTAAAAAATGATTAATAAATAGATAAACCACTAAAATGCCAAACTTTTAGTAAATTTGCGTGGAAACATCCAATGTATAATCTGCTTAAGCAGCAGCAGCAATGAAAAATCACATGAAGGACAAGGGACAAAAAATAGGACAATCTTTCCATTGTTCCTTTAAGATGTCAAGCCACACCCCCCTGGTGCTGCAAAAAACCACCTTAATTAATACTGGTCATTGTGAGGAAAAGGATATGCAGTTAGATGGACAATTTATCCAATGTAGTACAATGTTTATTATGGTCTCTCCGTCCAGGCTGTGTGTAATAAAAAACTATAATTTAGCTATTACCACCTAGCTCAGTAGATATAATGGGATTTTGTTATGGCTTAGAAGCTCTCAAGGTTTCATAAAGAAGCTAAAAGGCAAAGCATTGCTCAGGAAGGCCTCTTGGACAAGCTTCAAATTTTTCTTCAGCAGACTAGAAATTCTTGACTTCTTTCTTTAAAGTGTACTTTTATTTTCCAAATGTCCAGTCCAACTTATTGATAAAAATTGACCGACTAAGAGTTTCAGTTTGATAAAGGTGTAAAAAACCTGAAAATTAAGATTTATTTTAAAACCATGTTAGATCATAGAATCACAGAAGGGTTTTGGTTGGAAGGGGCCTTAAAGATGCCAACACCCCTGACTTGGAGAGGGGCATCTTCCATTAGACCGGATTGCTCAAGGGCCCCATCCAACCTGGCCTTGAACACTTCCAGACATTCACAGGTTCTCTGGGCACCCTGTTTCAATGCTTTAACACTCTCACAGTAAAGAACTTCTTACTAATATCCAATCTGAATCTACCCTTTTTCAGCTGAAATTTATTACTCCTTGTAATATCTCATCACTACATGGTCTTGTAAAAAGTCTCTCTCCAGCTTTTTTGTCAGCCCTCTCTACGTACTGAAAGGCCACAATAAGGTCACCCCAGAGCCTTCTCTTCTCCAGACTGAATAACCTCAACTTTTTCAACACTTTCTCATAAGAGAGGTGGTTTTTTTTTATGTTGGAGACTCCAGAGCTGGATGCAGCACTCCAGGCAGGGTCTCACCAGAGCAGAGCAGAGGGGCAGAATCCCCTCCCAGGCCCTGCTGCCCACGCTGCTTTGGATGCAGCCCAGGACACATTTGGCTCTCTGGGCTGCGAGTGCCCACGGCTGGGTCATGTCCAGCCTCTAATCCTCCAGCACCCCCAAGTCCTGCTCGGCAGGGCTGCTCTCCATCTGTTCATCCCCCAGCCTGTGTTGACACCAGGGGGTGTCCTGACCCAGGTGCAGCACCTTGCCTCATGAAATACCCAGGGGCCCACTACTCAAGCTTATCCACATCATCATAGCTATAGTCAACTCCAACACCAATGTGAATTTTCTAGAAAACAGACCACTAAAATGAAAATTTTTTTATTGTCATGTGTCCTTACTCCAAGATTTGACACTTGTATATGTTAGAATGAAACCAAAGAACAAACATACAAGCTTACCTGGAAGTCAGAGACAACTTGAAAAAGAGCTAAGAATTTATATGATTTATTCATACATGCTCACAGACCTAGTCATTAAATCAGAAGAAGATATGTGATGTTTAGATCATCGCCATTTAAAAAGTGATTCTGATCTTTGCATGTACTTCGGGGCAATATTTATTTGCAAAGCACTTAGGTAGCTTTAGGAAATCTCTGAACAAGCTCTCTTGATAAAAAAAAGACAGTATAGATGTGCTACTGATAAAAGTTTAAACCTGGTAATTTTATCTATCCATTGTGCACCTATAAACATATACAACAGATTTTATATTCCAAACATCCTTTAAAAAATGCAGATTCTGTAAGTGGTAAAAACAACCCCCAAACAACATTGTAGTTTCTTGCAACTTTCTTGTTTCCAAGTCTTTAAACATCCGTGTTTGCATTTTTGGAGTTTGTTTCTGAGTTTGGTCTGAGGTTTTCTTTTGAGTCCAACAGGGTTGGTTTTATGAAAGCTGATCCCAAAAGACATAAAATATTCATAGTTCCCAGAGAATTCTTGGGAAAATAGAGATGTTCAGTACTTTGCAGAGTTGAAATAATACAGAGCTCTATGAAGTCTTGGTGGTTTGGGATTTTTTTTTAATTTCTGAACAATGTGAAGAAAGGCCTGTAGGACATTTTTGGCTTGGTGATGCCATCTTCAGTTCAGGTAGGAGTTTGAAAACTAAAGTCAGAATAATTGCTAAAACAACATTTTTCTGACAGAAATGCACAATAGGATTTGACCTTTATGTATTTGTTTAATAAATTGCTAATTTTATATTTGCCTATTGAATAATTTTTTACTGTATTTAACAGCCTGCTGTTGGCCCACACTGTTTCCTTTTGTGTTTTAGATGTTAAGATAATTCTAATATCATTTAGACATGTGCTTTCTCCTATTATCCAAAGATAAACAAGTTGAATCCAAGATGTAAAATACTGCAAAATAAGTCCTTCACTTTTTTCTTAAGCATTTGGCATAACTGATAGCTAAAACAATATTGACAGTATAAAAAATGAACGAAAAATGAATATGAAAAATAAACTAGAAAGCAAATCACAGGATGCAGACTTTGACTGGGTGGGAGATTTGTTTGATGCTTTTCCTCTTCCCGTGACCTTCTGTCTGTTAAGGAGAGAAAAAGAGTACGTGTGTGAAAGAGAGAGAAAGCCAGAGAGGAGAGAAGACAGAGGATGAAGGAGGAAAAGAGTGAAGGAGGGAAGGAAAACCAAAACAACAGCAATATAAAAAGT
Source organism: Oriolus oriolus (assembly GCA_013400235.1). Lineage (NCBI taxonomy): Eukaryota > Metazoa > Chordata > Aves > Passeriformes > Corvidae > Oriolus > Oriolus oriolus. The sequence continues at coordinate 32,774 of VXBT01011450.1, read as the reverse complement.
AGTATAGTTTGGGACAGTTATATTAATTTAATAAGATTTTAAATACATGAAGCATTGTGTTGCTCACCCACATGTAAAGAATCTGACATATAATTTAGGCAGTGTCTTTAGCAGTGTCTTTAGGTCAAGAATTAGATTGATTAGGGGGATAATATCAGAAAGACCTAGATGTTATTTTTAAATTTTTTTTTGCACAGATATAAATCCATTGTATTCACTGTTTAGGAAAATGAATTCTTTTTTAAAGATTAAAATGTGTAAAAGAAAAGTATTTTCAAATGACTTCCTAGTAACAATACTGCCTGGGAATAATACAGATATAAGTAAAAACGAAACATACTTGCTAGCAGGATAGGAATCCTGTCTGTTTATCTGCATAGAAGTCTGTATTCCTCTCAGTTTGGCAACAGATGTGAAGTAACTTTGATGTCTCTGGTTAAATAAATATGCAAATAACAAAGCTAAACAACATTATCCCATCAGATGTAATCAAAATAACTTGGCAGTTATCAATAAACAAGTTAATTATGGTTTATCACTTGCAAGATACAGGCAGAATACCACATCTCAATGGTATCAAGCTAGAAACTAAATTACTTGGAGTTTTGTTTAATATTTTTGCAGCCCAATGACATTTTGTAGACTTGATCCTTACTCTGAGGACAACTTTCGTGTCAGGAGATCCCATTCCCTTTACTGGCAGTGAACATCCCAGGATAAATCAAGAGACACAAACTGGTCCAGATCAGGAAGACAACTAATCACTTTAAGACTCAGGGGATGGATGTGCCTTGATAGTCATGACCTAACCCAAAGACCCTAGAAAGAGAAACTCACTGAGCTAGAACAGAAGAGTGGAAGAATATATTCAGCCTGAAAGAGCTGGTGTTAAAACAAAGGTTTGTACCAGCAGACCAGTTTAATAAGATTCTGTTTAGAAAGGGACCTTGCTTTAAGCTACAGTGAAAGTCATCCTAAGAAATCAGAGGTGCTGTGGCATCTTTTATGGACACTGTAGAAGAAGGTAGTTGTGGTTTTGAGCTCTGAAAGATTAAAGATCCAGTTGCAAAAATATTAACTAATTTTGATTCACCAAGTACAGGATGAGCTCTGAAAATATTTAACAGCCACTCAAGTGGGAAAATTAAAAAAAAACAAAACAAAAAACAACAAAAAAGGCATTTATCCAGGAAGGCTGGTTTTATCCAAGGGGGCAATGTTTTCTTTTTTTTTTTCTGGTGGCTCAAATCTGTAGTCTGCATTATTTCCAGTACAATATTCTCTACATCTTGTTGGATTTAAGACACAGATAAAGGTGGATTAGTGAATGAAGGAAGGATCTTGGCACAGCAGAACAAAAGAAATTCTGCTATTTGAGGAACAAAGCAATCAAATATATTTGTTAGTAGGCCACATAGCAAGTCACCAGATTCTCTTTTGTATATACATATATATAGCTAAATACATCTATGTATGTGTTTTTATTTATGTATGTATTTACATATATATATGTATATTCAAGCATTTTTTGTATGCAAATTAATAATAATGAAAAATATGATACAAATACATATAGATTAATAAAATAAAATAGCATAAATAATAGTCCCTAAACTCTGCCTTAGATTAAACCCTAATTGTCCAAAATGACATATTTTCTATAAGGAGATGTATCAACTCTATCACCATCAAATTTTAGTGGAGGCAGATCTCTATTGCTTTACTAGAAGTAAATATATGAGGTTACTTCCTGGCACATAAGTAGGGACTTAGAGCTATCTCACTTTCTTATCTGACAGCTTGATTCAATTGCAAAATATAGAAGACAGTATGGACAATCAAATACGTGACTGTCTAAGAGCTAAACCAGTCCAAGCAATTGTTTTTCAATGATTCCTTAACAGTCTTTACTCTCACTACTGATAAATCCCACAAATGGCAGCAACATTGAAACTGTGCTAGTGAACAGAGATAGGACATGTGGTGGTCATGCTTGATGACTTCTAACTTCATGGCAACACATACTCAGTGGATGCTCACACACCGGATCTTTTAGATCTTTATCTACAAAATACTCTCTGTTTGGGTATGAGGCATCTCAAGTAAAATAGCACATCTCTTTCACTTAGTCACACCAAACCCAGCACCAGTGAGGCCTGGTTCAGGTTAATGATGATACTTCTGCAGTTAATTCAGCTCATATGTAGACCCACATATTCTCACACTCTTTGTCTTTAGGGTGTAAAGGAAACTACATAGAGGAAAGGATTTATTTTCTTCCAGATCCTGTTATTTCCAGCACAAACCCCACCAGATTCTTTTTGTGTGTGTTTCTGAATCAAGAGAAGGGGAAATGCCCCTATTTGTCTCTGTGTTTTGTTAGCATTCAAGTGTTATCTTTGTGTCTTGTTAACATTCCAGTGCAAATAAAGCTATTTCAAGTCAATGGACTTGATTCAACAATGGAGTGCTCTAGTTTTAGGTGACTCCAAGGAATGTAGCTGAATTGATTTCAGTGTACTGCAGTGGTTAGCCAAGATCAATATTGGTAACAGTAGTAGCAAGAAGCCAATATCCACAAAATATTATCTTCACTAGCTGGGGCTGAACACGGATTCATCTACTCCCAACTTTTACCAGCTAAATGCACAGACAATATTGATTTTATTTGCAAGACTGTGGTAAATGTTGCTCAGTAAAACTGTACAATTAAAAAAGTTTACCGGCTGATCTTTATCTGAAACATTGAACTATAATTCATCATACTGTAAGAATTGACCACATTACTGAAACTCAGGGTAATGTAACACTTCTCCAGATGCAGAATAATCAGAGCTTATTTTCTTTTTAATTTCATAATTCCTGAGAATTAAATGCATTTTTCAATTATTTTTAATTAACTGTCCACTCTACATAATAGTCTCTTTGTGAAATAATTGAGAAAAAAAATGACCTTCTGAAAGGTCCTATCCTCCTAATGTACTAAGGATTTAGCAAAGTGTTTAACTGAAAAAAATAAAATATAGTAGGACAGCTGACGACAATTCAGGCCTACTGCAGTGATACAGATACTCATAATTCTTGCCTTTTATTGCCATCTTCTCTAACTGCCAATGCCGATACTTAAGTGTATTTGTTTTGGGTTCTTTCCACTTCTATTTCCTAGATTATAGGGATTTTGATTGCTTTTGCTAAGCTGCTTCTTTCAGTTCCTCCTAGGCTACCAATAAGTAAGACAGTACTACAGGATGCATTTTTGCAGCAGTAATCCAGAACACTTAAAAAAACGAAACAGGCTACATAAAACACTATTCTGAATTAAAAAAAGCGGTCAAAGGTGCCAAGAAAAGCTTTGTACTACTAGGAAATAATGTATCATATCTTACATACTGCGGATATGTTCCTTTTTTTCTCTCTTTTTTTTTTTTTCTTTTTTTTTAATTAATACAAAAATGTCAGGGGACAAACTCTTTGATTCTGCATAACTCCACTGCAGGAAAGAACCAAAGCACTGTCACTTGGCCTTAGGTTTTGCACTTATAAATTGCCCTGATTGCAGGCATTGGTGGAGCTGCAGAGGTACAGCAAAGCAAGATTTTATTGCCACTGTTTCTCCTCATCTGAAAACTTGCCTGTCAGAAAACGAGCTGGGAAGCTGCAGCTACATCAATGCTTGACTCTCCAAAGCACACAGGACCTCCGTGTCACTTCAGCAGCTGTTCAGGAGATTTGCTGTGTGATCTCATTCTCCTCAATTTAATACGAATCAAAGGCATTCAGTACCTGGCAGAATTATCTTCCTTGTTTTTTGCGCTGATGGGGGAAGTAAGATGTGATAACAAAAGAGAAAGAAAAGGAATAGGGAAGGCATTACTGTTAAAAAAGCAAGGCAGTGATGGCCTATGATGCAGGTATTAGACATTTTCAGTAGTTTTATTGTTTTTCTTATTGAGTACTTAGGGTTTACACTCACAAGACAGCAGCAGTGATAGAACTCTGATATCATTGCCAGAAGTCCCCTGCAAACAGTGCACCAGAGCCAGAAGCTCAGTGCCTCATGACTGATTCCACTTGAGAAATAATATTCCTAAGAATTTTCCATTTGAAAACACCAACTTAACAACAGAAATAATTAACTAATTTTCTTGATTCATGCAGTATTTAATTTAGTGGAAATAAAAAGGTGTATGAGGATCAAATTTCTAAACCTTACAATCCTAGTGTGAGACTTCTCAATGAAAAGTTTAAATTTTCATTCCAAAATTATTTTGTTTTGAATTGTAGATAGAAACACACACAAGAATTAAACTACTACAAAAGATTACAAATACAGAAATGCATTCTGTCTTCTTTGGGAAAAGAAATATTCAAAATTTTTGCTTTTTAACCAGAACTGAAATTATTTAGATCAATATATACTTTGCTTTCATGAGATAGGGAGCTAGTTTTGGCTATTGGTCTGGCTCAATGCTTTTGCTGGCTTCAAGGATAACCCATTTTCTCTTGGTGTTCAGCATCATCTACCCGTGTGACAAAGCTGCTCTGCTCTCCTATTAAAGTTTTTGCAAACCTTTTGGTGCTAGTTGCTGTCCTTTCTCAGGGCTGAGTAGTGACTTATTCCTCAGGTAGTCCTTGAGTTCAGTGAGCCCCATGTTTTCTCAGGCACTTGAACCACGTAATGTATTTCCAGCTTCAGATCAGGTTTGCTGCACTTCTTGTACACAATGCCATAAAGGACACCAGTACTTACTATAGTGCCTTGGAAAGGATTAAAGACCCTAAACAGCCCAGTGTAGCCATTATATTTTAACCCTTCTGCTGATTAAACATGCCTGAATCAGGACCCAATAAAGAGACGTGTCAGTATGCTGTTTGACTGATATCTGAGGAACAGCCAGATCACCCTCTAGACTATTTTGTTCAGCAGTAGCAATATAAAATGGTCCTAAACAGAAGATTCACATGGATGGAAGATCAGGCCCTAAACTCACACCAAACACACAAAGTCATTGGGATTTTTCCACTAATGACGGATTCTACTGTTAGTCTGAAGTCTTTGCCTGTGGAGAGTTTTCTAGTTTACAAAAGATTAGAGAGCTTCCAAAATTCTCTGAAAGCTCACAAAACCACATCAGTATCCTTGAGAGACCCAAAATAACAGAGGGATTGACCCTCTTTCTCTTCATGAAAAAAAAACCCCACGTCCAGAAGACACCCACAGATACAGGCACATGGGAATGTAGAAACTAGAATTTCTTGAAACTCCATACCAAGCATAGCCTAGTCAACTCACAGAAAAGGCTTCATTCGAAAAAGTTTTGGATCATAACCTTTTCGTACTCTCTTCTTACAGGTTAGTGATTGATCTTTGCTTAGAAACCTGTGCAATATCAGAGCTATGGAAGCATACCTGTATCTATGAAAGAAAAAACGTAGGCATATTTTTTCCTAATTGTGACTGTTATGACTCTCTGACAAGTTTTCTGATGTTAATAGCTTTTCTCACAAGTGTATTCCCTACGATACTCGTTGTATTGTAAGACTGAAAAAGGGACACTCTTATCCCGCGCTGTCACTTCAGTAGAACCTTTTGTAAATTACTGGCTTTAATTACAACAGTTGGGGTTGTAAGTTTTAAAATTATTTTTGTTTTGACTTTTGGTTTCTTCTTCCTCATGTAATCTATAAAGACTTTAACACATTTTTGACTCATGTGAAATACTAGGTAATAATAGGGACTGGTTCTTGCCATGTGCAGGGAGGTAAGCCTTCCATAATATTTATCCAGAACCAAATATACAACTACACATTTTCCATTTCCTTCTTGACCTGCTGAACCAGAGATTAAGGACTTAGTACACCTAAAGTGCGTCATATTTCCCCCATTGACTATAGTAAGATCAGAGAAATGGAGTAAATAACAGATAGGGCCCTATGTTGCTAGGTAACATAACATCTATGCATATACCTGTTTCCTGTAGGAATAAGATCTAGCACTCTTGTCCCTTATGACCCTGTGAAAATATTCACCCAGAATAATTTGGACTCTTTGTATGCGATTTTCAGACAGGATATTTGTATTGTTAAATGCAAAGGTATTCTGTAGAGTACTCAACTCTTGAGTGTTTAGTTACATTTTCTTCTGTATATTTTTTTATATGTTAATGTGTGGACACCTTTTATTTTATATGCATAGCAATACATAATTGTACAGCAAAATAAAATTTTAAAAGTTAAAAACATGCAAGGATCTGATTTAACACAAATTTACATTTGAAGTTAAACCCTTTATCTTTCAGTGCAAATGATAGCAAAAAAGTCTGTGAAACATCCCTCATCAATGCATATATAGGAGGGCTGGGGGAAAGACAGACATTTCTTATTAGCAAGGTACTGAAGTGTAAAGTATGCAATTTGATTAAAATTAGGCTGGGGATATTTTATTAAAAAGTAGAGACATAAGGAAGGCCAAAAACAAGCAGAGATTAATCATCTGAGTTGGAGGAATATTTACTTCCCCGAGGATGCTAATGAAAACCTAAATATAGATATCATAATTCCTGGTGAATTTGAAGTAAAGAAATGTGCAAATTATTGTAATAAAATGACTTACCTACCTAGAGCACACATATGTTTTCATTTTCCTGGGATGACAACTATTCTGTCAGGTAGATCTCAAGTGGAGCACGTGCCATTGTCATTAGCAAGGTTAGTTACCTTTACAGGCCAGTAATTGCTATACTCTAGTTTTTAGCTCCAGTTCTCTCCATCTGAGCATGCTCAACTTAATCTTGGCAAGAGGGACACAGAGAGAAAGTAAAGTCCCAATATGAATTGTAGGGTTAGGACCTCTGACATCTATCACTGTGTATTTCATCCACAAATCCCAGCCTGAGGCAGTTCCACAAGTCTTGAAAAAATGGTTTGCATCCTGGAACAAGAAATAAGATGGCTCTGCATGTAAATGGCTGTAAATATATTTCCTGCACCTATCTGTGAAGATGTATGTATCAACATATCCCAGCTTGGCCTGCCTACAGTCCCTTCAGAATGATTAATGGCAAGAGGTAGATGATGTAGGGAAGGAGGGAGGGAGGGAGGGAAGGAAGGAAGGGAGGGATGGAAGGAAGGAAGGAAGGAAGGAAGGGAGGAAGGGAGGAAGGGAGGAAGGGAGGAAGGGAGGAAGGGAGGAAGGGAGGAAGGGAGGAAGGGAGGAAGGAAGGAAGGAAGGAAGGATGGAATTTTGTTTCTTTTCAATAAAAATAATCAAATTCTGTTTTCCCTCAGGTTCTTCAATGACTGATTTTATTTTACCTTATCCTTTTCATTCAGTCTTCCTCAAAGCCACAAAGCTAGCTTGAAGTCTTGACCACTGACCTCAATAGGGAGAAAAAAAGAAAAGAAAGGACTGGAGGTGAAATGAGATTTATTACTTCTCACAAATAGAAACTCTGATTTCATTAGCAGAATTTCTTTTTCTTTCCATTTCTCTTTTTCTCTCTCTATTTCCTCACATTTTTCTCCTTGGCCTGAAGACTATAACTGCAAAAAATCATAAAGCAAATAAGCCCTCTACAACAAAGTTTCTGTCCTCTCTTAACACACCTTGATCCCTTTAGCACCCTCACCTCTCTGAAACCCTTCATTGAAGAACACAGAGCATCACCACGTCAAAATATCCTCTGCTAAGTCTTTGTCTGCTTTTCCACAGAGAAGTTCTGATGCACAGGCTGTCCTGAAGTCCGTCTATCCATTTGCTCTTCATTTTATGAGAGAGCAAGTACAACTGTCAGCAGTAATAGTCTGAACAGGAGGGTGACTGATACTCACTGAGAGAACTCTACCCTTGTGTGGGGATTATAAAATTGTGTTCATGAAATCTCTTATATTTAAATACAAGAAATCTCATGTGTTTAAAAAATATAACATATTTAATACTAAAAATTTGTTAGATTTGATAAGTTCTTTATTTTTTTTCTGAAAACCCCACAGCTAGAAATTTCAGGTAAACTATTATGTGATTAGAAAACCAATCAGAAAAAAATACAATTTTAGTTTTTAATATCATGGCAAGCAGCTAATCTGCAGCAGTGTACCTGCCACTTATTTTGAAAGACAGCAGATTGGCCCATATGAGTCAAAACTTTGTCTTTTTCACATCAGGTTACTTATTCACTTATATAGGTATAATATTAATATCTTAATTTTTCAAATATTTTGAATATCCTTCTTTAAGAAGTTTGTTGTTCAAAAAATAACTTTGAAAGAATGCAGTGTGTATCAAGATTTCCATCTTAACACCTGCATATGTTTTAAAAAAATGCATTTTAGTTATTCCTCTTCACCCTTACAAATAATAGCCTCAGGAGTGTTATATAATAATAATTTTTATAATGTTAGATAAACAACCTGAATAAAAAAGTTTAAAAAAGAGGAAAAATAAGTAATCTTGTAATAGATATTCAAGTAATCCTCTACACAGTGACATTTTAAGAACTGAATAACCATATATCATTTTAAATTGCTGACTATTTTATATTTGTGAAACCAAAGCTTAAAATTTTTTTTAAGAAAGACTTCTAAACAGAATACACATCATAAAAAATCAAAACATTTACATCACACGGAGCTACAGATAGATTTGAAACATAAAGTGCAATTCATACTCTAACTTAGTTTGGGGCTGAATGTTTGAAATAATTCCAAATAAAAACCTGAAAAGTATGTTTAAAAATAATTATTTTAAACACACATTGCAATCCATATTTTAGGTTAGTTTGAGGCTGAATGTTGGAAATAATTCCAAATAGAAGCCCAACAAATATGTTTAACAAGAACTGCATGCCATATTTTCTACAAAATTTTCTTTGTTTATTGCTCAGCATGAAACATTATATTATTTTTCCTTTTAACAAAAGCATATCATGTAAATCATTTTTTTCAGCATAAGATTTGGAGAGAAATCAGGCAAAAAGGAAGCCAAATTTAGCACATATGAGCGAAACAAATATTTACAAAATTTGGATATATAGCTTGATTTCCTTTCCATTTCAAAAGAAAAAATAAAAAGAAAGGTAACTACTCATTAAAGTTTGCATAATACTAAATATTTTTTAACTGGTAGCTGACTTCCATTTTGGATAGTTGTTTCTACCTAAAATAAAAATGTATGATTTGAGGTTACTGGAAGAATCACTGAAAAGGAGAGAAGATGAGTAAATTCCTCCTTACTTACTTGCTTATTTACGTCTTGAGATTTACCTTTAGGACGCTTTGTCATTTTATATTTTCCAGGTAATCAGAATTATTTTTCAAAGAATTACTTTAACAGTTACTCTCAATCAAGAAATTATAATGTGATTTTGTAGGAGACAGTCAAACATAGTTCAATTATTTTTTAATAGTGTATATCAAGCCATAAGAAGGAAAAATCTCAGGTTGCTTCCAACTTTTCCACTTTCTTTTGAGATTAATACTGAATCTGTTTTCATCTGCATACACATTATAATTTGGGATGTAAGTTTAAAGAAATAAATTATGATAACACAGACAGTGACTGAAAAAAAATACGGAAAAATGCGCCTTCCTAGATTATATTGCTAAATCAAAAAGCATACTTTCCTCTCATTTGTAATTTCAGAATTAGTTTGCATAGAACAGCAACTGGCTTATTAAGAGCATGTATGTTGAATGTTTTGCTGCCCTCACCAGGACACCATATAATTTTACATTTTATTTGGCAAACTTCTAATTGAATGGACTGGTGGTCATATTCCTTTCAATAAATCAGCTACAATGAAGCAGTGATTAATGCCACATGATATATGTACAAATGTTATCAGCTCAAATTGTTTTAAAACAAATTAGGAGAGGTCCAGTTCAAAGACCTACTAAAATTACAGAGTAGAAGTAGACTTTCTAAGGCAGATACCCTAAAATCTATTGATTGAGAATCAGAAAAAAAATGGTCATTCATTCATTGACTATAACGATAAATATACTGGCAAGATTTCCTTGTGCAGATACATTTTTTCAGAATAAATAGGATTCAAAGCTTTGTTATATGCTCAATGTTTACATCTCTGATCTTTCTCTAAACAGAAGAGAAAAACCTCAGCTTATTAGCAAAAAAATTGTTCAGGTGGTGGCAGAAGCATGTCTCTAATCAAAGCAGAAGAACAAGTTTATTACCATTAAGACAGTATGCTAGAAAATTTATAACAGCTGTTACTATAACATTTCCTGTGGCAATTAATTATATAGATATTAGTACATAAAATACTCTTTGTGGTTTATTTCTACCTGCGGCCTTTTCTTTGACTCCATATTTTACAGGTTTCAGTGACTGGGAATCCATTGTTTCTGTTTTAAGAGGACAAGTGAATCTGTTTAGTATTTTTTGGTCACAAAATTACCTCAAATTTAACATGGTAGAAAATTTATTACTAAGGCAATAAGAAATTATTATTAGTAATAGATTTATTTTAAAAAACCCTCTAAAATACAGAGTCTTTAAATATCTTCTGTAATTTAAAAAGGTTTAAAGGCAATAATTTTAAAAAGTCACTGTTTTAGGAATAATTTCCTTAGCCTGATTTAGAAATAGATAAAGGCAAATACATTTCTCTAGGCAGATCACAGTCATAAATGGATAAAATGAAGTTCAAAAGTGAACAGTAAACATTCTCTCTCCTTGCTCTTTTTTTTTTTACTTCCACTGAAATAAAACCTTTGCATGAGAATTGACATATTATCTAACAAATTCTTTTGTCTAAGAAACAGAGAAAAAGCCTCCAAGGTGCACCAGGGATCATATCTGCCCCATGATAAACACAACCCAAAATAAATATTCTAATATCAGATGGATCAGCCTCCAAAATTTCTCATCATATTTAGTCCCTATGGTATTACTAAAGCTAGACGAAAAAGACTTTATCATAATTTTGCAGTAACCACAACTCATGGTAAAAAAAGGAAAAAAAAAAAAGAGTGAAGACTAAATCCTTAGATATCTCCGAACTGCTAATTATTTAAAGATGTATTTTCTATCCAAGCATTTCTATCCAAAGCTATTTCCAAGATGCTTCTAGAGCTGAAATTATAACTTTGGTATTGCTCTTTCCAGACTTTATGTTACACTAATATTCCACCACCTAAGAAATCTATTTCAAATCAAAGGAAAAAAAAAATATTCAATTTCTTTAAAAGTGCTGCAAAGAGATTCCAGAATGGAGTGCCCCAGGTTTTGTCAGTTTTCGTGTCTTGTTCTGACTTTCAGAAAGTCACAAGGTTTGTATACAGTAACTTTGGGCAGATCAGAATAAGGGCAGTAAAATTACCACACAAGAGCTCTAAACCAGCATATATTGTTCGTTTGCCGTCAGCTTTCTAGTAACTGTAGAGGGGAATCTGGAAGAAGAACAGATGACATGTGACAAACACTGCTTAATTCCTGAAAGAAGAGTTTAGAAGTCTTTCTTTTTCTTCTTTATTTTAATTTGTGTTAGGACTGGGCCACAAAATATGAAGGATGATTTGTGGTTTTCTTCTTTCTCTCTCCTGGTCTGTCTTTTGCCCTCTGTGGGGAAGGACAACAAATATTTATTAGTCCTTTCTCCAAGCTGAGCTGTGGTTTCCACAGTCTGACATGGAAAAAAATACTAGAATAACCAGAATTGCTTTTTTTTCCTTTTTTCCTCATCCTGCCTTGAGGTTTAGCTTGTCAGCAATGCTGTAATAAGGGAGAACTCTCATTACTGCATGGGTACTTATGGATACCTGCTTGTTAAAAAATACCGTGCCCATTAAAATGTTATACTAACTGTATTGCACAGCTCAGTGATAGAACATCTGGAAATTCCACCAGCAGTCGAAAGACAAGTTAATGCTTCTGAATGGGGTCTGTTTCTTATCCATTGGTTAGAAAGAGACAATTAATATTTAGGTATCAAAATATAGCTATACTTTTAGTAGTTAGATGTCTTGTCACCAAAGTTGAAACCAGAGCCATGAGTAAGGTACATCCACATTTTGTAATGTTCACAGAGTTACTCATTGTGGTGCCATTCAGAAGAGATTTTAAAGAGTGTAATATTGTGGGTGTTTTAATTCAGAGAAATATTGTAAACATTCCAGGACACTGAGGGGAAAGATGTAGAAGTGCTCACTAAGAGAGAATGTTGGAATATTTCCTTCAATTGTCCTTCAAAGACTAGCATATCTCTGTAAGGTAGATTTATTCCATCCATTTATTTATTTATCCTTTTGAATGCATAGATGGGATCTTTTAGTAGAGAGCAGAAAAAGGCCTTTATAGATCAATCTTAGGACACTAAAGCAGGCAGTCGGTGACCCAGCGGTGTGTTCTACATGTTGCAAAAAACAGTATAGACCAGCATGCATCTGTCTCATTGAAAAGTTCACAAGCCTACAATGAACATGTATTATATATTGCACAATGCCAAATGTGAGTTCTTTTCACTGCTCCCAGAATGGTTTGGATGTTCTATTGTGAGATAGATACTGGTTGAAAACATGAAAGCTTCTTTGACAGAGTGAAATGAATGCCAGGAGTTACACTTCCAGACTACTGAAACATGTTCAAATGTCTATTTTCTGCTCATCCCAAAGACTACACTTGGAAGTTAGGAAAATGTGAAAATTTATGGCAAATGAGTTTTCAGATTGCAGTTTTGGATATAATACCTTTAATGCTTCTGAAATCCGTGGTTTTGTTTAAGATATTTCTTGTGAATTGTTTTAAGTTTTATATTTTCTTTTTTTCTTCCTTCTTTTTAATAATGAAATACTGCCTAAAGACGGAATATTATCAAACAATTCAATATTTTATTAGTTTTATAGGAAACTGTTTCTATTTTCTCTGAAGGTAAATTATGGTTTGGGAGTGAATGAGAATGAGAGGAAAGACAGAAAGAGGAGAATTAGGAAAAATGATAGAAAATATAATAGAAGACAATATAATACAACGGAATAAAATATAAATGAAAGATTTTCTTGTGTAAGAACCTGCTAAATGATCAGAGGAACACTCTTTCTTCTCATAAGCATGTTTCCAGCCCCCTAGACACCAAGATGGTCCTGATGATATCCCCTCTCAAGCACATCAGATAGTGTCTTTATTACCTTCTGCTAAGCTTCTGTATCTAAACAAGTGTCCAGACTTAACTTTCTCATTGTGGGCCATTTCATACACCCTCCTTCCCAGTGAGGCTGGCAGTTTGGACACGATCTCTCTGGAGGCCATCAGGCAAAGAAAAGCAGGAAGTGCAGCAAGAATTTGTATCTGTCAGACGTGGGCTGCACTTGGCACCAGTCAAATCACACAAAATATACATCACCACAGGTATCACATACTGGAAAATGCTTTCTGGAGATCTTTAGCTATTTTCAGATACCTTTAGTTCTCACTTAATGTTAAGGCAATTCTTTGCAAAGACTACTTTTTTTTTGCATTATATCCTATGGGAAATTAAACCAAAATGATACTATGCCCAAAACCTAGATGGTGATGGAGGATACATGTATAAATAGCTAACAGAAGGTGCAGATGGTGAATTCAGGCCCTAATTCCAAATTGTCACTCAGACAAAAGGGATTAGATTTCATTCAATCCTAGACATGGAAAGAAACTGAAATTTTGATAAATAATGATATTGTTTGTTTTAGCTGATTATGAATAATGTGAATAATGTTTCTTAAAGTAGTGCTACATGGACCTGTAAGGGCTTATGAAGTACAAAAATGGAGTCTGTGAAAGACAAGTAAGAAAAACAATCAGTTAATACAACTGCCAGTTGGTTTAACTTTTTCATAAAGGATCTGCAGGTTGAAAGCCACTGTTACAGAGGAACACTGGTTGCTATAATTGTTAACATCAGTTGAGAGAAATGAACACAATAGACAAGGAAGAAAAAGAAATATTTTTAATCAATACAGAAATTATAAAAGTCTTTTAGAGTCAAACAAAATTACCATCAATTAAGATTCTTTATTATACCTTCTTTATACTAGAGGAATTAAGTACCATTTTTTGGCTTTCCATGCACCTGAAGTGATGATCCTACTTTTACCTCAAAATGACCAGCAGCTGTTAACAGCTTAATCAAGCAGCATAATCCAAGGCTAACAGACACTCACATTTTACAGTTCATTTACCCCTTTAAAACTTCTTGAAGTTTTAAAGTGCATCTTAAAAACTAACATTGAATCTTTTTTACCATAGGCAGTGAAGTCCAAAATATTGGAATAATAACAACCTGTGCTACAACAAGTGAAATCACAAATAATATTGGTTCCTAATTTTCCCCATCAGCAGGAAAGCTCAGTCCTTCAGAAGTGAGATATCAGAGATTTTTACCAAGTGCTTTAGCAATACATAGACAACCAGAATGAGAAATTTGTGAATTTGTACTGTAAATCTCAGAGCTTAATGGAAATGTATTATTTTATTGAGGTAAAAAATAGCATAGGAAGCACTTAATAGAAGTTAACCTAGAACAAGGGAATATTAAGTTAACAAATAATGACATTATCTTTAGAGCTGGCCCCAGAGGTCAACTCTTATCAAAGCTCCCCTTGAATGGAAGCCTGTAGTAATAGGTTCTCTAACAGCTTCTTCTAAAGATCACTAAAGATAATTTTTCCAATCTGTTTGAGAACTGAGGTTTCCTTATTGACTACACTCTACTGATAGCTTTCTACTGCCTTTTAAATTAAGGCTTTACTGAGCCACGTGTAAGAAAATTTACTCTGACTCAGAATGCATAGGAGGATATATTCTCAGTAGCTCTGCCAGCCAAAGCTGTGAGAGCATCCCAGAAGGAAAAATATAACCACTTTGGTAGCAGCTGATGTTCATATTGAGGATTTTAAATATTCTCTGCAAAACTGATGAAAAATGCACAGCCAATGAATGATTAAAAACTAAAATAGAAATATTCCCCACAAAATGAACAAGAATTTGAAATACGCATTTAAGCTACATTTTGAAATCAACACAGTTCCTGGAGCAGAAGTGACAAACACTGACACTGAGATAGTAGTTAACACACAATTAATTCTGAAGTAAGTTTTCTCAGAAATGGCTCCATGGTGTCAGGCAGCAGAATGCCATGCATGAGTATAACAAAGGAAGAGACATTTACAAATCTTCAGGTGGGCACACTGTTACTTAAATAAATAAAAACCCAGTAATTATGTCTTCAGTCAGTAGATAATAATCCTGTGAATTCTATGCAAAGAATTCCTTGTAGATGCAACAAATCATGTACACTCAAAAAGATCATGTTGGACCAAAAAAACCCCAACACTGAGGGAGACAAAATGTGAAAAACATGATCCAGCTCAGGAAATCCTTTCGAGTGATAATGAGAGGAAAAATGGAAGATTATGAGTGAGAATATCACCTCTGCTTTTGTTGTTCTTCCTTTTCTTTAAGCATCTGTCTGTGTCTCCTGTACGTGACCTGTATATTGGTGACCCTTGGTTTGATTGTCTGCCCTGTTCTTATAGCTTGTGTGGCAATCTAAACAAAAATAGCAGAAAATCAAACACAGCCATCTCAAAAACTGCAACTTACAAATACTGCACCTAAAACCTCCCTTAAAGGAGTTCCCTTCATCATTTTCCAAATATATCTGCTAATTGAAAATGCATAGGAATCACAAGATTCTTACATGAAGTGGGTTACAGACAGCAATACCTTGGCTGCACCAGACTGTCACAAAGCAGCAGAATATCTTTTTAGACTTAATATGTTGAGATTTATTTTCTAAATGGAAACACACCTTTTACAGAACAAGATGACAATGTATTCATTCCACTGCTGCATGTGTCTCTCATTCTGAAGTAATTTCTCACTTGTTCTGTGTACTAAAAGCATGTTCTTCTGTTAATGTTGACTGTGTAATATTTAACAGTGTGAGTAGCTATCAAAAATGAAAATAATTATAAAAGTCCTACTAATAAAAATCTGGTCAGTCTTGGAAGAGAGGAGATGACAGAGGGGGGAAAAAAAGAAAAAAAAAATCTCTTCAGCTTTGATGTGGCTAGCATTGATACAGTAAGTTTAAGAAGAATTCCAGAATTTCAGAAATTAATGACAAAAGCCCTACAGGTAGTTGTTTAAGCCAAAAGAAATTTTAACAATTTTAAAAAGTCAAATGAGTATATTTTGTTCTTAACTTTGAAAGAAATAATTGCAGAGTGGCTAAAGCCAGACATGGCTCCATTGTGTCTAGATCTCCAGGAAACAAAAGCTCAGCAGATACCACGGTCTGCATTTTAATGCCTAATGTCTTTAAAGTACCCCTTGCAATTCCATCACATTAATTAGAAGTTACAGATATTACTAATGTTTTTATTGATAAATTTCCATAGGGAAGTTTTAATAAAGCCGCTGGAAGGAGACAGCATGGAGATCAATCTTGTAGAATCCCAGAACACAAGGGCCAATAGCTGGATGGCTGTGGAGCCAACCAAGGACCATTGGTAATAATAGCTCTATGAGAAAGAGGAAGCTGAGACTGGAAAAGGGGGGCATGTGGAAGTACAGGCCACATTTTTCCTGCACAAATGTCCTTGCTCTTGTTTCTGGAAATAAGCGCAACACAGTACTGTGCAAGTGCAGGAATGAGGCTGAGAAGTGGGGATGGACTGCAGGAGGGGATCAAAGATCATCAAAGGCCTCTGAAGGCATCCAACCAATTTCCAGAAAGGTTTGCAAGAACAGATTGCGCATTATAACTAATTTGCAGAGAAAGTGAAAAACCTGTTTTCAGGGTGGGAAAAACCCATCTACAAATCACATCTCTCTCTTTCTCTCTCTTTCTTTCTTTCTTTCTTTCTTTCTTTCTTTCTTTTCTTCTTTTCTTTCTTTCTTTCTTTCTTCTTTCTTTCTTTCTTTCTTTCTTTCCTGTCCCTTCCCGCCTTCCTTTGCCTCCCTTCCTCACTCTCCGCTCCTCTGTATTTCATTTCTTTTTTTATATGTGCTTTTCATCTTACCCCTTTATCCAAAACCCATTGCCGTGTGCTTACCCACAGCCACGTGCTTATACAGCACGTCAGGGACTAACTCAGAGGACCTTGCCTATTTTTAGTGACCAATAGATGTGCTAAATCTCAGCTGTGGCCAGAACCTGAGAGTAGAACGTACAGCATGAGGCACACATGAAGTGAATTTGACTTTGCTAGTACTGCTGGGATGCATTTCACAAGTGAAAACATATAGTTACAGATAGATGAGTACATATAAACACACGCACACACACTTCACAGGCTGGTGGAAAAAAATATTTGTTTTTCATCCCTACTTCAGTACCACTGGCCTGGTCCTGATGAGTTAATGTTTGTTGTCAATATATCTTACAATGAAAAATAAGCAGCAAGCCAATGCACCATGAGGAAGCAGTCTGTGACTTCAAAGTAAAAGAGGTCAGTCAATACATTTTACCAAGGTCTTTGTTATTTTCAAAGAATGTAATAGTTGTTTAGGATGTTTTGATCAATAAGTTTGACACACTGAGCATTTCAAACGATATCAGCAGTCTACAAGTCTCCAAAAGGATCTCTGTTCTTTTTCTTTTACATAAGTCCCTTTTGTTCCTAGTGAATGTCACAAAGGATTTCAGTATTTCTATTGTGATAGCTGTCTTGCTTTCACAAAATTCTTTGAGAATTACATATTTGGCAGTATACCTGTTTTCTGCACAAGTCCATGAGTGTGTCATTTATTAGATTTATATTACTCATGGGTATGATTAGTACTTTCCTCAAACATGGATACAACACCAAAGAAATTATTTCCTAAATGGGTTGAAATCTAGCAGGAAAAAAAGGGAGGAAAAAAGTGTAAGAATAATCTCATGTGTATATTTAAGCTGCCACCCAGCCCTGTAGGCAAGGGTAACTCAGGTTCTTGTTTAAAGATCCCTTGGGGTGGATTAGAGTGAAACGACACTGAATGATCTGTGTTTGTAAATATGCAAACAGTTCTGTGAGTGAGCCAGTTGTGTAAAAGGGGACATTGCGTGACAAAAACCATTATCCCCCCTCTGCAGGGTCTGTTTCTTATCAATCTTCTCCTTTATCTGGCTCAAATACCAGCTTGTAGCCTCCGGTGGGTGGTGGGTACTCACCCCCTCTGTCTTATTCGGATCAGAGGTTTCATCACCACATACATAAAACTCTTCTCCTCCTTGGTTGGGGGGGTGGGTGGCACAAACCTGGCCTCAGCAAAGCACCCTGCTGCTTTTGCAAATGGCCAGTTGCTGGAGTCAGTAACCATTAACATTTCAATCTCTCACACAATGTTACTTTTTTTTCTTTTTTTCTTCATATATACTTTTTTTTTCCATTTTTCTGTAAACACGAAGCAATGTATGCTAACACATTTTTATATACACATTTTACATTCTTTCTTCCTGTATTTTTTTAACTATAAAATATTACTATTTATCCACACAATATTATTAGGCTATTTTGAGAGTTTCTTCATATATGTGAGTGTATACACAAACATATATACATGCACACATATATGGTACATAGACATTAATAGCTTAAACAAATGACATCAATTTCAGTGCCATTTCAAGTATCCTAGATTATCTAGAGCATGCAAGGGCTATGATTTTCTCTTAAAACTTGTGTCAGCAAGATGTCACACGAGTCAAATGATATCTTTCATTTACTAGAACGCCTGAAAGGATACTAAATGCTTATGGATGAATTCTTCCCTTGATCTTTGTTGAGCACAATGGGACCTCAAGCAACTAGTTTACATAAAGGCATTGTAGACACATGAAGTTATGACATGCTGAGTCCCACCAGATGCCTAATCATAGATATGTAACATCATTTAATATGCTCCAAGTTGTTCCTCCTTTTTCCTAGTTATTATTTCAGAAGGGGATGAACCTCCTTTGGGTCCTGTGTCCTATCTACGAATCCTAAACAGGTAACTTGGAAGCTCAATAACATCTCGAGCATCTTAGGATGTGGGTGTTTGTAAAATTGAATTATAATCCCTGAAGTCTGTATTCATTTGGTAAAGATTGTATCAATCAAAAAGGAAAGGGATGTGGATACAGGTATCCATGATTTTCTAAATTTTACTTGTTTCTTCTATGTTTTTAAAATTCTGTGAACCTTCAGGCAGTAGAACATCTGTGTTTAAAAAAGAAATTTCCATCTCCTGGGAATGAGTCTTTTAATTTATCACAGAGAGATAGAATGAGATGAGCTGTGTTCTGAAGGTGTCTATTTTTATTGACTATATAGAGAGCTTAAGATAACTCACTCAGGCTTAAACTGGTATTTCTATACTTCTAAATTTATGACAGACTAGATTTTTTCTTTGCTTACTTTCCTCTTTTCCCAAAGAAAAATTGCACTGTATAGATGAAGAATTATCAAGGCCACCTAGGCTCTCTTCACCAGTGAATGGGAGCTGTCAGCTCCAAATGAGTAAAAGATATTGAGGTATGGTTTAGATAATCCAGAATGTGTGTTACTTCTTTCTCATATTATTATAGAAATTATATAGAAAACTAAAATTTCTAAAAAGTGAAAAGAATGTGATTTTAAGGAACATATCAAGATTGGATTACCTTTCAATTGCTTCTTCAGTCATATACATCTCCATAATATTGAAACATCAGGCTTGCTTATGAGGCAAGACTGCAGAATTTCCTTTTTCTTAATTTATGTTCAGTCCCACTTTGTTTTTAATAAAGTGGAAAGTACATACCTATTCTAGCCAGTAATTAGTACAACTACAAAGTTAATTAAGACTTTCATTGTTTTCCTTCATTGATAACCAAAGTGGTAATATGTTCTTCTCTTTTACTTGCCTGATAAGTTAGAAATATTGCTGCAGTAATAATAAAAAAGAGAGAAACTCTGCTGCAGGCAGGAGTAAACTATTGCTACTAAAGTTTCCTTTAAAATCCTATGAACCAAAATTAAATTTAGAAAAAGACAGATGTTTGTTCTTGTGCAAAGAAAGTAAGTTAAATTTGGAGAAAATTTAGAGGAATTTATGTAAAGCAAGTACCTACAATAGGACATGAGGAAATTAAAAATCCACAGAAGGACTAGAAAGAGTACCATGATGGGCACAAAAGGAATCATAAGAGAGAATTCTTAGAGTTTATCTTACCCCATACACTGACCAGACATGAAGAGAAAGGAGAATGATTACTTCATAACACAACGAATAATCATTTAAATACTCTGTTATAAATGCATTTTTTCAGACCCTTCCTGTTGTGGCGGCTGGTGGCAGTTTGCTGCAACCCCCTGAAAAGGTCTCCAGAGAAGCAGCTACCTTACCAGCACAGGCACGCCGGACAGCATAAAATAGTCGATGACAAAGAGCCAGGAAAGGCCTTCATATGGGGTTCCAAGGGACAGGTTTATTCCAGCCACCACATGTGTAGGGTCCCAGGGACCAAAAGGGAAGAGAGAGCATGCGGGCAGGTCCAGGTTTGTACATGGGGCCAGTAGGGGCAGAGAGAGCACCAGGGAGCAAGAATCTGAGGGCGTGGGGGCAGTACACAGGTGGGACTGGGGTATGGGAGCCAGTGGGAAACTCTGAGGGAGTGACGAGGGGCAAGGGCCAATCAGAGAAACAGAACTGGGGTAGACTGACATAACGACACAAGGTATCCTGGGAGAGGCCTTTTTGGCCACCCTAACTAGGAGGTGCCTCTATCAACAGGCCCACTGGCCTCCACAACTCCCCCTTCTGTATTAACTAAAAGGGCCTCTCCTAGGGATCTCAAAAACAAGCATTTAAAACAACCAAATACCCACAACGCAATGAAAATGATCAAAAGAACCCACAACACAGTCTTTGACAGGGAAGCGAGATGTCTGGAGAGTCCCTGGTGTCCCAGCAAGTCCTCAAACCACTCAGGTGGCTTTTCCGCTTTCAGGTTTTGAGGAGGTTTTTCATCTTCTGGATGCTGGCATAGATACTTTCGCTGTGGGTGGTCAGGTTGAAGCAGCACCTTCCTCTCTCATCATGACCAGAAAATCAATTCAATATATAGTGGTTTTCTAATTAGGGTTGGTTTCTTTCCCTTTCTCTCAGCCCCCACAATTGACAGAAAATTTTACAATATGTGCAATAGCAGAAGCTCAAGTACTGGTAAAACAGGTGTTCTGCCATTGCGCTTTAGAAGCAGAACTGTAATTGGCTCATAAAAATGCTTAACAGGGTGTTATTTTCTCCTTTAAATGGAAAACTCATTGGATAGAATTAAGAATAAAACAAAAGTGTCAGTCTTCAGGACAGATAGAAAGAATGAACAGACCCATCAATTTAAAGAGAAAAATTCTGTCTGTTAAATGGATAGACCAAAAGTGATGCAATCTAATATTCCTCTTGCCAGTGAGGGTTCCACATCATAGCATAAAAAAAATCACATACCTTTCAAAGTAATAATGATAGTCAAATGAAAATTATAGGACATTTGTTGTGGAAAAACTTTCATGCACCTGAAGTTGTAACAATGTTTTCTTCATTGAAAGATTGTGGTAATACCTATAGAATGACTTTTTCATGAAAAGACTGTAGTAATACCTTCGGCAATTGCATTGATTTAAAAAAAAGAAAACCTTAAAAAAATTAAAAGACTAAACCAAAATTTGCTTTGTGTGTATGTGTATACATATAATGTGTATAATAACTGCTTTTAACCATAAGCACAAAACCCCAAAATATCTATATTTTTCCCTTTTCCCAAGTCTATTCACACATGCATTTGGGGGTTTTCTTAAACAATAAAGATAAATAAGCTAAATTGTGTCATCTAATGTAAATAGCCTAAAGGTAAAAGTCATGCAATCCCACAAAAGATCAGTGTTTATTTTTCTGTAAACATCTGCTTTATTTATCAGTGAATAGTGACACATATCATAATAAGTTTAAAACAGAATCAAGACTGTAAGGAAAGAGAGATTTTCCTTTTGGCCAAAGGTAGTTACAAGCTATGTTAATAGCTGAAATGAAAGCTGCCTGCTATTTCGTGTGTGTAAATCTGAAATGAAACAATCCTTTAGACTTATCAGTGTAAATAAAATATTGATTAAATGCATAAACAACATATTTGTTTTTTGTAATAAAATTGCAATCACTTTGTTCTAGAATAATTCCAGAGTAGAACAATTCTTTCTGTTGAGACTCCATTTTGCTTTAATGAGAAAATCACATGCTGGATTTTTTCTTCTTTCTTAGCCCTCCCTTTCAATGACCAACAACAATAATCTTGAAACAAAGAGATACAGATTTCTTCAGGGATTTCATTGCTGTTGATGAATACTGTAAATAGTTGTGAGACAATGTAAAATGAGGACATGACTGATACAATAAATAAACAAGAGACAAGACACCACAGATACATATAGTCAGAAAAATAGCAACTCATCAAACAGAAGCCAGTTAAACCTGAATTTATTCATAACATAGTTCTTCTTTAGTTAAAACTGACGAGACACCAGTAATATTGAAATTTAGAAGCCAAAACTATCAACAAGAAAAATGTGAGCACAGGCAAACAGGTACTGAGCACTCTGCAAATTACAGGAGATTTAAAGACTGGAGGTTTGTGTCTTATACCTCTCACCAGGCCTGAGGTTATGAACAAGCAGCTACTTAAATTATATCTCTCCCATATTACTCTGTTTTATTTAAGCTGGAAATGAATTTGTGTATCTTGTATAACTGAAATTACACTGGATCTTGCTTATCAGTACTGGCTTATCAGAAACTTTGTTTTAAGGTTTGGGATTAGTTATATTATACTTTGACTCAAGCTTTGGAACATACAAGTTTGACATTGTACTTAAAAAAACCCTCCAAACCACCAAAACCAAACAATTCATGTCTGTTAAGTTTAGACAACTGAAAAAGGGAAGGAGTTTTTACAGAGATGGATTTCTCTAAGTTATTTTGGATAGTGATTTTAGGATGGAATTATTTTTTATTTGGAAACCCTGATTTTTTTCTTTTGCTTAAAAGGATAACTAGCCTTGACTTAATATTTAAGCACGTGAATTGCATGCCACTTGCAAGCTGAATGCACCTGGGTTGTCTTGATAGTCCATTAAGTTAGACTAAACCAAAGGATAAGCCAAACAGTCTGTGTGTTAAATGAAGCACTGCCTAGAGCTAGCTGAAAGAAATGTTCGATATTGATGAGTGTCCTTCAGTAGGCACTGAACTGAATGTGTGCATTTATCAAAGGTAGCCAGTGCTGGTATCCTTCAGTTATATAACAGAAATCTGCTAGGGTTCTGTGCTCAGAAATGTGAAACATCAGTTCTGTTTTTCTCCAAAACCCAGAGAAAATTCAACCTCCCTGAAGTCCAAGAAAAGTCTTAACCATCAGGCTATAAGGCATTCTGGGAAAAGCTGTTACCATTTCCTCTGTGTGCAAGTGGATGATTTTACAGCCAGAAATGTAGAAGTCACATAAAATTAATAGATTGCGTCACTGAAAAAAAAATAGATGATTTGCTTGGGTGCAAAGAGGTGTAGGGTCAATGCAACATTTGTCCATATATTATGAATTAGTCAATCCCTATATAAACAAACAGATAAAGGGAGACTTAGGGTGTTACCTTTAATTGGTCCACCCAACTACAATGTTTTACTGAATAAATTATAGACATTTTTAAGGGTGTAGGACAAATAAAAGGCCATTAAAAAAGTAGCAAGGTTTTGGAAGAGGATATAAACAGTCTTACATAATAAGTGCTGCCTGAATCACAAAGTGAGTCATAACACTTGGTAGTTCACACTAAGAACAAGTTTACGTTTTCATGTCTGTATTCTTAAAAATATTCTGTGGTACTTTTGCTTTCATTCTTTTCTGCTCATTTTAATTAGGATTATCATCCAGCATAGGAAATTACTCTCTTTCACGTAGATAGGAACTTGTAGAAACCAAATACCATAACCAAAGATAATTTTCTTTCTCAAGCAATATTTGCATTTTGGGATATGTTATTTCTTTTAGTGTAAAATTCCTCAGCCATATCATTCATACAGTGGAGGAATTCATGGTCTTTGTTAAATCTTCAGAGAAATTATCTGTTTTTTTCAACTCTTTGATGACATCTTAGCTGTGGATAACGCATGCTCTGTCGCAGTCCTGGTCCCTGATCCCCTGGATGGGGAGAGCTGTAAGTACATATCACAGATGCCACCTGCTTGTACATTTTTTTTGTCCCTTCTAGCTGAATCTAAGGAGGAGGTAAGAAGATGCACCCTTGGGTCTCACACTAAACAGAAATTAGGATGCCTCTAGCCTCAAGAGCTGAAAACCCATACCAGACCCCTCACTTTAATGTCTGTGACTCACTTGTTTTTTCTTCTGCTCCTTTGAACCACTATGGGGGAAACGGCTTGGGGATCCAAAATATGGTGTGGAATACCTCCTTCACTGTGGAAATATATCCATGGCGGGAAACAGGGACATATTATGCTGTTTCCTGCAGCAATTTGGTAGCTTCCATGAAAAGCTAAAATCTCTTGAGATTATGGAAAAAAAAAATTGATATCCTGCCTCATTTTGTTTTCATTTTTCTTCTTTCTGGGGGTCACAACAGAGGGGGGTGTAGGAAGAATATATAGTTATTTAGAATGGATTTGTGGAAGTGAAAGAGATCATACTGCAGTAAGGAACTGTCCATACTCCACTAGGCAGAGGTTATATACATAGCAGGTAAAAGTGAAAATATTTTAGCAGTCTCGAATGAGTTTCCAGAGGCTATATTTCGCCTTGCTAGTGTTTGAATAGAAGCAGGAAAAGACATTTCATTTCCTCCCCCTTTATCATTGGAGTAATTTATGATGCTCTGCAGCTTGTTGTGTTTTGTCACTTTTACTCTACATTCCGATTTTTTTTTTCTTCCTTTCCCTTTCTATCTAGAAGTACATCTGGCATGCATCACTGCCACAGGTTGCATGAGGATTAACCCTACTGACCTTAAATAGCTTGTCTATTTTATATTTTATTAAACAAAGAATCCAAAGATGGAAATTGTTCAAATTGTTAGAAATTACTTCACTTTCTATTGAAGGCTTGATTTGCTTTCTTATTTCTTTCCCTATTTGAATAAACCCCATTGATAAGTACTCTAACCATCAATAACTTTTCTTAATAAAATATTTTGTTAGAGAGAATTGGAATTTTGCTTTTTGGGAGCAACATTTTTCCCATAGGTTCTCAGCAGAAACAGAATATCTATCTTTTGTAATAACTAGACAGGAAGATGAACTAGTGCTGTGTGAAGTGCTAATGAACAGCAAACATAAAAAGGAAATTGACAGTCAGTGGGAATGGCAAAAAACCCCTACATAAATATAGGAGTGGTGTTCTAAGATTTTTATAATCTGCTGAAATTCTACACCTCTATCTACATTACAATTTCTTTCTCTTCATACACATTTTGCCTGAAAATTGGAATTTAAAGTGCCTCTGCAGTTTTTTTTCCCCACCTGTCACAAAAAGTAAATGGGGCCTGAATGAGATGTATTCTTTGGTCATAGAGATCACAGATAAATATACCAGACAATTGGGTTTGTGTTCAAAAATATCCCAGCAGGGTAGGATATCAGAGAAACCCACTAAACCTGCTCCATGAGTTTCAGAATGGATAGCTGAGAACAAGTGTAGAAAATTGTAAAATTCAACATTCTAAAGAAATAGATTGATAAATAAGTAGATAGATAGATAGATAGATAGATAGATAGATAGATCCATACATACATACATACATACATACATACATACATACATATATACTTGTCTTTAATAGAGTAATATAAGATCCAGGCTGTACCTATCATATACAGTCACACAAGAGAAAATCCAACAGAATATATTATAAAATAAAATATGGAAATGTGAATCCAGTGATATAAGAACTCAGCTTCAGCAACAAATATAATGTTGTCAGATATCCCACAAGATGTGTTGCAGCACTCTGACTTGACACAAGTCAGCCAGCTGAGTCAGAAAATAAAGCCAGTGAAATAAAACCAGGATTGATACTTCTACATTATTATACTATTTTCTTTTTATATGACATCATCATTGTTATTATTATTTAATTTTGCACTGGTTTTACCTTTTCCTGGGTAAAAAAATAATTAAGGTATATCTAAATTAAATCCTCTGTATAATTCCAGTTAGCTTACAGACATTATTGTGTTGCTCAGAGAAGCACGTATTTCCTAGAGACGGTTATACAAACTGACCTAAATGAATTTATCTCTATCCAAGTGGAGTTATGCTACAACAATAAAAAGTTAATGTTAAGAGTATAATCATTAGCAAAAACTCTGGATATTTGTCTAAAGCACAAACTAGGAAAATAAAAGAGCAATGAATTCCTAAGTTCCTGCATAGCCTAATATAATAGGATTTGGAAGCATATAGCTGTGCTCTGTATACCAGTGAATCTATATATACTATTTCTGTGTATGAGCCACCACAAGGTTCACAGTTTTGTAAGAGTATTCAGTAGACCACAACTAAGTGTTCATTGTACACAATGGATTAAAATGTTTTTCAGAAAAAATGAACTTTTTAAAAAGTATCGAGATTATTTTTGCTGCTAAAATATTTAATCTTTATAAAGACTATTTCAGTAGCAGAAAGATGATCAAAATCAAGGTCTATTTCTGTCACTTTTATTTATAATATAGAGGGAGAGAAGAACAAGAGGAAACTACTTCCTTCCCTTAGCAGATTTCATGATTAAAAATACTTACTTGGCCTTGCAAGGCAAATTGGCTTGTATCTTACAAGTCAAAGCTGTCTTTTAGCTCAAATGTAATGCTTTAAAAAATGGTACAGGTTCCATCTGTGGTTTTGATTTGCTCTCTTCTAAAAAAATCTGTTGTGACTTCAATTTAGAATGTTGCCTTGCAATTTTATTGCAAAATATTCACACAAAGCAGTCCTGTGTGTCAGTTAATTCATGCATACAGATGCTCACGCGTGCACACACACATACACACACACACACTGAGGCACATCTTTATACTCTTCATCACATCTACAAGACAGGAATAAGAATTAATTTTGGCAATTATTTATCCCAGAGTGTAGGCTCAGACTTGTCACATATGGGATTTTACATGTCTTCTTGACTAGTGTCTTTCATGGTCAAAGCATTAATTTTTTATTCAACACTCAGCAATTAACAGGTTAGGGGAAGATTACAGATAATATTGTGAAAGGTGATTTTTAATCTTGTGTTTGGAAGCTGAACTAATTTTACTGAAACTTCCAATTATGAGAAAAGCTTAGCACAGATTTAATGAGTTCAGTGTGTTGATACATTGAGGATGTGTTCAGTATACTATAAATTCCAAATGAATTTGGATTGCTTTGGTGTAATAACTCTGATACCCTTTTGATGTATTACATGACCTGCAGAACTGACTTGCTGTTCTCCAGAATGTTTTACAATTATAGAATATCCTCTATTTCAGGCTCACTGTTCTGGAAGTTGTACAGCATATGTATGAATGACATGTACACCCATTTTTCATGGAGCTTAATAGACAAAAATATCCAAGCTTCATGTATGCATTCATGTGACTCAGGTGCAATCACCCATAACCATTTCCTGCCTTGTGGTTTGTCATTGTTTCTGGCCTCCTTTTCACAGTTTATGAGATTAGATTCCACTTTACTCTCTTCAGTTCATCTTTCATACACTTGGTGTTCACTTCCTTTAATTACTATTATGGTGACATAGCCATTTTTTTCTTTTCAGCAGTAGCTGGTCTCTAATACAGTATAATTTTTCATGACCTAAATCCACCTGTTTTATTAGACCTGTTTTATTTATTACAGTGAACCAATTTAACATCCTTTCAGTGGAACACATTTAATACCAAGAAAAAAATATCTCCAATGCTGGAAGCCAAAGTTTAAGATTTAGACATAAAAATACTACAGCTGGGCACCTCCCTCACCCACTAAATTGATAAAGCTGCATTTAAACCTCAGAAACTGTGTATACGACAGATTGTTGCTATGGCAGTAACGCTGTTCTTTCTCATCAAACCTTTCCCTTGAGTGCTAGGTTGCACTTTGTTTGCAGTTTCTTCTATTTCTTTGTCAGCTTTTGGCATTATGTCACAGTAAATGAGAATTTTAATCAAGTTTTCCCACTGAATGAAATAGGGATGTATGTATTCTATATTGTAATTCTATTAGCAATTCTATTGACAATGAAAATTTCTGCCTGTTTGTTCCTTGAACGTTAAGGCATTTCTCAACTCTCCCATGGTATTTTTCCCCCAGAGCACCAAAAATATTTTTTTTTCTAGTTTGCAAGTCAATCTCAAACTGGTAACACTGTGAAATCACAAAGCATGCCACAAATACAGATGAAGAGAGCTATTACAGAATGGTGTAATCACAGACATCACCTTCCAATCTCTTTTCCTTTTTCTTCTATCATTTGAGTACAGAAGCCTCTTCCTCAAGTAACACCCACATACCTTTTAAGTCTTTTTAAATGTAGGTATATTGCTTAAGTGTCTACCCTCACTGGATGCTTTCTAGATAAATATAAATCTTCATGATGAGTAGTCACACAGGTGCAATAGACCACAATTGCCTTGCACAGGCATGTGCCTTTGAGGCACAAGATAGGATTGCAGTCATCCATAGCAGGACATGAGTTTTCCCTTTCTAAGGGTTGATCACCATGGTCTTTAGTGATCAAAGTCAAAGAATCCAAGAGAAGTAAATTTTAGTGGGTTTTTTTTAGAAAATCAGCATAAATGGCATAAACTCAGCATTCACATTACATAATAACTCCTTCTAAATTACTCGGGAGAGTATCTTAAAGATACATTCCCTTTCATACAATAAAGAGGTTATTAATACACAGCATTTTTTTAAAAAAATTGATACATTAAAGAAATATAATGACATTTTTGATAGGTTGACTAACAAAACTGTCTCTCAGGCTATCTGTACATAACCATCTGCATGTCTTTTTCAAACTGATTAGTCATAAGCAATTGACTGAAAAGCCCGACACTATAAAAAGTGTGTATGAATGTTCCTTCAAGTTTCACTTAAAGTATGCTACGTATCCTTATGTTGTCAAACATTCATGGGCCATCATGGTGACGCTCTAAGCTAGCTGAAAATCTCAAAATCATCATATTTTTCTAGAATTTTTCTTCTGAATTTCTTTTTTTGTTGATTTTTCTGCATTTGTTGTGAACTGTTTTTTAAATCATCTTTATCCAGATTTCCAGATTTCATCAAGGATGAAGCCCCTTCTTTCTTTCTTTCTTTCTTTCTTTCTTTCTTTCTTTCTTTCTTTTGCTCTTCATGTTCAGTAGATATCAAAGCCAAAGAAATTTGAAAAGAATAAAGGAAATCTGACAATATTCTGCTTCTTTTGCTCCTCAGGATTTAAGCCCAGATCCAACTGCCTGGGAATATTAATTTATTGTTCTCCTGTTGGTGCAAAGATTAATATCAGTTATTAAATTATTAACTTAATTAAATCATTGGCTGCCTACAGGTCTGGATATACTACACTATGTAGCCTGCACACTGCATGCCTTTAACCTCTTCTCCAAAGTTACTTTAGGAAAGTCATCCCCCTACATAGCTGACAAAAATTTTATGCTACTGAAATGGCATAAAAAAAAATTTACATATATTTTTACCTAGATTAGTAGACTTTTTCACGTGATTTTTTTTCTTTTATAGCTTTCATGTGATCCCCCCAACTATTTTAACTTAGGACGTTTGCTGTAACTGTCCTGCAAGCAAAGAAAATAACCAACCAAGACTCATGACTGTAGGGGAACACAAGAATTCTTCCCATTTATCCAGACACAAAATGTAGAATATACAGAAAAATCTCCTTCATTCATAAATCATACTTTTGGTTTGTTTCCATTCATTTTTCATACCAATGCATTTATTTTATTTAAAGCCATTTCATAAGATAGCTGTCTGCTACTTCTAACTCAGGACAAGGAAATGTCAAAATTTCTTTCAGTTCATCATTCTGTAACAATGGTAGCACATCTTTTAATGAATTAATTATTACCCTGAAGACACTTAAAATGGGTACCACTTATATGGTTCTATCTTCTTTACACAGTCTTCTTGCATGCTCGAGTCATATTATATTATTCAGATGACAATAAAGCCATTTTATGCCATTTCTCCTTTCTAAATTATTGTTTTTGTACATGAGCACTTTAAACATTCTAGAATGGTAGTCCTCTTGGGTGTATTCTACCTATTATTTTTTGAGTGGAAAATGCAGAATTTTTTGTACCTCTCCTGTTTCTGTGAAGTCACCAGTGTAACCAAGACAGCAGGTTAAATTATCGATTTATAGTTCAATGAACAACATCAATTATCAAACCAAGTTTACATTTGAAAAGACAATGAAGAGTCATTATTTTAAAAATAGCATTATTTTCAGTTTCTGCTATTTTAGTGAAACTACTACATTGTCTCCTAGAAACAAAGCTCAAAACACTAAAATATCTTGCAAACATTTTGTGGATCTCAGTAACAATATAAATTTGCAAAAGCAACAATTTCCATGTGAATATTTTTTTGCTTTCTGCTCCTCAGAATTTTGACACAAACTTTTACAAGTAAAAGGATTGTTCGTCAAGTGTGTTGCTTTTGACATTTTTACTTCTATTTAAAGTGTCTTTTTGAAAACGCTGACTGTTTCAACATTGTGACACAATGTATGCACATTTACAGAGCCTTTTTTTATTTCTCTGGACGATGACTCACTCTTTCTTGTAATTCATCTGCAAGGATCCTTAGGAGTGTTATTAAAGACATCTGCTGATTTTGATCAGTCATTTAAACATATTAAAAAATAAAATAACTGCTTCTTTTTTTCTCTCATTTTTGTATACAACATGCAAGCTTCCTCCTGTTGAAGTAAATACTAAAGTACCTTCTGAATTTCTGAAGCAGTTCTTCTATCATACATAATTTAACTTAATATGATTGGCTGATTGAGACACATTTCAAGATACATTACAAAATGTACTCACTTCCCACATAATTCTACACAGTCATTCTTCCCATTGTAAATATTAGATTTCATTATATCCTTAAGTATATTTTAGGATGAGGCTCACAGTCTTCACTCTTTTATGGGTGTGCTACAGAGCTTCATAGTAATTCTTTCATTTTTTGTATTTTATGAACAATTTGTCCTTGTTCAAGTAGTAGATGGAGATACAGCAAATTTCAGAAAGCAGGACAAAGAAGGGGAACTTTAAGAGGGGAATCCAGGAATCCCCTACTCTAAACTTTCACTGTATAGACTGACTATCACATATCCATTTGTCTATCAAACGTCCGTCTCTATCAAACTTCCATCTCTAGCAGAGGTTTTCAGGGTTTTTTTTTTTCACTCAGGTATGCACCACTATCACGAAATAGAAACTGCTTTGTACCAGCAGTGTCAAATTTACATCACGTGTATGGACAAAGTAAAACATATTTTGAGGCTCACATTTCCCTTCAAGTCAAGCAGTAGCAACCCCATCTCTTGATTCTTTGGTGAAATTGATCAGGAAACAGCGGATCCCTTTCTTATGACAATGTTTATTCTTGTATTATAGAAATACTAAACTACCCATTCTTTATGAACATGCTTTGGACGATGACCAGGTCAGTTCTTACTCTGGGCAAATAACATAGAGTAAATTGCATCTGCATGTAAATATTTATTTACAATAAATAGACAACATGTTTCCCAAATCCTATATCAGGCATTCTTATCAATATTTTCCATTGATACATTTTTTTAATAGCCTTTTGGTCAGTGGTCTGTTGACTTTGTTTTTGTTTTCTTGTTTGCTTGTTTTTGGTTTTGTTTTTTTTTTTTTTACTTTCAGAATGTTTACTATTCATTCAGTTAAATATAAATATAAAATATTTTTTATCAAGGTAACTGTATTTTTTTGGCACGTAACAAATTTATTTGCATATGTCTAGTGTATCTGAAGTACTAATGCCTTTCTTATTCCTTCTAACCTAGTGTCTCTACTAACATTACTACTTTACTTTCTCTGAACATGTATTAAGAAATTTATGATTATTGACCTTACTTCTGCTGCCCACAGAATTTTTTCCCCCACTGATATTTTTTGCTGCCCTTATCTATAATTTAAGTTATACCTACAGAAAAATACTGAATTATAAAATCACAGAAAAAAAGCTGTTTGAAGGGGTCTACTGAAGGTAGTCCTCTCTTTGAACCTCCTGCTCAAAACCCAGCTAACCTTAAGATTAGATCAGATTACTCAAAGTCTTATCTAGCTATACACTGAACACCTCCAAAGATGAAAATTCCACAGTATCTGTAGACAAACCATTCCACTGCTTAACCTTTCTTATTGTGGTTTTTTTGCTTTGTTGCCCCCACCCTTTTATTTTATCAGTTTCCCTTTGTACACCTTGTGGTCTCTCTCCCTTGTTCTTTCACTGTCCACCCCCAAAATGAGTCCAACACTCTTTTCTGTACCCTCTAAGCAGTGCAAGACTACTACTAAATCACCCTTTAAATATCTTTTCCTCAAGCCGTTCAGCCATCCCTCCTGTCCTGTGCTCTTTAGTGGCTCTTCACTGTAGTATCCAGTTTGTCACTATCTTTGAGACTTCAAACATGACACAAAACATAAATGTGTGGGGGTGCCGCCGCTGGCA
>VXBT01011446.1:233577-275921 GCA_013400235.1 Oriolus oriolus | reverse complement strand
GGAGAAGGCCGGCGGGTCACTCTACCCCTACTCCATGGCACATGAAGTAAAATATACTATTTCTATTTCTTTGGATCTTACATTTTTAAAGACACTTTGAACTAGAGATTTTAAACATGGAATTCTTTTAAAGACCACAGTACACATTTGGTGGTATGAATTCATCAAGCTTTCCTCTTCATTTAGTACCCAGGCCAATCTGTTCTATAAATTAAGCTTATGAATTAAGCTGAATGGTATCTCTCAGGTGACCTGTTCATCAGGTGAACACAATTTCAAATGAGTCAAAAATGATCCAGAATTTTCCCCAAACACAGCAATTAGGTTGAAATGAATGTATTTTTTTAAAAGTCAGAATTTTTGCTATGTGGTTTCCAAACCAAAGTTTTGAAACTTGCCTTGAAGCTTGCTGAACTTTAAGTAAAATGAGGATTAAAACGAAACTCCATGCAGAATATAAGATTGATTGGTTTTGGCCACACAAAATGCTTAACCAAACAATATTTTGGACAAAATGAATGGGTTGGGCTTTTTAATGGACCACTAGTTTTGGTGGTCCAAAGCATTTTAATACAGGAAACAACAGTATAATAGAAAATTAAACTGAAATCCTTAGTACATTAGTACTCTTAGTACTCTTAGTACTCTTCTTTTTTACAAAGAGCAATTTCTGCTAGCACCTAGAGAATGAGAAAAAGTCTTTGGAAAAACACACAGGAAACTCTTTTGAAATTAAATCACTCCATTAGGGTAATGAAAAAATATGTTGGTGCCTTCAACCCTTTTGAAAGGACACAAAAACAAACCAGTACAGCTTATAGGGGTTATTTATTTATCTATATACAGTGTATGTAGATAAATAATCTAGTAAATTGAGCACTTGCAATTCGATTCAAGCACAGAAATGCTTTTCATTCTCACAGACCTAAGTCTCAAACATGGAGCCAGAATCTTAAAGGAGAAAATCTAACTATAAAACATATAAAACACAATTACTCAGCCATTCAATGGTATTTTATTTGTGTGCATAAGGTATGGAAAAATGAAGAGTCACTTGTACCATACTGCACACTTGTCATACAACAGCATTGGACTGAAATGCATTTTGTGAAACGAAGGTTTGCAACACAGAGAAGTTATTTTGTTTTGAGCATATGGTCTTTATTTCAACTATTACATAACCTTAAGAATTGTGAGTTGAATTTTTTCTCTTTCCTCCTACTTCTATTCCAGTTTTTGATGTTCATACTTTAGTTCCCACACTCTCCACAGGATGAGGAATTATTTATGTACAATACTCTGAAAGGCACCTCAATCAACATGACACCTTTATATTTATTTGTAAGATATCACTTGCACAAATTGAAGTGAGAGTGGGGAGTATACAGTGAACACAAGTCATCAAGAATAATAATTATAAAAGAGGAAAAATAAAGAGTCTGGCATATGATAGTTTTTTCATTACTCCTTAGTATATTTATAATCAACCAATTTCCTCTGACATTTTCCAGCTCGGTAAAATAAGACCTGTACATCCTCCCAGAGTTTGTTTGTAAGACATACAATTCCAAGTAGCCATGCTTAAAGGAATTTTATAAACTATTTTATAATGTGGCATGATAATTTCCTTCTGTGGATAGTCACTGGACACATAAATTGTTTCTTTGTCAGAACAGTACTTCCCATTCTGGATAATAATTATTTTTGACTAGTTTCTAGGAAAAGCTGCCACCTGGTTACATCCATGATCAGTTCCTTCGCCAGTGATCTCCCCACATCACAGGGTTCACAGATGAAAACCTTGAGCGTCCTGCACAAAACCTCAAGAGACACCACTTCCCCCACAGTCAGTATTACACACATACAGCTTTGCAAAACTTCACCAGCCAGCTTTACCCATAGGAAAGTAACTTTATCCCTTTTGCAGACAAGGGGTCTATTTGCCTGGAAACTCTCCTGTTTCTGGGAGCTGCCTGTGAATTCCATGTTGACGAGGCTTGATGGAAGTAGAGTTTTCCACCAGCAACACTCATGGTCATGACAGAAGCAGGGACTTGCAGCAGCAGGCAGCTCTTTGTTCACAGGAGCATCTCAGTATCTCACTGGTTCCATTTCAGCAGATCTGAAATCTTTATGCCAAGTTCCTCTCTTCATCCTCCTTTCTTAGTGTTTAGGGAAGAAAGAAATTAAGAAAAAGAAAGCCCAGAAGAAGAACTTACACCAGGATATCACTTCTCTTGCTGCACCATACTACCAGTGTTATCATGGCACATGTCAACATGACTGGGATCAAGATCAGTGTTATGAGAATTTCATCCGGTGGATCTTCCCAGTGAACCTCTTCTGAAGTACAGTTTGAAAAGAACTGTTTATGAATTCCAGTGATAAAGCCTTCTGCAAGGGGGTTTGGCCAAAAGCAACTTGCGTTGTTGGCTTCACGTTCTGTGCACTGGGTAAAGTTGTCGTAATACCTGGGAGAAGAAGATTAAGAGAAGTTTAAATAGCATGTATATGCATATTCCACTTAGAGAAAGCCATGGAGTGCACCACACGAAATCTCTAAGAGTGCATCTATCATGCAGATACTCTGCTGAAGGACCTCTAATGGAAGCTGTGGCTACTCATTGCACAGTTACACAGAAGGAGAACTGACTCCATGTACTAAAACAACAGAGAGATTTCATGTGAAATTGAGATCCCAAATGGACAATGGTCAAACCCTTGTCTTTTGGGTGCTGCTACACAGCCAGGATCTCCTAATGCCACTTAAGTACAAATAGAACTCCCTCATTAGAGACATTTATAAATTCTTTAAAAAACATGCACACAAATGTGCCAAGAACAGGACATTTTAAACAAAGTATGGATAATTTATGCTTCAACTGCCACTGGACATGATGTTGTGGTGAAAATTATGATGCGACACTAGGACTGAACCACAACGTTTTTCTGTGTAAAAATGTTGGTTCTGTTGCATTCTCATGCAGTAAGAAAATAATGGGAAAATAAACACACAGAAAATCAGCTTTTGACAAAATTCCTCTTCTTTCCAACTCCAGCAAATGCCCAGCAAGGAATAAATAAATAATTTCTAACTAAATGTTTGCTTATGAAACGCTGGGAACTCCTTGTAATACCTAACACTTTATTTCAATGCTGCATGTGCTAAACTTTACCTGTCCAGGAATAACTTATATTTATGAGAATCGGCTACCCCTCAGGAAAAAAAAAGGAAACCATAAGCCTAAATGAGTAATCATATGGATTCTGTGGTGTTATTATAAGCCAAAGATATTCAGGAAGTGAATGGATATGGGGGAAGAGATCGGAAATTAGGAAGACGAAGAGTGTCTGGTCAGTGCATGAACAGGACAAGAAGTAAGGAAGCTGTATTATTGTCCGTTGCATTTCTTTTAGTCCTGCATGACTCAATAAACTTACTTCAAAGGGGAATTAAAAATAGCAAGGAGAGAGCAAGAATCCACATGACACCTCCAGGGACAGCATCCTGTATTATTATTATAGCACCTGAAGACCCTACTCTCCCTTACAGTCCGTATACATATGGTAACTCCTGATGAGTGACTCATTCTGACATTAAGTCCTACAAGGGACTAATGTTGACTCAATCCTTTGCTCTAAAGTAGAGGAGAAGAGACATTCAGTGTTCGGGCCAAGAACGAAGTCTACTGTCTACTGTGTGTCTGTCGGGGAATGTCTGCCTGCCCAGGCTACAAGCACACAGGTTGGGAACACAGCCTGCTGAGCATCTAAATTCTCAGGGCTGTGTTCACAGAAGAAGAAAAAGCCTCACAGAAAGGTCCTTCTGCAAGTTCCTTACAGTGCTCATTCCCAAGGAGTTTGAGCCAATACTGCTTCATTCATAAGCAAATACACTGGACAATCTAACAATGCCAAACTCTGGCATGAAAATGCATATATGCACAGTGTATGTATATTTTAAGCAAAGCGACTAGAAAGGAAGCTTTTGTGACATCAGCAGCCACACGAAAACAACAGGAAATAAGCTAAAAATAAAATACAAATATCAGCTGTTTGCTATTTTAAAAGTGCCATTCTTTTGTGTGACCTGGTGGCATCCATTCTTTACGTCCTTGGACTAAATTAGAAGCTGGAGATGCCTAGCTGAATGTGGGAGATAGTCCCAGAGGACCTGAAGAACAACACATCTAGAGGCAAGGCTACAAGGTTCAGCAGGCTACAATGCAGAGGTGGAGGAGCATCCAGCTGCCCAGACAAGTCAGTGCTCCACCTGGCACAGACACCAGGCAAGACTCCAGAATGCTGGACTCTGTTCCAGCCCGCTCTGGGCCATGCTCTCATGGGCACCCTTGTGCCATCAATGGCTGCTGTTACAGCCACCTCAATAAGAAAGCCAACAATAAATCCAGGTGATTTCAGCATAAAAGTACTCTAAACTCAAAGATTTGATGATATAATTTTTTTTCCCTCTGTGTTTAAAATCCTATAGAAAATTCAGTGTTCTACCAAGGATTCAGTAGATTTTTTTTCTTAAATGTTAGATGGTGTAAACAAAAATATTTCCCGCTGACTTTTGATTGCAAATACAACGTAGCTAGAAAAAGCTGGTTAAGTGGGTTAAGTGTTGCTAAAAGGCCAGATACACTGTTTTTGAATCCCTAAGAGGCAAAGCAGAATAAAAATATTATCATAATAGTTGGAATTCCTTACAATTTTTCCTTAAAACCTTCTCTCATGAAAAGAAAAGTTAAAAAAAAAGGGAAAAAAAAGCCACCTGCACTAAAACTCTTAGTTCATGC
The DNA here is from genome assembly GCA_013400235.1 of Oriolus oriolus. Taxonomy (NCBI): domain Eukaryota; kingdom Metazoa; phylum Chordata; class Aves; order Passeriformes; family Corvidae; genus Oriolus; species Oriolus oriolus. The sequence continues at coordinate 271,119 of VXBT01011446.1, read as the reverse complement.
AATTGTGAGATCATAGATAAAGGAAAATCTCAGCTGCTGGCGAATTGCATGTCTGCCAGTAAAGCTGAATTCACTTAAATATTTATGTAGTTTAGTAATTTAGAGTTTATGCACTGCAACAGAAAGTTCATATAAAAAAAAAGATCCTCTGCATGGCACTGTGGAACAGCAGCCTCAGAAGGGAGCAAATGCATCCTCATTACTACAGCATGGGTGTTTTTGTACTTGATCAATTGGTTTGCAAGTTGTTGGGCTTTTTTAAGAGGGAGATGGGGGTTAATAGATACTTAATTCCAGTTCAATTCTCCTATGCTTAGTTCTTTTATGCCTTATGTAATTCTCTTTATTTGAATGATAAATGCTGGAATAGGAAAACTTTTCACTCTGTATAATAAAATGGCTACCACAAAGATGCCCTGGCCTCTTACTGGAGATACTTCAAAAGAAGTGCATTAAAGTTACACAACTTCTGAAAGAAAAGAACAAGAAATTATAGTTTCTACTTATTCCCAGAACAAATAACTGGAGAGCACATTGGAGCTCAAGTTCCTTCACCTCTCGGATTATAAGAGGGTGTGGGAACATTCTTATTCTTTGTGCTGAGTCACAATTTCATCTCTTTCAGGCTAGCTACAAGGAACCTAGTACTCAGGAAAGGGATATTCACTGGGAGCCAGGTCACAAGCTTTGTGACAAATGGGCCAAAAAATTAGTATGAGCTTCAACTCAGCTAAATAGTGTAATACAAAAAACTGCAAATCTAAGCATAGTCTGAGCAGCAAATTTCATATAAAGATGTGCTTTACCCTGATATGCTCAGGACAACTGTAGTCTCTATTGAGGAACCAACTCCTTGGTCATACTGCACATTATTGAAAATACTTTTAGAGAACATAAAAAATAATTCCTTTCAGAGCAATCTCTGAGCTATAACATATTTATCACGAAAGACAATTTTCAATATTCTAGAACAATACTTCATTTTCAGAGCACACACACTTTTTCTCCTGTACTTTATGTTTCCACTAAACCAGATAATAACAACCGTGTAGTTGGTTTTTTTGTTGAAACTGTGGAAGATTTTATTTTGTGAGTATTTTACCCATGAGAAAACATCATTTTACGTATTAGCTATAACCAAGAACCTGGACAGTAGGCAGTTATTACGAGGAATGGTAGTGGACACATTTTTCTTAATGGGACAGTGTTTCATGGAGTGTCCACTCAAACTATTTAAACAGACAGGTGGGTTTATTACATCTCATCTCTCTCAGGGTACACAGTTGACTCTCAGTCAGGACACTTCTCAGACTATGTGGGAGCTTGAATCTCATCCATAGTTTCCCACATCTCCAGGGAGGAATGAGGTAAATTCTTGCTCTTTCTTCCTCAATATCCCTGCACAGGAAAAGTGCAGAGATGACTGTTCTACAAAAACACAAAACCCACAACCCCCTCCTCCAAATTTTCGTGAGACTGAGAAAATAAATAGATTGTTTAATTAAGAGTTTCAACAAATAAGCATTTTCCAATGCAAAATTGTTATTTTAAAGAATCCCGAACAATTCTCAAAAAACCGAATACCATATATATGTTACTTCAGACAAACTGAGAGCATTTCGCTGGCTGCAGCCAGCAGACTCACTGTCAGTTCCAACAGGAGTATTGTAGTGGTTTAATTTGCAGCTTTTAACCTTTTGTGAGATAAGAATTAGAAGTAGGGAAAGCAGGCACAAACTTTAGAGAATATAAAGAAGTTTATTACTAACAAGATTAAAAGTTAAAAGAAATAATAAGAAGTTAAATTTAAAAACCCTCTTTTTCTTTTTCTAGTACCTCCCACTTTACTTAACGTGCATAAAGGACAACAACATATAATATCGGTCAGGTGCAGGTTCTAAAAGCTTTTTCTATGTTTGACAAAAAAAGAGGTTTTTTCTGCTTTTGTGGTTTCTAAACTGCTACCAACCAGCAAAACAGAGTCCCGCCCGGAGGAATGCCCTGCTGCTGTAACATCTCTCTCTCTCTGAAACATTGTAGTTTCTTACACTGCTTCTACATGGGGTATTATTTTTTAAGGATAAGCAAGATTCCAGCTTGAAAAAAAACAACGGCTCCACACTTTTTTAAAAGTCTTTTACAGCTTCAGGTGGCTTGGCATAGCCAATCTCTTCTCCCGCCGGCCGCACGCAGGATTCTTCTTTCCCCCCACGCCTTAGAGAGATATGGAACAGTTTGTGAAATTACAGTTTTTACCACAAACATGCGAGAAATCAGTTTAAGCTACACGCGAAGAAAAACGCTGCTGCCCTCTTTTTTTCCTCCAGTTCATTTCCAGTTCTGACTCACGTGACTTAGTTTTTTCTCTCTGACCTTGAAGCTTTCAGGTTGAAGAGCTGATCTTTTTCTTGGGCCTTTACGCTGAAGAAAAGTCCCATTTCCTTTATGCAGCTAGCCAGTTCGATGGTTTTCGAGAATTAGCTCTTGCCAAGTTTTCTCAGAGCCGTGTGGGAGGGAGAATACCTTATCAACTCTTTAAAGCAGAAACCACTTTGGTGGTTTTCAATCAGGCAGCAGTTTGATGTGTCTCTCAGCTGCTCGCGGTTCTAAGAGGGTCTCCCCACAGCCATCGGCACCGGGGAGCGGGCACAGGAGGCCCATGGCCCAGCAGGGCCCGGCAGGGCCTGGCAGGGGCCCGGCCTGGCCCAGCAGGGCCCCGGCCCCGGCCACCCTCTGGTGAAAACCGGAAAAGAAGCCCAAATTTCCCGCCTCTGTGCTGCTTTTAGATATGCAAAATTGCAAGAAGCGATTGGCTCAGAACTTTGTCACTCAACTCAGGTTCAAACCACGACAAGTATTTATCCACCTCTCCAGCACTCATGGATAGATGACCACAGAGACACTCAGCACATAAGTAGTCAGGAATGTTTTGCAATTGCTTAGTGAGGAGGGCCAGGAATTAAAAACCAAAACACCACACTTTCACTACCCCATTTTAAATAAATCATCTTCATGAATACTGATATAATTATAGAAGGGTAGTGCCAGATACATATAATACATTGTGAGAAATTTTTGTTATTTTGAGTCCACTTAAGTACTCAGAGAGTACAGTGAAAATTCTCTCTATCATAATCGAGTCTTGATGCAAACCAGGCAATAGATATACCAGGGACACTCACTCCTGCTACTTTACAATCCCAGACAGCAATCTTGAGGCATTGTTCCAGGACACTACAAGTCATGTGGTGTATTTTAATAAAGATGCTTTAAAACTATTTGCTTTCCCCCAGATGATTCAACCAAAGATTTCTTTATACACAGTCACATATTAAATTGAATTATCATCCTTGTAACCTCCACCCAGTCTGGAATATGAAATGCTGAAATAGCAATTATATTAACAAGAAATATCATATGATGAGACAGGCTTTTCTTACAGCATTTCCAGATTGAAGTAGAGGCAGGAAGTAGCAAAAAACCTCACAAAAATAAAAAGTCTATTCTTATGTGAGATGCAGCCAGACTGTATAGAACTTCAGGGTGTAACAGCCTGGATGAACTTCAGATAAAGATCCAAACCTTAAGATGGTAATTTCCTGAGGTTTCACCATCATGTTAAAACGACAGCTTTAGTTGTATAGTGAGTTATGAGCCTACAAATATGGTGGAATAGTCCTGAGATTTTCTCACTTAACATCTCTGCAAACAGATTTGTGTCTGTATCCCACCATTCCTTCAATCACGTATCTTCCCCCAAGATGAGTATTCTCACAGTCACATTTTTACCTCCCTAATCAGATCGGATCTACTGTTGTGCAGCCCCAATACAGAATTCAGCCTGAAGAAAATAATGTGCTACAAAAACGTAAGGAAGGAAATTAATGGGGGAGGGAGGGAAACTGGTTTAATGACAACATTATAAAGTATAGTTTACTCTCATGCCACTAAATTACAGACATTGTGACAGATTTACTCACTTGGGTTGAAAATAATAAACAGATCCTTTGAAGTAATTACAGATCTTCACCCTTAGTTTCACAGCAATAGCTGTCTGGAAAATGCAAAATGGTTGAATAAACCCAACCAAAAACCCAAAAATGAACAACTATTACTAAACTGTTGTTAACTGCCTAAAGATACAGCCAGAAAATGTAAATATAAAAAGCGACTGTAAACAGTTACTTTACACACCTAATAGCCATCTCTAATGAGCAACAGAAACCACTACATTAAGCAAATGTAGAACAAGGAGGTAAACGTAGCCTGACACCAGGTACTACGTTATTAAGATCAAATATTTAGTAGCACCAGAATTTTACCAAGCCAGAAACATCAACTGGTAAGCAGGCTTTACCTTCCACCACTACTGGCCTATACTTTACTGATTACTTAGTTGTAAACTCGGCCCAGTTTTGGAGAACACCCGGTAAAAGGGGAAGCAGTCTCTGAAGCCATCACTACATCACATCTTCAGAAGCCAATCCCATAACTCCCTTGAATTAGACAAAAATCAGAAGAGTAAGTGAAGGTAAATCCTAATCCCACAAACACTTAAGCATACACATCCAACTTCCTATAAGCACAGTATCTCGTAAGTAGCCATCATTGATGATGTGTGGAAGAAGATGTCCTTAATATCACGAATAGAATCACTACGCACATACCCCTTACAGTCAAACACCTCGGGCTTGTGATTCTGTCAGGGTAATGCAAATTTTAAAACCTCTTACTTATGGATCAAGTTTCAAAGTTTTTGTCAAGTTGGTCAGCTACTGAAAGCCCTTCATTTTCTCAGGCTTCTCACCAAAGGAGACAGCATGTTTCTGGGGGCAAGTATTGAAACACATCACATGTTTTTGTGCCCATCAATATTTGAAATTTTACAACTAAAATTTTAAACCTTGTACTAGAACATGTCAAGGGAAGCAGGAAGCATTCCAAAATTCAGATCCAAATAATAAGACCATCTTTTGATCTCGAGCAAACACTTCCCAGTGCTGAAAATGGCAGATGCACAATCTCTGCTACCTCATCTGCTTTTTCTCTGTTATAGTCAGTTATTTCTCTATTCTATTCAGATTACTTCACAAGGAGAGGGCAAAGGCAATACCTGACTAAGATCTGGATTTTTTTCTTTCCCATCAGCTGTGCATCTCCCCTCAGTGTCACTAAGAAAACCATTAGCATTTTCTAGTGCATATCCTCCTTCAAAGGCTAAGCATGACAGAGATGAGAGCCCTGAAAAGCCAGTAACATTATTTTAAAGCACATTCCTACTATTTATTGTCATGTTCAATTTCAAATCAAACTTTTGCATGCTTAGAAACTATCTTGCCTTTACAGTCAGCAGAAACACTGGAATAATTGTAGGGCATGATGCACAAGACCACTTCATTTAAGTTTCCCCTGCCAAGGAAAGAAGTCCAGGACAACTAGTACCATGGACAGATGAGTCCCACACCTGTTCTGCCTAGCAAAAAAAGCCTCACAAAAAAAAGCCAGCTAGTAGAGAATTACATTCAAATCTGCCACTGTCAGTGATGGAGAGACATGCAAGCAGTACGTCATCTGTGTACCTATCTCAGCTCAACTCCTTCCCAAAAGCATTTCCACCTGAATCACCACAGATTTGCACAATCCTCACTCCAGTCAGTGCGAGTGCAAGTGCTCTTGGCGCATGCAGGCATTTGGGTCAGCCACTGACACCAGTCACCTGTTGAGGTGGTTCTGCTTTCTCCCAAATACATCACTCACTTTGTTCATTCACCTTGTAAAGTTTGCTACAAATAACAGCTTATTTGTCTCCACTTTTCTCAGAATGTTCCAACTCCATGATAAAACCATCATTCCACCACAGCTTCCAAAATTAAATGCTCAGCCAGCTTCAGTCCAATCATCCAACACCTGGGCAGGAGCCAGAGTCAGGACAAAGTTGCTAGCCCAGAGGTGAGCTCACGCCACATCATTTCAGGAGGTCAAGGCTTTGCTTTCCGTCTAGATGAACCAAGCTGAAAGGCGAACAGAGAAAATGTGGCTCAAATTCAGACTGGTGCTCCACAGCTGGGCCTCCAGACAGCCACTGAAAACAAGCAGCCATGAAGACAATCATTTTTCTGACCAACAGACAAAAACTCACAGGGAAAGAAACAACAGAAGAGCCCTTCTTCATTCCAGCTTACATCTACAAACAACTGCTTCATATTCCATTTTTATGAGGATATTAAAGAGTATTAAAGTGTCACCTGCTGAGTGGAAGCTGTTATTAGATTCCACTTAGTCCAAAGTAGCACAAGCCTTTTATAATACCACAGCACTATTTCTTCAAGTTGAAAGAGGGGAGAGAAATATCTGGTAATAGGCAGGTGTGAAATAGAAATCATCAGTCAATCAGGCTTACACTCTGAGAAACACCCGCTGTAGCATCTCCATAGATTGAAAAATTTAAAAAAAAAAATTAATCTGCTTCTAAGTTGAACTTTTCATCATCATTTTCATAACTCTCCTTGCATAATTTTTATGAGCATGTAAAGAATGTACATTTTCCCTGATTATTTATGGAAAATGGGTTTTACATACACTGGAAAAATTCCTGTAATTCAAAAAGCCACTTGCTTTGGGAGGAGAGTGGCTGTTGTGTTCTATTCCATGCAGAGCACAAATAATGGGAGACAAAAATCAGTTGACTAATTCCAGATCTTAAGCTTCAGATTATGGCAGCTACTGGACTATTTAAAGAATAAATTCTTTTTGCAGTCTTGCAAAATAAATGTATTATCTGAAATTGCAATCTAGGCATGGGCAGTTCACAAATGAGACCAAAACTGATGAAAAATTAACCATAAAATCAGAGGAATGGTAACAACATTAGAAATTGATTTAAAATGTAGCATAAAGATCTGTTAGGGAAGAAGCCTAATATAGAAAAGTTCTGCTGATCTACTATTCAAGTACATGATTGTGTTTTGGCATGACTTTGACAGCACAGCATGTTCACCAGTGAATGTGGGTTTTTTCCTTTCTTATGTCTTCCTCTCTTACTTGTGGTGATAAAGGCACATTCCCTCTCTTTATGTAACTTCTCGCGCTTCGTGGCTTCCCAAGACTGTTCCAACATCTCATACACACAACAGAAGCAAATGGGGGACCCAAAGGGCCTTACTCCTTATCCACAACAGTGTATGAAAGATTTGAGTGTTGCAACACTCTCCAGAGCTGCTTAAGGGTAAGCCAGCAGCCTCCTAAGCAGGTGCAAAAAAAAACTTTGTCAGGGGATTTTGGACAACATCCAGCCAGACTGTCTGCAGATCAGAAGCAGAGGGACCCCTTGAGACTGTCACCTGGGAAAGGTAGCTGTTCCTCAGCTCCTGGATCAGCTGAGTTTATTCAACTTCTTGGGCCCAGCAAAACTCTACCTCAGTCTGAGGAAGAATGATATAACATAGCACATCACCTGTGAAATGTTACAAACCCTTTGCATCTACATTTTTGCACATATTTTTAATAAGCAATAATACTAATAGTAATACCTTACCCCTGCACACTACAAATCAGCCTAGATATATACTAGATATATATATTCCCCAGTAACAGGAAGCAAAACTCCATGATAGATTCAGTGCAACATGATAAATTATACATAATATAGAACCATCTTAAGATTATCTTGCTTCTTAAACTACCTTCCTGCAGATAAAAATCAGACTCAGCGCCTCAGTGATAACTGCCAGCACTACAGGCAGACACAGAACCCAATTCTAGATTGGGATCAGAATGCTCATTTTAACATTTCTATGTTCATGTTATAATGATACCTTAATATGAAATGGTACATTTTAGCAGTCAGTGAAACCTATGAAAGATATTTGTATATCTCAGAGAAATGTAAAACATCAGTCTCTTGAAAGCTGCAAAGAATTGTGCTGGTAATTGTTCATCAATGAACTATGCCTTGACAACCTTTGATTTCCACTCCTTCTATAACTCAGCTCTGACTTAGCTGCTTAAGAGTGCAGAAGACTGCATTTCTTCTCTTGGAACTACTTTCCGACACTAAATTATATAGTATTCTGTAAAGATAAATAGAAATGCCAGAGCCTTGGCAACTAACAATGTAAAATACTTTTTTTTTAATGTATCATTACATAATAAACTTCTGTAATTGAAACAAGACTCTGAATACAGAACATACCCGTATTGATTCATACCTATCGTGTTGTCAACAGTTAGCCACATGACTAATACCACATGTAGCCTGGCGCATGAAAATCTATTTTTTTGTCTCAGCTGAGTTAATCTCCACTATTGTACGTTCATGGTTGATCCATTTAGAAAACAAAAATGTGGAAACAGTTTTGGCAAACAGAACAGAAGAACCAGAAAAGTTTGTACTAACTTTTCATTTTTGTAACACATTTATATTTTCATTTTCACTGCCTCTAAAAATACACTGTCCACTATATATGCATTGCATAATTCATACCAGTCTATCAAGTTATACCATATTATTTTACCTTTAGCAACTTTACACAGAAATCTTATGCATTGGTTTTTTTTAAATATAGGCTTTAACAATAAGCTCCATGAAGACTGTTTTCTACTACTGATCTTACCACAATAAAATTCAAAAAGGTCATGAAAGATGTTGAAAGGCATATCAGCTGACAGTCTTGAGATTTAACAGCAGACTGCTTTCTAACATCACCTCTAAATCACTTACATTATTTTTTCCAAGTGACTTAGAATTATTATAGTCTTGCATCTTTAACTATTTGTTAGTTGACTTGGAAATATAAGCACTGATACTGATGCCACCTTGTGAGTGTAATCTACCACCATTAGTCCAAGGCACCTACTGAAGTACACATCAATTTGACTCACAGCACCCTTGCTAAAATATTGTAACTGGGGTCTTCAGGTGACCTAGATTTCACCAATGTTGAAAACTCTTTCAGAACTTTAAGATATTTAGATATTGAGATATTGATATTTATATCAGTGACCTCTTGGCAAATGCCAGATTCCACTCCCTTTTTGAAAAAAAAAATACTCAGGGCAAATAAATGTAAGAGGTGTTAACACTTGCTGAAAAAAGCACTTGAAAAACTGAAGTCTGATATTAAAAACTGAAAAGTTTTCAGCTCTTGATAATGAAAAGGTAATTCTCTTCCCACTTAGCAGCAGGCTCAGAAGATCCTTCCCTTTTTTCATACTGACAGAACTTCCACAAAGATTTGCAGAACTACTGATAAACTGAAGAACGTTTTCTTTTTCATCAATATTGATGAATTGAAAACCTTGACGAGATCGATAATGGGCAGAAAAAGCACATTTTTCTGGCATGATATGGTCATTATATGTTTTCTAGGGGAAGACCCAATGTCTTCTGTGGTTTAACAAAGAAAGAAACAGTTATCTCTGATGAATAACAAATTCCAGTTGTTTTCTCTTCTCCCCATTCCACTACACCGTATCCCTGAATACACGGCTTTTGTAGACTGTGATTACAACATGTATTGTGGTATAAATAACAAATACATAGTTTTAGTTCACCAAATCTGAGTTCTTGGTAGTTAGCGTATTTAATTCAGCAGCCTCCCAAAATACTGGCAAATTTCTCCTTATCCTCTACAATAAACCCATTTACTGGTTTCAAGTGAGCTCTTCAAAGCAAGGTTTTGTTTGCAAAAAGCAAGATTTTTCAGTGTCTAAAACAAATACTCAAGCAATCTCATCAGATGAAAAACTGATAAGGCTTTGCTAGTTTGTAGCATAGCTATGTCCATAATATGCTGCAGAACAAACTGATGGCTTTGCATTTATAAGCAAAGTGGTCTGCAGGTCACCACAGAATGTATAAATGCCAGTGTTCTTAATACAGCATTAAAATTCAGAAGTCAGAGTAATTCACTAAAAATTCAACATATATGAATATTTTTCACCACCCTTCTGCATCATGTAAGATGGCCATGGCAAACACAGTTTTAGAAATGCATTGCTGTAATTCTGCACTAAAGAGAGAAAAAGTATTAGAAATGAGTATCCAAAGCCTTTCCAATACCTTACCCGGAATTATCAAATATAGACCTTATTTTCACAGCCACATATTACATAAAATGTCTGTGTCTCTCCTTTATAGTAAAGGTGAAAACTATAACTGCACTAAAGAACCACGGTTCAGCCTCTGCATCTATCAGGAAGAAAGCAGTTATAAGGGAATGAAGCATTCCTGCCTCATGTCAAACCCTGGTGTCCGAATTCAAAATAACCACTTTATTTATATTCATCAGGACACATTCTTTTCTACACAATATAAACTAAATCCAGTACGTTGCACATGAAAGTAATAAAGACTCACCTGAAATACAGATCCTATGAAAGATGTTCTACTACAGCCCCATTAGGGGACCAACTGTGCCTTTGTATTAACTTCCCCGTAACTACGATGGCTGATCTCAAAACAGCACACAATTGTACATGTTCTCAGCACAGCCCTGTGCCTGGCTACTACGTGAGACTTTATGAACTTTAGGTTTCTTTCATTCCCAATGTTTTAAATAATAGATGGCAAGTGTTATTATTTCTGCAATGAAAAATTGCTATTGTCAGCTACCAGCATGATGGCAACACAAGTGCTCGCATACAACGTTCTTTTCCATTGTTTTACTTCCTCACACCTAACTGATTTATAAGCTGCTTTGCTTTGCTTTTGAAAAGAAAGGCATGAGTCACAGAAGGAAAACAGTATGTTCTTGAGGTATTACCAGCCTGGTTTTGCCACTGCTGCCATGACCTCTAGGAGTTTTTAGATGGCTTTTTTAGGTACAAAATTACTGTAAGTTTTGATATGTAAAGAGGTGAAAGAAATACATAGGTAAAAAGGATTAAACATCAGCACCATCTTCATTCCAACGAGAGCTCAAAAAAAAGCAGCAACTGTATCTGTATGAGAAGCTCAAAGGAAGACAAATGCTGGCATCTACCACACCAGTCCTTTTTCTATACCCCACTGAACACTAAATGGTAAATCAGCTACACTGACAAGAGGCCACACAAAGTGCAGGTTTACTCAGCCTTCCTTCACAGAGATGCTAAGCTGACTAAGAATATTTTCGTCTATAAAATCCGAACTAACAAAACTGGGAGGACTTACAGCTGGGTAAATAAGGGATTTTGGTCCCCTTCCCAGTTAAATCTTCGGGGGAAAAAAAGATACTACTCTTCAGACACATACAGAACTTCAGGCAACAACATTGCAGAAAATTACCTAGAGACCAGGCAATACGATGGCCTTTTGTTGTGCAAGCACATTTGTGATTTGCCGCATTTTCATCATGACTTTGCCAGAGGTAAACCACAACCAATGTGCTAATCTGTCTACAGGGATACGAATCCCAACACAAATACAGACACCCCCTCCTACATGACACAACTCAGGAAGGGTGGGACTCCCTTTGATCAGTGATGTTCTGGATCTAAAATCACATGTGCTGGTCACTCAAACATCCAGTTTCCAGCAGCCTCAAGTTGTCTTTCGCGTGGGAAAATCACATGCAAAAATCCAAAATTGAGACTTTTCTGATAATATTTAAAAGAATGAACCAAAGGTGTCGGCTTTCCAATTGTGAGACCATTACTGTGGGAACATATTAGCTCACACAAATCAGTGGCTCGCCTCAGCAGCAAAGCAAACCCAGTGGTTTGTCTGAGATTCTCACCAGGGATTTGTACTGAGATTTGATACCAGGGAATAAGCCAACCCTGGAAGGAAACAGAAGAGGTTGTTACCCAGGAAATGAGAAGGCTGAGGTACTCAATGATTTTTTGTCTTGGTCTTCACTGGCAAATGCTCCAGGCAGACCCCTCAACTTCCAGAAGGCAAAGCAGGAATTTGGAGAATGAAGAACTACCCACAGCAGGAGAAGATCAGGCTCAACAACACGTAAGGAACCTGAAGGTCCAAGGGACCCGATGAGAGGCATCTGCAGGTCCTGAAAGACCTGGCAGAGGAAGTGGCTAAGCCACTATCCAGCACATTTGAGAAGTCACAGCAGTTCTGTGAAGTTCCCATTGGAAAAGCTGAAACATAACCCACATTTTTAAAAAGGAAATTTTAAAAGGAGCACCTCTCCTCTGAAGACAGACTGAGTGATATAGGGTTGTTCAGACTGTAGAAGAAGCTTTGTGAAGACCTTATAGCACCTTCCAGTACCTAAAGGGGGCTAAAGGGAGCTGAGAGGGACAGTAGTGACAGAACAAGGGGAAATGGCTTTGAACCAAAAGAGAGTAGGTTTGGATTAGATATTAGAAACAAATTCTTTACTGTCTAGAACAGGTTGCCCAGAAAAACTGTGGATGCTCCAGTCTCTGGAAGTGTTCAAGGACAGGTTGGATGAGGCTTTGAGCAATCTGGTCTAGTGGAGAATATCCCTATCCACAGCTTGGACATCATAAATGATCTTTAAGGTCCCTTCCAACTCAAACCACTCTGCAATTCTGTGGTTTTCACAGTACATTAGTTTCCCTCTTCTGTATTAGTTTTGTCATTAGCAGCTGGATGCAACTGCTGATCAGTGTCTAGATCAGGCGTCTTGCAGAGGTCAGTGGGGAAGAAAAATCTTAGATAACCAACCAAGAAGATTACTCAGTTTGCAGGGTTCTCACATACACACTCAGCCAGCAGAGGTTCTTAGCTCCGAGCTTTAGGAAGTGAGGGCATATAATTTCACTTTGGGCTGCACATGTTTCTTCCAGAGTTTGCTTTCCCATTGATCTTAATGTGATCTGGCTTTCTTTTATGTAATATTTCACTAAGTTTCTTTGAAAACTAGGCACTTTTATGATTAGCTTAGTTGGGCCAAATTGTAACAGGCAAAATTCCCACTGACTTTAAAATTGAGCAACAGGATTATTTTTCCAGATTACATCAAATTTAGTCATACAGATTTTTTTCCTTAATTCTTTTTTCAAATCCTCAGCATCTGTATAGAACATGGGTGGACTCCCTCATCATCTTCAATGAGATAGAAACTGTTTAGAGAATTAATATTTCACGTAAAGTGTTGGGGGAAAACTACACTAAGGCTGCACAGAAAAAAGAAAAGTTATTTACAGTGGGCACAGAACTTGGACCATGCTCACAGCAAAGCAGGGAATTTCATCATGTGAACATATACCAGCAATGAATCTGCTTCAGATGTACAGTTAAAGAAAAAATTTGCCCTCTCCTATTCAGCTATGAACTGAAATTTAAAACATCAGAAAAATCAGACTTTTAACATCTTCCAGGTGCTGTAAAGCAATGTCACACAGCCACTGCCTCACAGCAAATTAGGGGCTCCTAGAGCTGTGGAAACAGGTAAGAAGAAATGTAGGGACTGGAGGAAGAAGTTTGTTACAATCAGTTCTTTTTCTGAAACAGAAAATCCAGGCCTAACATGTGTTACATGCACTACTTTGCTAGAACTCTCTTCCAAAACACCAATTGCTATTTCACCCTTGGACTCTAAACCCACAGCTATTCCTTGGATGGTTAACACAGAATGACTGACTGGGAGCTCCCAAAGTAGCAGGTGTGCAACCCTAGACATCTGCGAGATGAGTGCTGCAACAGTAATACTGGCTTGAAATAAGAGAATGCCTCACCTGTAACAGATGACACAATCCATTTATAGATGTAATGGATCAATACTAATTTTTCAAATGAAGAGTTGATGCCTTCCCATAACATACTCACTCACTCTTATAGGGTTTAAAATAGTGACTACTGGGCAGATTGTGTGGCCTGTATTATTCAATAGTGCAGACATGGCCGCAGCCATCTCTCTGGCCTCAAAATTACTGAAATGCTAGTAACTACGCTCAGAAATATTTGGAAAATGGGGATGCAGAACAGAGAAGACTGGTGCTTGGGAGCAGGCCAAAAGCTTAACAAGCCACTGAAAATCAGCATTAGTACATTTTGGTCCCACATTTCCATAGGGGTTAGGCCTAGGAGACACATGCAGATTTGTTTAGAGACTGTTTGTTCTAGCTAAATTGTTTCCAGGATCCAGCCAGAAGTATTTGAAAAACTCTTTCATGAGCTAAGAATAGAAAGTAATCTAAGCAATTACAATAAGGAACATTTTTTCAAGTTCATGTAAGACAGCTCTGGGCACTCCCGTCTTCATCTGGCCACTTGCTTCAGGAATTAGTCATACCTGGCCTCTCAACTGTAGCCGCACACCAGGATTTATCACAGCACAGCCAAATAAAGTTTGACTGTTAATAATGGACTTTGGCTTGTGGACAGTAGTTGATTTTACATATTCAGCTGTAGTTGCTAAACGTTAAGAAGATAATACAGAAATATAATACATAAGTTATTATATGTAATGCAGCACTATTAACATACATGTTACAAGTAGATATAACAGGAATATTACACGTGAAAAATAAAAACCTTTCTGCAATTTCCCATCTTCTGGCAAATGAAAAGTATATTTGCTTTTGTTAATTCCCCATATAGCTTTCACCCACACTTTAGTCTCTGCTTATTCACTTGCCATGTACCACAACTTCGAGTCTTTTAAACAACCTCATTGTATTTTCATCTTCAGAGTTCTCTCTGAATAATTTAAAGGCCTCAGCCCAACTGTGACTAATTAAACTCCTCCTCTTCTCTCAGTGAACACCTCTGGGCTGTGTTTTGAAGGTTTTACCTTTCTTGTAAGGTGTTTGTGGTTGGCCTTCATATTCTGATGGCCATGCAAGAACCACTGAAACCCACCGCGCTTAAATGACTTAAAATATTTTAAAATCTCACTTTGATCCTTTATCATATTTAAGCTTTCAAATACCTTTGAAAAATTTGACCAAGAGTACTTGTATCCTATCTAATTGCGAATCCTCACAGAAATATGCAAAGATTAATAGGGAAACTTTCTCCTAATAGTGCTTCTGTCAAACTTTACTTGAGAATTTACTGTTTGTATGCAATCATTTTATATTTCCAGCAAGACCAATATCAGCTATGGAGGCTAAAACTCCCATATTGGTTTGCAGTACCAGCTGCCACACACAGGAGCCTCGTCTGCTCAAAATCAGTGAAAAGGCTGCTTTTTAAAGAACACAAGTTTGTCAAAAATGTCAGAAAGTCTTACAGTTTAATTAAGTTACAGCAAACTGGAGTCACTGCAAATTCTCTCACAACTGTTTGGCCAAACAGTGAAGCACTACAGATAATTGCTATTTACAATCCCATAACCAAATGACAGCCATTTACACTGAAGAGCTAAAACTCCTCCATGAAACAAGGAATTTAGAAAATTAGCGGATTTCCATTAATATAAGTTACAAAGATTTCTTTCTAAGTGAAAAGTGCCATGCAGAAATTACTGCATGAAGAAACAGGGTTTTTTATACAAAACTCACAGTTTTAACCCACTATCTGATCAGGCTGATTAATTGATACTGCTGGCGGCTACATATAAAATCAGCACAAACTAATATCACCGTGTTTAAATATCTGAATTTCAAGTGCCCATGGCTAGATACACCATACACAGTTTTTCATTAATTTGTCAGATTACTCCAAAGTAAGTGTTTCTGTCCCACCTTTCAGGGCTCCTCCAACGAGCTGGAGGATTAGCCTGGATGTGTCCCTGCCCACAGCAGAGGGGCTGGAACTAGAGGGTCTTTAAGGTCACTTCCAACCCAGGCCATTCTGTGATTCCATATGCTTCTCACAGAATGCATTACATCAAACAACAATGTCTGCTCTCTAAAGAGTACAAATCTTAAATGTCTGCTGCTTCTTCAGTGCAATGAACCTTTATGATAAGTTTGTAATCAGACTTCTAATGATTGATTAATCCTTGATTCAGGAGATAAATTTCAAAACTAATTCCTCCTGCTACTCTTTTCAAAAGTAAAACTTGAAACATTAAAAAAAAAGGGTTTTTTAAAAACATGTGTTATGTAAAAATGTAAGATTTTTCTTCTGTAAGAGCCTTGAACTCTTCTGGTACTGCTTTTGAGGAAAAATGAGCAAAGCCTCAGACTCACCAACTTCTTCAGAAAAATTTTCTTGTACAAGAAATAAAAATGATACCAAAGAGTGAGCATAACTGGAAAGGATAAAATCAAGGTGGATTCTTAACTCTAATTAAAAGTCAGGAAAACTCAGAGACTTCTGTCACCTCCTAACCTTGAAAAATTCTTGCACTAAAATATGTAAATTATTGAAGAAATTTTAGCAGAAGTCTTCCAAAAAGCTGCCTGTTTTTTCACCTGCATTAATAAAGGCACAGTCTAATAATTTTGGCTCCTATAGGTACTTTTCACTGCTGCAGGTAATCCCATTAGTTGAGGTCACTTATCCATACAAACAAGATATCAGCAAAGAACTCTTGTGATTATAATACAATTGCAATGACAAGAAAATGGAGCAAAATTACAGTGTTTCCTTCAAAATAAACAAAACATCGTGTAACTAGATGGGTTATAAAATTAAATTTATTGCTCCATAACATACAGATATTTATTAAACAAATTTAGCGGTACCAGCACTGCAAGGATTTTCTTTCTCTTTGTATATACACACTTCTCTGTCAGATTTGACTGTAATTTCTGCAAACTGGTTTAGAAGAGCTAACCTTCTCTTGCTCTTCCCCACAGCTGGAGAGAGCTGCAGGAGTGCATCTTTCACTCCAGTGCCATAAGATTTAAGAATCTACCTTTTAACAGATTGTAAGATTTTAAAGTCACCAAGGTGTACAAATAAATGTTCTAATAAGGAATAGCATCTAAATTGCTAATATGCTGTCAGATTATGAAACATTATCAAGAGAGGGGGCATTTCAACACAGGTGCCAGTGGTAAGGGAGTCATGGGGAACTGCTGCAACACAGCACTGCAGTCCAGCATTTCATTATCTGTCAAGTCTGTCAGTGGTAAGCTAGTTAAAATATTGCATCACATGACACGACACTAAACCGGAGACAAGACCAGTGATCCTGCAAGAACATATCTGGGGCTCAATGACACTGTAACAGGTGTGGTGACAGCTGGCTTGGGCCTATTCTGCCTCCACAGCAGCCTCCAGAAACAGCACCAGCACGGTTTCAAATGCAGGATGATGTTCTGCTTCAGGCTGGCTGGTACCACACCAGCTCTAGTTTACTTGAGTCTCATTTTCTGAAGTGCTGAACACCTGCAGTTTCCTCTGATTTCAGCTGGTGTAGAGGGTACTCAGCGCTTCCGAAAACCAGGCATTATGCATGAGCAGACATGGTCTTAAGAAGCAGATGCTCCACAAAGCCAAAAATGCCACCAATTTCACAAGCCCTGTGAGTTTTCTCCAGATCAGAATTTGAAGTGTGCAGCTTTACAGAGAGATGTTTAAACATCTTCAGTAACTACAGAACAGGAAAAGAGATTAAAGAATAATAATGCCACTACTGTCAGTCTTGCAGTGTTTTAGACATCCAAACAGAATGGGTGGTGCTCACTCTCTCCATGCTATCTGGCAGGCAAAGAAACAAATGACAGCAGGTTCAATAGGACAAATCATTTTAAATTTGGATAGGGCAATTTCACATGAGGTGAGTTTCTGAAACAGTGTCATCTTACTGAAAAAAAGGAAATCAGAGGAGGGAACTGCATTGCTGTCAAGACAGAGAACAGCATGATTCTGAAAGTATTGTTGTTTTAGTGGTTTCACAGAAAAAAAATTATTAGGGAGCATTTACAGATGCTAAAATGCACAGAAATATAGATTAAATGTAAACACAACTGTCTGAGGTAAATGCAATAGCAGATAGTATTAATTAGCCCATTGGTTAGTTTTCATTAAAGTGGACTATTTTGCACACTCTTTATGTTAAGAGCCAGGTGTCTCTGTGTGCACATGGCCTTACTGCAGGTGCTTAAGAGCTACAGCTTAGCCCTCTGCAATAGGCAACAAAATACAGAAGGTTTTCTGTTTTCTGGGACAGAAATATTTTATATGCATTAGAGGAGAACTATGAAAACCAAAACTAACTCTTACATGATAAATTCTGTCAGATTGCACCACTTTTTTGAGTCCACTTTCTTCATCATCTCTTCAAAGGATTTTCCACAGGCAGGCAACTTTTCCAACATGAGAGATTCATTGCAGAGCTCAGTCTGTTGACGTGCACCTAGGAAACATCAGAAGCCCCTTTAATCACAAACACTGAAATAGAAGCACAAACACATCACTCAAATTTGTTCACACAGTTCACCTTGCCACTTAAATTCTCATAAGCTTAGCATTTAATTCTCTATGCAATTTTACAAAATAGGTAAAATTTTTACATAAATACATAAATTTTTTACATAAATTTACATAAATATATTAAAAACATGACTTGGTATAAAAAACTGAAGGTTACCGTATATAGTACTGCCTTTTAAACCTAGCACAGAGGAACCTATCTAATCACTTTTCTAACCTTACTTAGCTACTACTCATACTAACTTATTACCCTCTATTTGCATTTTTAGTTAAAAGCTAACTGGATCTCCCAATCCCACATTTCAGTGTAGAAAGCACTTTTCAAGCTTACATAGATGCATCCCATTCAACTAACTATATTACTATGAAATTACTTTAACACTGGAAATACTTTTATGCCTTACCAGCTAAAGGGTGTTAATTTCCACAATCACAGCTTTTTCTTTAGTACATAAACTAAAGGAATTGTCTAGACATCAAGTCCTATGAGGAGCAGCTGAAGGACCTTGAGGTTGTTTAGTCTGGAGAAAAGGAGGCTCACGGGAGACCTTATCACTCTCTACAACTGCCTGAAAGGAGTGTGTAGCCAGGTGGGGTTTGGTCTCTTCTCCCAAGTTACAAGGGACAGAACAGCTCAAAATTGTGCCAGTGGAGGTTTAGATTGGATATTAGAAAAAATTTCTTCACCAAAATGTGGAACAGGCTACCCAGGGAGGTGGCTGAGCCACAAGCCCTGGAGGTATTTAAAAGATGTGAAGATGTGGAACTTAGGGACAAGTTTTAGTGGTGGACTTGGCAACGTTGAAGTAACAGTTGGACTCAACGATCATAGAGGTCTTCTCCAACAAAAACAATTCTATAATTCTGTGAATTATCTACAATTATCAAATGCTGAAATTACAGCAGGTAATTTACTTGCAAAGAGTTAACCTTGACTTGAGCAAGCCTGTAACTTTTTCAACCTATAATGGCAACTCCACTATATTTAGTCAGTCAAATGTTTTTCTCATCCAGCATGTGCCAGCATTGGAGTACAATGATAATATTTTGATATTTCTTATGAATTGAAATTCTGAAAAAATTCTCTTCAGACTGATGTGTTTGATTTTGATAAGCCCGAAACATTTTGTTTTGATCAAGCCATTAAACATGACTTGCTTTACCTCTATAGATTTTTAAGCCACTATTTTGACCATTCTTTTGCATAAAAAATGCATTAACATTGAAAATCACCTGTAAATATATGTATATAAACATATTTAATACAAATGCCTAAATTAAATTAGTCAGAAAAAAACCTGTGTAATTTCTTCCCTTCACAGCAGCTCAAATCCGAGAAATGTATTTACCAGAACAAAACTGCAACCCTAACAAACTGGTATATCAGGGAATCCTCCTCAGAACTCTGGAGGAACAGCTTTTTTTAAGAATAAAGCCAAGGAGAACAGACCATTTACTCCTAAAAAATATTTTCACTGAGAACATATTTACACCAGGGAGAGGAGGTATTTCTTTTGCTTCTATTAGTTACTTCGAAAGCAGGGTCCTATCACTGCTGAAAAAAGCTGGTGGTTCTAACTTTGTGTGGAAACAGCCAAACACATCACCAGATGAACTGAGGTCAAAACCATGCAGGACTTTGCTTGGTAAGAAGTAAAGGGAAGTCCTCATGGCCCCATTTCTTACTATCTAGTAAAAAAACCCCAAACTCTAAGGCAAGATGACTGGTCTCAGGCTTCACATCACAACCCAGCCATCACTCAGAAACTTGGATATTTCAATTTGAAATGAGGCATGTGATTGTAAAACAGGCTTGAGTGAACATCATTTCACTCCAGGAAGGAGCTGGAGCAGGAGTACCTTGCAATTTAACTCCAGCTATCACAGCTGACTCCTTAGCTGGTGGTCACTCTCTCCATGATGCTGTACGACAAATGACAACCGTCTCATCTGGCCAAATAAACACCGTGCTTTCAGACCATAAGTCTACAACTTCCTACAGACCACAAACCCTTCCAGGTGTATGGGTGACTCACTGGGACCTAATCCTTGCTCCTTCGTCACGTCTGACTGTCAGTGCTCTCAAAGCTGATGAGAAGCCTTCATCCATGTCGACAAAAAGTCAGAACTACAATTAATCACCAGTGATAGAAATGGTGAAAATTACCAAACAAGGGCAGCAGAATTTTATCCATGGGAAGTTAACATGATAGCATGGATCCTGCCTATTTAAGTGTTCCCGTCAATTCATCTGGCAGCTGCAGCAGTTACCAGTTATACTTTCCACAGCCAGATCTGCAGATGAATGCTAAAGTTGTGCAGAATTCAAAACTAGATATGAAAATTACATAGCTGGCAACTTAAATCCTGCACTGATGCTTTGACAAAAGTTACACAAAGCTGCTTTTTCCGGCAGGATATTTCAAACAGCCAGCTATCATTTGATTTATAACCAAATCCAACAGAGTACAAGTTTTTCTTCCACTACGTCATGTGTGCTGACAATTTACTCCAGCCCCTTCCCAACAGGGTATTTGAATGGGTTTTCCATGGCCTTGGTATTTTTGGTTGTCTCTCTTTAAAACTTCAGTATTTTGCAGGGTCATAGAAAAAAAAACCTTTGAAGTAAAACTCACCTGCGAATCCAAGCGTCATTAGACCATTAACTAGGAAGGAAAAAAAAAAGATAGATGATTTAGAAACCTCCACACTCTTATATAAAATTATTAGTGCAATTACAAGCCAAGTAGAGGATAACAACGTTTCAACAGAATATTCAAAATGCTTACTCAAACATTGGTTTCAGTTTTTCCTAAAGAATGTGTCTGAATGAAATAATGAGCATTTAGAGAACATTATGTTTTTAAATTCCTTTTTATCTATCCTTTAAATGGCTGGCTCAGACTTGTTATGGGTCTGTCTATACCACTCTGTCCTCCAGTTTCTAATATTAAGGATCAGGGACAGGGCAATTTTTACTTTGAGCTTCTTAAGGGTGAAAAAGTTCAAGAAGATAACACATAAAACATAGGTGTAATGCACATTCTAACATGTGGAGAAAAAAAAAATTCTTTGATTGTTAAACAAACAGAACCATAAGAAAGTGTGTACTCTCTTTGTTTGGAAGCATATTGCTGCGTTTAAGTCTCCTGCTTCTGCACAGTGAAGTCATACATTTTGAAAAACACTACAATCAAAACCTATAAGCTTCTTATGCAGAAGTTATGCTAATACAGGTATGTCAGAAGAGCATCCAAATGGAAACAGACTATACCAAGAGAAGAAGCCTTCTGATTAGCAATTTACAGTGTATCCAGATGGATTAAATTAAGAGAACCTCACTGTGTTTGCACAGTTCCAGCCACACCCAGGATTTTGTAAATATAGCTAAGAGGGACATGGCTTCAATTATTTTTGATGTCCCACTGAAAAATAAAAATTGCTGACTAATCTTTACAGTGTAACCTCACATCAGAAATTAAATGAATGATTTCACACAGATGGGTGCCTCCCTGTTTACACAGTACATGGCACCCCAGTAAAACGAATCAAGATACACATAGCAGAGTATCAGTACCAATCATTTATCTAGACCATGGTCACCAGGATGTGCCAAGCTGTCAACTGAGTTAACTGAAAATTACTGCACACATGCATGCAAGAATTTAGATCCTTCTAAGGAACATATTTTTCTTCCAGACAAGCATTAATCTCTGTCTTAGTTACTAATGAGCCAGAATGTACTGTGAAGAGCAGGAATCCACACATTGGAAAATTGTGCTGCATCCAAACACACAGAGATGAAACTCCATAATACACTCTGATGGCTGTATCTCTTTCACAAATAGAGCACTTTTCTTTCTTTCTAAGCTATTAGCGGCTGGACTAATAAATATACTTGATTCCCTGGGTAGGTTCTTCTTGAATCCTCATTTGAAAATGTGCCTTATCGACCGCAGAAGACTGAAAATCACATTAAAAGCACACGCTGTATAATGAAGCCAAACCCACCCATTCTGGGTAAACAGTGTAGGGTGCATAGATACCCTAGGTACTCCCCTGGAAGATCACAGACTGCACCTCCAATTCTTATTCTATCAATTCCTATCACTGTGCTCTAGATCTTTCATAGTTATGGCTGGAGTAACCCTCACAACACCACAGCAATACAAATGAAGAGAGGGTTTACAACCAGAAAGAACCAGACTGACCCAAGTGTCAGGGAGGGAAGCTGTGAAAAACCAAATACTGAATAAAGGCTTACAGGTTAGTGCTCACAAATCCTCCTGCCCACAAGAAAATGTGCTTTTTGCATTTTTTGACCTGCTCACAACAAAGCAACACAGAATGTTTTTCACCTATTCTCAACCAAATGAGTCCGGATACCTTCAGAGAAGGGTAAAACAACAGTTCAGATTACCATGCACCACCCCTCTATTTTCTTTGCTCTGAGATACTCAACTCATAACAAAGATTTAATGAGGAGACTACAGCATGCTGGCCATGATAGTTTACACATAACTTTCCAGTAGCTCTTTTAAGACGGGGCAAGCTCAGCGTTTTTCTTGAAAGGCTGATGCCATGACGCCTCTCATTAGAAGATTCATAGAGGAAACAAAATGGGTCAGTGTTGAAAGGTGTTACCAAGATCCCAAAATAAAACAGTTGCCATACACTCCCACCTAAACTAACATTTAGGGAGAGAAAAGGAGGTTCAGTTTAACTGTGCTAGCTGCCTGAACTGGCTGCTCACTTTTTTTTCTCCACACACAGTAGCATGTATGATCGTCCCTAGCGTCAGCTGAATCAGATGGGAAGGGAACAACCAGGTTAGAGCCAGAGCAAGAGGTGAAGCAAAGTATCATCAAATGAAAGATGAGGAAAAATAGGTTTGAAGGGCTTTTGGAAAGAAAAAGAGAAGATAAATAAAGTAGGAGAAAGTAATGGAAAATAAGAAAGCTGAGGAAAAAACCCAATTTTTTAATTCACAACCTACTTCAAAATCTTGTATATGAAAAATCTCATCCTAGAACCTCTTGTTATCTACGTTCTACTCTCCTTTTGTAAAAAGACATCATTCTGACACTAAAAAGGGAGCTCAAAATGAGATTCACAGCAATATGCAAAATCACAACTGGGCTACATGACAGGGTAACTGTCCAGTAATTCTGCCAAGTATATAAGCTTTTCCTGCGAAATGGAAAAACACTTCTCAATGTTTATTCTTCTCCTATACTGTTATTATTCATTGATATTTTTCCCAGAGGTTTAAAAGAAGCACTGAATGTCTGTCTTGCAACTATTTCAATAAAGCCAAAGCAGCAGATAAATTGCTATGTGTTCTTCCTACTCCACCTTTCTCCAAACATGTTTTAAGAATAATTCTGAAAATCTTGTGTAAGTATATGAGTGAAATGTTAGAATTTTCCCTTGTCTGAATGTTTCTTCAAGATGCTGCTATTACTGACAGGATAGTAAGATTTATTGAGTGGCTCCCATACTTTCTCAGAATAATTCTTATTTTAAGAGATAAAACTGCTGTATGCAGCTTTTAACCAGCAATTATAGCAGTGTAATACTGTGCATATTCTTCAAAATTTGTGAGGTTTATTCAAAACCTTATTTTTATCAATCATAATCATAACTTCATAAGCAAAAAGAACATTTAAGGACCTCAAGTTAAACATCATGTCAAGAGCCTACCTCTGTATCTCTTTTTAAAGGCAATCCTGTCAATTAACCATCATTTAATCTTTACCTCCATCAGGACAGATCTCCACTGGAAGTTATGTACTGACCAAACAGCTGCCTCTCTGCAGAACTTAAGTTTCATTGATAGCAGCACATAACTGTGCGAGGACTGTCCTGACATACAGTTCACAAAAACAAGTAAAACCAGAGCTTGAAATGCGAACTGCTGCTCTGCAATCATGCACGTATGATTTGTTGGAAACATAGGTGAGAGATTAATACTCTATTGATATAATTTTGTCATACTGATCAAATCTCAATACCCACATGTTTTTATAAACCTGATTTTAAATTCTGAACAAGCCAATCTTACAGCAGTCTAGTGTTTCTCCAGGTATTTAAATGCTGAATAAAGCCACCTGTTGCACAGGTGCTATTAAAGATCATGTTAAATTCAACAATTTTTTATGCAAACCCCAAGTCATACCATTACAGGTGCTCTAGCAGGAACACACAGACACTTCAGGGTCTCCAATGCAAAAGAAATTCCCCACATAAATGACTTCTCCTATGCTCTCACACAATGTCAAGAGGCATCCTACTACATCAAAAAAACACTGGTTACAACTGGGGTAGGGTTTCTTTATTACCAGCTTCCTGGGCATTCATAATTTCAAGAGATTCATTTCACTAGGGTCTGTCTGAATACAGAAGGACAAGATGAGCTAACACAAGTGTCACATGGCTGCCTTACAAAGCCTTTTCTAAAAGTCCTCTCTTGGGACTGTCAAATGTACATGGCCAAAACACCACACACTCTGAATAGGCTGAGAAATCCTACAACTTCATGGGAAAGCCCAGAAAGGTCCCTGTTTAGAGGCCACTATAAAAATGGAAGGAAAGGAAAAATAATCCTCTTGGTACAAAAACGAAACCACCTGTCACTCTTTAAATAACTCTCTGCACAATATACATGGCTCAGAAGGTCATCTTTTGTTCTCAGCTACCAACTGTCCTTTTGACACTTCTTCATAAGAGGAGTGGGATGGGGAGAGGGGGACAGGGACAGGACACAAGAACACCATTCCATAGTGTGAAAGCAGCCAAGGAAATGAGGCAACTGAAGTTCACAGAGACAGGAAGTGACAGGAACTCAACACAAAGGAAGGATGCCAGGAATAAACAGAAGCTTGCAATAAATATAGTACTTGAAAGAAGTGTTACACTTGCATTCAAAACTGGCCCAGAAAAAAACATGTCTCAGTGTATGGAGTGGCAGGAGCAAGGTAAACTTACTGGCAGGGTACACTGATCTGTCTCCAGGTCCACGAAGTTTTCTAGAGAGTTAGCATAACATGGAACTCAGCTTTGCATTGTCTCCTACTCTGATGCTGAATCCTTTTTAATACTCTTTTTATCCCCTTGTGTCAATAGTATGGAAGATGTATATATAGCCATGGAAATGTAATATCCGAAATGAGAAGTGCAGTTCAATGCGTTATCACAGCTTGAGGCACTACGTTATTGCTTTTAAATTGTGAAGGTAATTTCAGACTGTTAACTATTTTGGACATTAGAGTCTTCTTCCTGCAGAGCAAGAAAAGCATGAAAGAAAGCAATTTAAGCCTTTTCATTTCATTGGTACAAATCAACAGGGAATGTTACTGAGAGCATCAACTGTTCAGACCCATGGTGGTTCAGAGCTCCCCAGCTTTCCAGTGACTGCAAGGAAATGTGACCATTATTGTGAACTCGTGCTTCAACTGAGAAACTTTCAGAGTACCAATACGAGTTACTGTCCTTTACATTGTTTTGTGAAGTCCTGAAATCACTGCTGGCAGCATGTTAATAATGCTCCATAATTTCTGAACAGTCTGTCTACTTCCAGAAGTGCTGGATCGTTTTTCTACTACCTTGAAACTGGCATGTTTTATTTAAATAAATATATAACTGGTATTTTTAATAAAACATTTATTTCTCTATTCATAATTAATAATTTATCAAATAAATAATTAAATAAACCATACCACTTCAGCAACTGACTTGTGAGGGGATTTCTTAGCTGTACACTAAGATCTGTATTGTACTGAAAGTTGCATGGCTCAGCTTGAAATTTAACAATGTGTTCTTCAAGCCTTTTCTGTTCCATTACATTTTTGATGAAGAAGTGTGTAACTGAAATATAAAACACTTTTTTTTATAGCCACTGACTTTCAGACAGTGAATAAACTAAATATTCCAACAGCAGCATCAATTGCTTGAAGTAAACTCTCTTCACGCATTTACAAAAGTGGCATACACAAATGTGATCCTTGAGATCCATCCTCCTTTCAGAAAGTAAAATTGAGGAAGAGTAAGAGGAGTACATTTGCTTCTAGACTAGAAAGAAACCTGTAGCATTAGAAACTGTTTAAAGATGACATTTAGCAACAAGCACAGCATCACCAGCTGGTCCAGGGCGGTAATTGTTCCACTCTACTCTGAGCTGCTGTGGCCTCACCTCAAATCCTGTGTGCAATTTTGGGCACCACAACATAAAAAATATATTAAGCTACTAGAAAGCATCCAAAGGAGAGACACAAAGATCACAGAATCAGTTAGACTGGAAAAAACCTCTGAGATCGAGTCCAACCTATGAACAAACACCACCTTGTCAGCTAGAGCCTAGCACTAAATGCCACATCCAGTCTTTCCTTAAACTCTTTCAGAGACGGTGACTCCACCACCTCCCTGAGCAGCCCATTCTAACATCAAATCACCCTTTCTGTGAAGAAATTTTTCCTAATGTGCCACCTAAACCTCCCCAGTGCAGCTTAAGTCTGTGTCCTCTCGTCCTGTAGCTGGTTGTCAGGGAGAAGAGACTGACCTCCAGCTGCCTACTACCTCCTTTCAGGCAGTGTACAGAGTGATAAGGTCTCCCCTGAGCCTCCTTTTCTCCAGACTAAACACCCCAGCTCCCTCAGCCACTCCTCATCAGACCTACCTTCTCTGGACTCGTTCCAGCACTTCAATGTCCTTCTTGAAGTGAGAGGCCCAAAACGGCACACAGCCATCAAGGTGTGGCCTCAACAGTGCTGAATACAGTGGGAGAATCACTTCCCTACTCCTGCTGGCCACACTACTTCTGATACAGGCCAGGATGCCTTTGGCCTTCTTGGGCACCCTGGCTCATGTTCAGCTGCTGACCAGCACCCCCAGGTCCTTTTCCACCAGGCAGTTTTCCAACCACTCTGCCTCCAGCCTGCAGCACTAGCAGCATGACATTGTTGAGGCCAAAGTGTAGGACCCGGCACATGGCCTTGTTGAACCTCAGACCTATTGATCCAGCCTGTCCAGATCCCTCAGTAGAGCCTTCCTATCCTCCCGTAGCTAGACATTTGCATCCGATTTGGTGTCATCCACAAATTCACTAAGTGTAGACTTGATCCCCTCATCCAGATCATCAATAAAGATACTAAACTGGGCCCAACACTGACCCCTGGGGAATCTCAGTAGAACCGGCCACCAACTGGATGTAGCACCATTCACCACCACTCCCTTGGCCCAGCCATCCAGCCAGTTCTTAATCCAGAGAAAGGTGCACTGGTCCAACCTGTGGGCTGCCAGCTTCTCCAGGAGCATGCTATGGGAGTTGGTGTCAAAGGCTTTGCTGAAGTCCAGATGGTGAAGGGGGAAGCCACACGAGGAGCTGCTTAGGTCACTTGGTTTGTTCAGCCCAGAGGAGGCTGAAGAGAGACCTCATTGTGGTCTAAAACTTCCTCATGAGTGGAAGTGGAGGGACAGGCACTGATCTCTTCTCTGTGGTGACCAGTGACAGGACCCGAGGGAATGGCCTGAAGCTGTGCTAGGGAAGGTTTAGGTTGGATATTAGGAAAAGGTTCTTTACCTAGAAGATGGCTGTGCACAGAAACAGGCGCCCCTGGGCCACAGCACCAAGCCTGACAGACTTAGCATCTGGACAATACCTTCAGGTACACGGTGTGATTCTTGGGGCTGTCCTGCGCAAGGCCAGGAGTTGGACTTCAGCAATCCTTGTGGATCCCTTCGAACTCCCAACTCAGGCTATTCTATGGTTCTATGATATACGGTGAAAGGAAGAGAGTTCCAGAGGATTACACAAGGATTACACACATCAGGAGGTGCCTACAGTCAGCAGAGGCAAGCACAACTTTCCTAAGAAACCCAAATTCACCGAATTAACTTCTCTGTGTGTTACCTAGGACATAAGGCAAAGACTGTTGTTCACCATGTATCTGTGGGCCTGCCAAAGGCTTTGTGCTCCTTGTTTTCATCTAACTTCTGCCTGCAAGACCTGGTCTTCTGAGTCTCGGCATACAGTTGCCACATAAGTGTGTAACACCTAGAACAACCAGACCATAGCTCTTCATGATTTATGACTACAGATAAATACACTTCTAGCAAATGGAAGTGAAAAATCTTTTTTTCACCCCCTAAACAGCTCTACTTATTCAGGTTCACTACAGCCTTGTGAGGTACTGCTACTGAGGTCTCTATTTTACATGAACTATGGAAATAATGACAGAACTAGTAAGAAATCTGTCTAAGGTCATAAGCAGGAACCAGCATCAGTCTTAACTGTGAGCCAGTAGCAGTTTGGTGCCACTACCTATTTCACCACTATCTCCTCTCAGAAAATGTTACCAAAGCAACTGAAGAACATGATCTCTCTGCCCAAAAGATAATTGCCAAATGTGTCGGCTGTGCAATTTATGGGAAAGGTACATCAACTAATGAGACAGCATAATTCTGATTCATTGCCCTCAGCAGTGAGACAGCCTGCAATTACTGCTGAGAGATGTACACAACCCAGACCACGTGAGAACTGCGGCAGCCCCTGAAGTTGGCCATCTGCATCCAGGATCTCAGCTTGACACTGTACCACCTGATCACCTGGAAGCACATATTTGATCTAATGGCTGCTCATTATTGCAACCCAGCTGCCTGTCATTAGTCGAAAAGGCAGGAAAACACGAAAATGTGATGTGACATAAGGTTTCCCTATAATAAGGAAAAAAGTCAGCACAATACAGACTTTATTCCACACCTAACCACCTGTGAAAGAGTGTAAAACACCAGTCCCTCCAGACCAATAGAGGGTCCAGTTAGCTCCTGTGAAGTAGTCTGAAAGAGAAGTCAAGCAATCTTTTTTTTTTTTCTTTTTAAATAACTTTGGGAAGGGGAAATGACCCATGAAGATTTCATACACAAGGGTCACTGCACACTCCCTCCTGAGGAAGTGTTTAAAACCATGGGATACTTGAAAACATCTAAAGTTCCTTCTTCCCTTGACAGGGGGGACATTTAAATCAAGATACTACCATCATAGAAGGCCTGGGAAAATGCTTTTTTCCTTTTCTGACCAGACAACAAAAATCCCCACCCTGCACATACACCTTCTCTTGATGCTGCATGTACTCCTCTCGCAGGTTCCTAATGCTGTCATACACCACGTTGAGGCATTACATCAACATAATTCCAGTGAAGTCACGTTTTCTTTCAATTCTATGGCTACCATGAAATATTAAGTTGGCCTGACCATTCAAATGTGGGTTGTTTTTCTCCAGCAGCCCAGCTCGACTACCAGGGTTCCAGAGCCCTGGATACTCACCTACATGATCACAGAATATTTTAAATTACACACTGCCATGAAGAACTCACAAGAACAACAAAACACTAACAAAATTTCAGAGCTTCACATGTCTCTGATACTGTACCTGCTCGTAGTAGGGGTGAGTGGCTTTTCACAACAGCACCCTTGCTCCAAGGAATAAACATTGAAAACAGATCCTTGCATGGCAGCATGATCCCTGCACACCATAATATTTCCTAGGTGTATACATGCATATAGGAAACTGCAAAGCAACAGATTCTGGCAAAGGAAATTACTTAGGCCAGTCTAGAATGATCTAGTAAATCATTCCACCCATCAAGCCCCTCTATCACAGCCCTCCTCAGTTGGACAGGGGGAGGGAAAATACAATGAAAAGCCCATGGGTCAAGGACAGGGAGAAATCACTTGACAGCTACCAGCATGGGCAAAACAGACTCAACTTGGTAAAATTAATTTAATTTATTGCCAATTAAAATCAGAGTAGGGTAATGAGAAATAAAACCAACTCTTAAAAAACCACCCTCCTACCTCCCTCTTCTTCCCAAGATTAATTTCACTTCTAATTCCTCTACCTCCTCCTCCTGGAGCAGTGCAGGGGATGAGGAATGGGCGCTGCAATAAGTTCATCACACATTGTATGTGTCACTCCTCCCTCCTCTGGAGGACAACTCCTCACACTCTTCCCCTGCTGCAGTGCTGTATCTCTTCCACAGGAGACAGCCATCCACAAACTTCTCAAACATGATTCGTCCCCACAGGCTGCAGTTCTTCACGAACTGCTCCAGCCCGGGCCCTTCTACCGGACCTCAGGTCCTGCTAGGAGCCTCCAAACTTCCCACAGGGTCACAGCCTCCTTTGGGCATCCACATGTTTGGGTGTGAGGCCCTCCAGGGGTTGTAGGTGGATCTCTGCTCCCAAATAGCCCTGCATGGCTGCAGGGGCACAGCTGCCTCACCCTGGTCTTCACCACAGGCTGCAGAGAATCTCAGCTCTGGCTCCTGGAGCACCTCCTCTCCCTCCTTCTGCACTCACCAGAGTTGCTTCTCTCACTCCTCTCTTACAGCTGCTGTTCTGCAGCAGCTTTTTTCCCTATCATAACTCTGTAATCCCAGAAGTGCTCCCACCATCACTGATGGGCTCAGCCTTGGCCGGCAGCAGATTCAACTGAACAAGATTGGTTATTCTCTATTCATCTACAGAACATCAGGGTTTAGCTCCAGCACCATCAGTGGGGCCTGCAAAACAGTTCACCTAAATCTGCCTGCTTTCACAGTCTCAGAGATGTTCTTAGGCTGGTATTTTCCCTGGCTTTGCTCCCATATGGCAGGCAAACCTTTTCACCTCAAGCCTGAAATCCTCCTAAGTTTTGGAGTTATGCAAGAAATAAGTAGAAAGAGGAGTAGATAAGAATGAGTACTCCCCTCCCTCTAGTCTGCAAATGAGTCAACAATACTTTTACTCATGAAGTTATAAAGAGCTTAATTTATTTATACAACTGTGGAGTGGAACACTCTGACGCCAGAAGGAATCCCTCACATCTTCCAGATCTTTTGTAGCACAAGGTAAAGAACATCTTACAATAATTTCTGTACCAAGCCTAGAATGTCTGCTCAAAAGACAGATATTCTTCATAAAGATTTCCAGTGCAAATTTCAAGACTGCAAGAATTCCCCTTTTCCTACAAGAGGTGTTCATTTTACATTGTTCCTACCAACAGTTTTTATTTCTTTGACAAGTTATTTTTTTTTCTAAATCACTGTGTGATAAAGTAGGAAGCAGCTGGGAGGAAAAGAAAACCTAAATATTGCACAGGCATATTTGGCATGGAACAGCATGAGTTGTACAGCATCAAGCATCCTTATGGCGCTGGAGTGCACATTCCACCTGTTCTGTACTGCTCCATCAGAAAGGTAAGACAAAGAGGAGTTAGAACGTCCTTTAACTAAAACTCACTGAAAACAGGAAGTCTAAAATGCTACATTACTACACAGAGAGAGATTCCTCTCCCCATTTTCAAAAATACTTAAATCCAAGAAAAGAGGACAAACATTTCTTTCAAAAATCTTAAAATACAGAAAGAAAACAAGTATTTTGAGGAGCTTAATTTTCTTTTGACCTTTACTTTGCAATGCTCTGACTTTTTCGCTGTTGCTGGTTTACACTGGAGCCAGTTAAATCGAAACCGGACTGATGCCTATTCCAGCAACATTATCTCTACTTCATTGTGCATCACTAAGCGTTTCATGGTAAAAAACTCCCACCCCTAACATAGCCCTGAAAGTATGTTCAACAGCAACATTTACTAATGGCAAAGGTTACCATTCCTGAATGCAAATCTAGACTAGGTCCACTGGTCAAAAATAAGAGATTTGCATTATTTTTTTAACATGATACAGTAAGTTCTGACTTTGCGTTAGCTTGAAATACGGACTTATCTTGCAAAAAATTAAATACTGATCTGCTTTTCTAAAAATAAAATAGGAATAGAAGAGATTTCACACATACTGAATGACAAGTGATGACTCTATGGAAATTAAGGCTTTGAGCATCTCTTCACTGAAAGCCAAAACTGATTTATTTTTCCTATTTCTCTTGGAAACATAAGCTTAATGCTCTATCATTGTAAGTTTACAACACACATTGCTAAATACATTTAAAGAAACCTCTTCTAATATTAAATTGGACAAGTTATATTCTTGGTACATGGAGATCCTTGAGGAGTAAAAAAGCTGGAACAGCTCATGAACTCAAGAGATGTGGAAAGACAGCACTACACTTGCAGCCACTTGTCAAAAACAAGCATGAAGAGAAAATCTCTTCCACAGCCCCACGTGGCTACCAGACAGCAAAACCCTGATGCAAAGGCTGAGATCTCCTTCAAGCAAAGGGCCACCTCCACTCCAAAGCTACAGAACGTGTGTCTGGGTATCCTGGAGACAGCCACGGCTCTTCAGACAATACAAACTGCAAGCACTTTGGGGAGAACAGCCCTGAGGACACTCTCCAGAGGGTGAACAAGAGAGAAGATTACAGATCAAAGGTTAAGTCCAAGTGCTGAAGTCTCAAAAGAAACCTGAGCTTTGTGCCCTATTGATGACCACTTGAATGACTCCTATAAGGTTCCATTTACTGTTCCAGTATCTCTTCCCCTTTCTGCTAAAGGCAGGAGGGCCACCCAGAGCAGAGGCTACACACCCTGTCAAATCTCAAACTATGTTTTTTTAGACAACAACAATGCAATAATATTTTATAACAATTAGAGTCTCTAGCATCAATCTCTCTGGACACAAAAAGATGAAAAAGAAATCTGTCACTAGTGACATTTGGAAACAAAATGATTTCACACAAGAAGTGACAGTCATTACTGGCCAATGTTAATTACAGTACTTATTCTGACACTGCCCACAGATAATGCTCTACAAAATTAGGGCAAATTAGTCACATTTATTAGAGTGTGAAAATCTTAAGAGAGATGCTTTATTGTAGGGCCCAGGGCTTCTGTAGAGTCCTTTGCTTACCCAGCTTAATCTGGTTAGATGCAAACAAGATGTGCTTTCACCAGCCTGGTGCTCTACTAGGGCCCCAGCAGCACCTACCACATCTTCCTCTTCAGGGGAGAGTCCCCCTGGCTTAGAGCATGGGGCAGAAAGTGACATCCCATCTGCAGAAGGCCATCAATCCGTCTCCATATAGGCAAAATTCTGTATTCCTAGAGATAAACTGAGGCCATGGGCTGTTATACAGACATGCCCCTTGTCCATGACAATATGGTAAATCATGGTGAGCTGCTCTGAAGACAACAAGGGATCCTCTCTACCCTTCAGATCGTTTCTAACAGTGCCACTGCATTTTCTTTCAAGGTTTTTAGCAAGGAAAAAAGCTGTCTCTTCTTTTCAGACTGGTTTCAAGGAAGCCAACATATGAAAGGAGATTAAGCCTAAAACTTCTGAAAGGGCACCTTTCTCCTATTCCATTTTGCTACCCCTTTCTTTCCTCATACTTGCACATTTCCAGAGAAGACCCAACAGCCCTTCAAGCAGCTTTCAGGTTGCTCCACACATATATTCACATCAAAATAATGTCAATTTTTTCCATTTATATTTTCCAGTTTATCTCAGTGCAAGCCTGGCTTTGAAGAGATTCTTATTTCAGAAAAGGCAGGCTGTTTTCATAAAACACAAAATAATACATTTCTACAATTCTATTCTAAAATAAAACAGTTCATGTGACAGCTTTCACTAAACTAAAAGAGTGTGAATTAAAACAGGTTTCATTATGCTTGTGAAAATTAATCTCTCTCTGAGCCCTAAACGAGAGCACAGTTTGCTTTCTTCCTGCGTCTCTCAAGTACTGATTTCAATAGCCAAGACACAGACGGCAGCAAATGGTGTTTTGTAAGGGACCACTCACTGCACTTTTTTCCTTGGTGAGACAAACTGGAAGTTGCTTCGTTTGTCTGCAATTCAAGCCATGAATCATCTCAGTTACCAGTAGATAGGTGGGAGAAACTGAAACACAAAACTGTACGAAAACTACTGGTGGTGCAATGTTAAAACACAATTCAACTGACAAAACCTCCCATAGCTCCCCTTGAGCTCATGCTCAAGACCCTTTCCTTAAAATAATGTAGTTTGTGTGTACCTGCACCTACAGTAATACCTGCCTGTCTCAGTGTAGAATTCTATCTCCACTTCATAACCTCTGGTGATTTGCCTCATAGGCAAAAGCAAACCTACAGGCAAAGCCCTGAGACACCAAAGGTATTTAGAACCTTAACAAGGATGTAGATATCGAGATCTTACTAATTTAGGAGCAAGAGCTTACTAGCTAAATGGTTTCCAGGATTAGATCCTGTAAATCAGGCTTTAAAAGCCCATTTTCTCCTCCATACTTTCAGCCTGGAGTTACTTTCAAAAATGGAGCACCATTCCTCCTGGGGGCTGGGACCAAGCCAGCTGGAGATGGCCTTTGATGCTCTGTGCTACCACCTGCAGTCCACTCGCCACCACACGGACAACCCTGCCATTCACCCTCTCAAGGGCACTGATATGAACTTGTCCCCTGTTGCATGTGCAGACCTTAGGAAAGAAGCAACACCTTCCTGAATAAAAGAATCAGGAGACACAAACAGGGTGAAGGGTGGTGGGAAGAATGCGCAGATCCAACAGAAAGCTGGAACACAGGCTGTATTTACACCAGATGCTTTGCTTTCAGGATGGATGTGTGTGGGGTCTGCTGCCTGTCTTCCTGCATGCCTAGTGTGGAAAATCATGTCATTAGAAAATGAAGCATCATTTTGGTAGAGAAGTGTTTTTGTTAGAACTCTGTGGTCTGTCTCAGAGTAAGACGTTCTGCTTTGCAAAGGTTTATTTGTTTTACACACACACACTCGCCTGGGTCTATTAAATTCAGAACTCCTACAACGGTATTCCCTTTCTTTGTTCCACCCTTTGCAGCTGCAGAACAGCATGATATTCATAAGAAAATAATGGAAAAAACCCCTTGATTTGATTTTCAAACTTTAACCCACTAAAATTGTTTCCTGTTGTTTTTGGTTTTTTTTATCATTGCAATCCAAACACTCCAGGAGTTACAGATGCCATGTTCCACATAAGGGGAGCTCAGGACCTTACAGAATTTGGACTTCTATACACAGCTTTTTCATTATTGTTCACAGATGAGGTCTAGTCTTTAAAACAGAAAGCAAAAAATGTAATTAGGGCCAGGCTCTGTTTCCAACTGTCCAGTTGCTCACCTCTGACCAAAGTGCTAAGCTTGGCTAACCCCTGTGAAAACAGGATTATGAAATGCAAAAAACTACAATCTTTGAAGTGTGCATACAAGAACTGCTCCAGATAAGAATAATACCATCTCTCTTGATATGGGTTTACATAAATATACTGAGAAAGATTACTCTAGAATTTTTAAAAATGCCCAGCTTTACTCTGGTAGCATCTTGTAACTCAGATACAAATAGTACCACTGAAATGCAGGTGTTACGTAAAGAATGAAGGAGAAATGTTTGGGCAGGGATACCGAAACAATGACCTGGTGTAAAAAACCCACTTTGTCTGTTAAAAGTCTTGGGCAAGCCCTTAAGTTTCTTCTTACCTCAGTTTCCATACATAGAAGTAGAGTAAGAGAATTTGGTATGGTGGTGAATACATCATTATTTCTTAGGTTATTTCTTAGGTGCTTAGATTCCACAGTTAGTAGGTGTCTTCTAAGTACCTACAGCTCTGCTAAGCAAAGCAGAGGATTCCACCTGACAGCTGATGTTTCCAGCTCTGCCCCATTCTGGATGTTATCAGCACTTCATAGGGAAGGCGGAACTGACAACGTGCCTGCATACCAGGTACCTCAGCTGATGCATTCTTTCCCCTCCACACCTGGCAAATCCAACTTCTCCTACAATCACTGAGTGAACACACTGTCTTTTTTTGCCATCCTTGCTGAGGATGGACAACACAACAGGCAGCTATGTATAGAGATAATGTGTTAAGAGTCCTAGGCAGAAAGATACAGAAAGTAGTGGTCTGAGGTTACAGAAGTACAGTCCCCACCCAGATGGGCTTCCCACTGCTTTCAGTGAGCTAACACTGAGGAGCTTCACCTCAATGACAGAGGTCACAGGTCTCTGATTAATCAAAAGAAGCCACTAGGAATGACCATTCAATTAAAGTAAAATTCCTTCCAACAGAACTGGTTTTAAAATTGTGTTCGTATTCTCAAAGAAGAAATTTAGTTTTCTACCACTTTAGGCTTTTCTTATTAAAAAACCAGATTTCACATCATAGAAGTCTAGGGTTTTTCTACTAGGAAATCAGTCTCATTTCATTAGTTCTTAATTGTATCTACCCTTTCCAATTCCAAGCAAAAGTAATGCATTATCAGTTAACAGATACCCTTAAAATCTTTTGTGTGTATTATTCTATTAAGAATGGAACTAGCACAGTAAAAAATGTCTAGCACAATTGATTTATCTGTGCCTCTCTGGTGAAAAATGTCTTTCTGTAGCTTCCTGAGCCACAGGGACACTGTCCTTCACTCTACTCAATCTCTGAAAATAAATCTCCAGTGGTCAATTTTGCTTTGCAAAAATCGCACTAACATTAAGACATCTCCCCATACAAAAAATTATTGCCTAGTTCCCCAAGTTCAAGACTGCATAAATCGTTCATGTGCCAAGACAAGTGCTGGCCATCTCTTTATTCCTATTCAGCTGAGAAATAACAGAAATCTGAGCAACTAAGGTAAGATTTTAGCATTCCTCAAGCCACAGAGAATCAGAAACTTGTGCATGTGACATGCCATTCTTCTGACAGACCAGGTAAGGATGATGCTACTGAACACTGTCGATACAACTGCCCATTTGTTTGTGACTCTTTTCATAGAAAGATGTGCAGTGTTTACCAGCTTTGTACTTTGTAAAATAGAAAACAAAGTTCTGAAGTCCTCAGATATATCTTCTAAAGGTAGCAGGCCTGATTTTTTGTCCCTTAAGTGTGACTCACAGGGAATCAACTACATGTCTTAGTTTACTGTTGAGTGAAGAAGACCGGAACAGACTTCTGGCAACTTTTCATGACTGCAACACATTAAATCTGAGAGCCCTAAAACAATCTCCCCGACAAGGAGCAATAAAATAGTTTTTCTAGAAGCTGAGACACTCTAAGGGAAAGATCTGAAGGATACCTGTGCTTGATAACTACGTGCCTGGAACTCAACTACTCTAACAGAAATCAGTCCTTCAGTCTGCAGGAAAAAACCTTCCCCAACAGCCAAACACACTTCCCCAGAATCCATGTGGGATCCGAGACGGAAAGCTTGACTAACGCTAGAAGTTTGAGATCGTTTTTCCTGGGGCCTGCGCGCCCTGTTCGGGGACTCCCCTCGGCGATGGGTGGCCGCCGCCGGCGCGGTGCTGCAGGGGACCAGCGGCCCCGACGCTGTGCCCGGACCCGCCGAGACGCTCTCG
>VXBT01011446.1:138012-232892 GCA_013400235.1 Oriolus oriolus | reverse complement strand
CGGGGAGCCGCTCCCCCGCCCCCGGGTGCTCCCAGCGCCTGCGGGGCGGACCCGGCGGCCCGGCCGGGGCCAGGCACGTGTGAGGGGGTTGTGTGTGCAGCCACTCGAGCGGGGCTGTGCTTCCCGCTCCTCTAAAAGCTACGGCAGGAAGGATGCCGCTCCCAACCCATCCGTCTGGGTGGCTGTTTAGGGGGAAGGCACCTACCCCGCACGGGGAAGGTTCTGGTCTTAAGTGTCCGAGGGATTCAGGGATCCCTTGCCCTGGGAGCCAGAGCAGCTTCTCCCCTCCTATCACAACATCCTGGCAGTGGGGGTGAAGGCAGGGGAGCTGGAGGGCCACCTGTGTTAGCCCACCTGCAGCCCTTGCATGGCACCGGCGTGTTGGCTTGCTCAATATTTACAGCTGAACATGGCCTGACCCCACACAGACCCAGTGCAGCTTGGAGTTCTAAGATGCTAAGTGTATTTTTATGTTGCCATTTCATCTTTGCCTGTCTCTTTTCAGAGATGGTACAGCTCCTGATTTTCATCAATATTTAAAGGCTGTGTTCCTAGAGCTTTCTCTCTAGGAAATTAGCATCTCCATCAAGAAACACCAGACTGGGAAGCTGCTTAAGGCAGCTTTTCTTACCTAAAAATAATTGGATTGCTCAGTAACAAAGACCCAGAGTGTTCTTCTAGGTACATGGACACTCCACCTCAATAACTGCCTTTTAGTAGAACATTAAATCACTGCCATTATTAAAGGTCAAATGTACCATAAAATTTCAAATTTCAAAAGAGGTTTTCAAGCCACACACAAGAACAAAGGGTACTTTTATGTATCAGTCAGGTTGTTCACATTGGCTTTGTATGTTTGCATAGCACAGTGCTTCCAAACACTTTTGGAGAGTGGGACCCCAACACACTAGCAAAATTATGCATTGCATGTGCCTTTGTAACCCTTGTTTCAGTACACAGCCTTTGTCTGATTTATGTTGTTATCTAGGCTGAAGGAAATGGAAAACTTTGGAAACCACAGAGAAGGCTGGGAATCCAATGGTGAAGCAGCTCTGCAGACATTTAAGTGTGTCAGTTAGAATGAACCTCCTATCACTTGTGTGCCACTTTTTCCACTTAGCTGGAAGAAAATCTTGTAAAATACCATAAACCATAAATAAACCATAGCTCAGGGAGATCATCCTTCAGCAGAGGGGCTGCCATTTCTGCTTTGTAAGGAGTGTTTGCAAGCTGCCCCTGCCAGAAGGAACTGCAGCAAAGTGACAAGCGTGAAGGCACATACAACACAGACTTGTTATACCATCTATAGCTTCCTTTCTAGCAGTAACATCTTCATTTCCATCACAAATTCCGTTTCTTGCAAACCTGAAAATACAGTTAGTGTCTTCAATAATTTAGACTGATCTCCAGAAGGTTAAGCATCATGCTTTATATGTTACATGTTTAATATAATGCATATAATATATTATATGTTTAAAATGTTTTTAAAATTACAGTATATTTTACAGTATAAAGGCAATATTTTTTGTAACACACATGGAGATAATGCTGACAGGATTTTTTACTTCAATTGTGTTCGTTTTCTTCGCCTGTTTCAGATGAGAAACTGGCAAAGTAAATGTTACTTTTTCCAACTCTCAAGATTCAGCAAGCATTTTGTGCTTGCAACACATAGTTTGAAGGTGCAAACAGTATCTCCGAGGTAGAACAAATAGACAGAATTTTAAGGTAAATGCACTAGTTCAGCATGTTGCAGTGGATCACAAGCCAGCTATGCTAGGTGATATCTTCAGCAATGTGGTCTAAAATGAGTAAGTCTGATTCACATTTGAACAAAACTGACAGCGTTAGAACAGTCAGCAAGAGGGTTCAAAAAACTTAGGCTGTTTGCAGTTTTTCAGTAAGACTGCCCACTCCTCCCACCCCACCTTTACTGCAGTAATGCAAACAGATTCACTCCAGAATGACTGCAAAAAACTTTTGTTCTGCAAATATGCCTCAGTAGCATTATGTACCTACACCAGCAGCAGAAATCCAATTCACCCTCAAATAAGAAATACCATAAATGCCCTTTGCTGTACAAAACTCTGAATCCCATCCCTGATGACACATACCAGGAGTGATCTCAGAATTACAACAGTCTGTTGTAATTTCAAGACATACAACCTCACACTAACCCCGTCTCAGGTACCCTGAAGACAGTGCTGCAATCACGTTACTTCAGGTATTGTTCTAAAATGCTTAAATCTGCTAACAAGACACTGAGTAAAAGAAAATATAGCGAAAAGCATGTAGGTAGTTGTTTCAGTATGGAAAGTTCCTGAGGAGTCCGTGGTGAGAAGAGATGGAAGAATTCAAGTTGGCCAGGACAGGTATTATTGCGAGCACTAGAGTGTTCAGAATGGTGCAGGATAAGGTAATAAACTTTCCTGCTCCAGAATTTAATTGATTCAACAGAAACTGAAAAATAATAAAATAAATTAATAAAAAGCTGAAGACATTACACTATGGAAAGCAACATTGCCTTTTCTTGTCGCCTCAAGAATCGGCCCTGAGAGAGAGGCTGCTTGCCTCTGTGGAGAGACTTTGCCCAGTGTCAAATGGAAAGCTTTCTTCACCTCTTGCTAGCACAGCAATTTTGTATAAAAGACACATTAAGATTTCAAGACCAAGTTTTAAGGGGATTGCTTGCTGGACTGAGATTTGAAAAAGTAGGTTCAGTTCGCCTGTGGTTTTAAACTAAAGTAGGTCATCCTTCCTATTTAGTGCCCCTAGAAGCATGCCTCTCCTGCTCCAGAAATGGAAAAAAAAAAAAAAAAAGGATCTGCACGTTATTAAAATAATTTCTGTCTTTTTACTATCAATATAGGAAATGTAAAAACATGCTAAACCACCCCCGCAGTTAAAAAACAGCTTTTTCCTGCTTCTCAAAGGCCCCACTGTGGTGTATTGACTGCACATAATATCCAAATTGAGTTTACATCAGTCAATGATTTTTAAAAAAATCAAAAATCTGATGAGCTGAAACTCTTTCTGCCTGTATTACCTGAACTGAAGGAGGAGAAAAAAGAACATTTTTGTATGTAAAGATCTTAGACTTTTTTCCATAAGAGCAGTCATGGAATAGAGAAGCACACAAACATCTTGCCAGCCTTCTAAAGCTTAAATTTTAAGCCATGTGTGGATGTGCTCTGTGATTTCAGCAGGATTTCCATGTTCAGAGCAAAGCATCTAGGCACTGTTCACATGTTCCAGACTGCACTCTATTTCAAAAGTGCTGAGCTGTGAGTATTTAGCACCTCTAAGACCTCTAAGCACCTCGTATTTTACATGCCTAGCTATGACATGACAGCCTTCCCACGGCACAGCATGTGGGCTTTGTTTGAAGGAAGTGGAATATTCTATTACTTTGTTGCCATACTAGTTTCTAGTGCAGTAAATTGTCTTGATTAAAAAAACCTCACAAGGTACTTCTGTACCCTTCACGATCAACACCAATACCTACCAAATAAAATTTTAAAATTCCACAAGTGTTATGATGCAGGTCAAGGGAAAGTAGACAGGTTTTACTGAATGATAGCAAACACCTCTTCCCTCTCTCTGGAGGGAAGCTCCCCAGTCAAAGGTCCTCCAACGAGGCACCCACCACTTGTTTTACAGCCAGCAGTGCAAAACACTTCCATCAAAGGACCTGAGTGCAAATCTGTAGGAACTGGGATGTCTTGCTCATTCCTATCTGTTGTTCTTTTACCAAAGGGAATATCCCAAGACCACTGGTGACTGTATGTCATGTGCATCGTAATCTTCTCTTCCTGTTGTGCGTAGCTGTTCTTTTTCAATACCAACCAGAAGCTTTGTTAGAACAGAAAATCTTTGTCATTTGGTCCAGGGATGGGAAACAAATCATGCCTTCATTTTTAATGTAAATGTGAACATTAGCAAAAGGCACACAATTCCTTCTAGACTAAATAAAGCCAAAACTAATTTAAAAGGTTTTAAACACAACTCTCAGTTATGTTCTTGAGGCCCTGACTTTTTACTGAGAAATTAATTTCGTTTTTTGTGACAGGCTGGCTGAGCAGTTTGGAAAATGCCAGGAAAGAATATATAGGCTGTCTCCCATACATGGTTGTGTCTCTGAGAAATAACTCAACTTGGAAAATCAGGGAGAAAGATAAGAGAAATGGAAACACACACCATTGCGTTGGGTTTCTTTTCCTTTTAGAAATAATAACGCTGTTAGAATTTATTTTCATACAAAATCTTACAGAGCTAAAGGCTGAGATGTATCTGAAGGAACATTCAAGGATCATTTTATAACCATTGGAACTCAGCTGACTCCACAGAGATTGGTGAGATAGCAACATAAACCTACTGCAAGAGAAAGCAGCAAAGCCTATTTGAGTTCAGTCTGAGCACAGGATTTCTGATTCCACATGTGGGCTCTGATCAGTGCAGTTATGCACCAGCATCTCCTTGGAATGAAAACAGACTAATTGTCCTTCCTAGGTGCATGAATGACTGGCTTTAGGGCTGCACAAGACAGATCCTAGGATACTTCTTAAATGAGAAATTCCATAAATTTCCATTCCATGGAAAAATGCAGCACTATATAAAATGGAAAATATTACTGTAGTAAATATAATGTTATTCAGTGGCACAAAATGAGTGCAATATGTAACATTTCTAGTTATCCAGTCCTAATTCTTAGTATAATTGTCCTTCTAAAGTAAAATAGAAAAAAAAAAAATCGTAACATGTTTTCATTAAGGCCAAGTTCAACCTGCTATTGCATTCACACATACTTCTGTCATAATAAATCATCCTATTTTAATCTTGTCATCTTTGCAGCCTCAAGGCAAGCCCCGTTCATGCACAGAGCACTTACACCTCTTTCACTGACACATTTCACAACATTTGCCACAAACTGCATAAAATGTGAAAGCAGGCACAAATATTGCCTCTTGCTGTTTTACTTGGCCAATTTCCCTCAGAGTGCCATAGTGCAGAGCCCCAGCTTTCATTACTTGAGAAGACCCCTTTGTCATTCACTTTATTAGTACTACCTCCCTTACTCCTGACTGAGAGTAATGCAGTAAATGCACAGTAAATACTTTTACTTATTAACAAGAAATTTGGAGAAAATTTCTTGGCAGTTGCCTGAAGAATATCACTGATTGTCACTGTCATTGAAAAAGGGGAAGGGAGGAAAGAAAGGTGATG
Source organism: Oriolus oriolus (assembly GCA_013400235.1). Classification (NCBI taxonomy): domain Eukaryota; kingdom Metazoa; phylum Chordata; class Aves; order Passeriformes; family Corvidae; genus Oriolus; species Oriolus oriolus. The sequence continues at coordinate 227,669 of VXBT01011446.1, read as the reverse complement.
TGTCAGACACCATTGCTCGTGTTTTCCATCTCTTTCATAAATCTGTCCAGGGATTGCAAATGTATCCGTTCACAAGGGTTCTTTCACCATTTGACCACATACTTTCATGTCTTGGGATTCCCTCCAAATGACCTCAGTAAAGGACACCAATTATTTCCCCCACATAGGAATGAAACTACTGTTTGCATTTACAAGTGCATCAATTAAAGGTTTAATTTAGTTTATTGCACTTGCAGAAAGGAGAGCATCTGCTCAGGTTCTGCTGACCTCAAATGACAGAGAGTCTCTCAGTGTGACAAGTGACCATAACTCTCATTTGAAAAAATTATGTTTCTCAGACACCTGGGGCAGCACAGAAATAAGAACAGCACACAGGTGGCAACAGTGGGTTGAAGATTTATCTTGGTAGCACTCACTACCTTTGTCCTATATCAAACAGCAGTGTAGGCTGCTGAGACTGGTGTGCTCCATCTCTGATTCACTGAGAACTAACCTTAATTTTAAGGAAATTCCTGCTATTTTCAAGAAAAGTAAAGTGTGTATTTATGCATTAGGTAACATGAAATAATATCAATCCTCAGATGAAAGTGTCAACTATAGAAGAAAGGAAATACTATCTTTTCAAATGTTTACTTTTTATGAAAGGTTTTGTTCATCAAAAATTTACCTTTAACAGAATATGTAGCCCCAAATTTAATTGAATTGCTGTAAAAATCTTTCGCTGTTTTTGACTCTAATAGTAGAATGATCTGCATCTCATGGAAGTACCAGTTAAATCTTACTCAGGGTCTCTTCTTACCATCACTTCTTTTTGTTTTAAATTTAGAAAAGATCAAAACAACAAAATGAGATAACAATAGTTCCCATGACAAATTTACTAGATACTAAATTTTTCCATGGAAGGGAAGTGAACAAATAATATAGATGAGCAAAAGTGCTTTAAATAATCAAGATTAACTGACATAGGCAGCTCTTTTGTTGGCAGACACAGATATAAAATATTCCAAAGGCAAGCTATCTTTGTCATTGTCTCCAGAGATTTCTAAATCAGAGGAAGGATGTGAGTAAGTAGATGACAGGCACAGCAGGTGGTGTACCACTGGCCCACATGCACACTTGCCATTTCCAACTACTGTATCAGCTACTGAGTTGCAACTCAATGATTTCAGGTGGAATTTATTGCTTGATCTTAGCAGATGTAGTACAATGCTGCAGTAGAGGAAGTGAGAGCTATCAGAAAGTATGAAATCTCCCCCAGCCCAAAAGCCAAACCAAGATTTAAAGTGTACAGTAAAGTCAAACAGTGTTGAACATGTCAAGGTAGGGGGTTTTTTGCACTACTCTTGCAAGAGTGTCATTTGCCTTAATCATACACTACAGCTTCAAATAAATGTGACTTTCAAAACCAATTCCAAACAGAATAACCCAGAACAAAAATAATTATAATTATAATATTACATAATTATAATTCCCCAAAAGTGCTTAAAGTGGAGGAGAAAAAGAATCATAAATATTTAATCAAAAAACCAAAACCTGTTCACACTGTAAATTAAGCAACTACTTTTAAAAAACAGTATTACCTCCAAATATTTTAAACTTGCTCTGTCTTCTACACATATGTCCCAACTCTTCCTCTATCAGAACCATCGCTGTTAATTCTTTTGTCTACTCTTCAGAACACTTGTGTTCTCAATTCTGAATAAAGTAAAGGCGTATGACTGACCTTGTGAGGAAAGCTCAGAGACAGACATTCCATTTCTGAAATGAATAAATTTCCTCTAACAAATTCCTTGTAATATTTCTTTTTTTCTGGAAGAAAGAAATAAAAAGATCTGTCTTGGTTTCAGCTGGGCTAGTTAATAGAGTTAATTTTCTTCTTAGCTGGTACAGTGCCCTGTTTTGGATTCAGTATGAGACTGATGTTGGTAACACACTGATGGCTCAGTTGTTGCTCAGCAGGGCTTACCCTGAGCCAGGGGCTCTTCAGGTTCCCGTGCTCTGCCAGTGAGGAGCTGCACAAGGACCTGGGAGGGAGCATGGCCAGGACAGCTGACCCAAACTGGCCAAGGGGATATTCCAGACCACAGGACATCATGTCCAGCACATAAACTGGGGGGAGTTGGCTGAGAGGGGCCGATCGCTACTGGGGGGATGGGCTGGGCATCAGTCAGTGGGTGGTGAGCAATGGTGTTGTGCATCACTTGTTTCTATTGGTTTTTATGGCTCCTTGTCTCTTTTTTCCATTACAATTGTCAGTAGCAGTAGTAGTATATTTTATTTTGTTTCGATTATTAAACTGTTCTCAATTCAACTCATGAGCTTTGCCTCTTCTTTCCAGTTCTCTTCCCATTGGGGTGAGGGTAGTGAGGTAGCAGCTACATGGCACTTAGTTGCTGGCTGGGGTTAAACCACAACAGACATTTTTGGTGCCCAATGTAGGGCCTGGAGGATTGAGATAGCAACAGATTTGATCAGAGCTTGTTAAAACAAATTATTTTAAGGAACCATTGAATTGGTTTAATTGTTGCTGGTCACCATGTTGTTTCATTTGCTCTCTGCACGTGTGCTCACAGGCGCATTATAGAACACCGTTCTTGATGTACATGTTCCCCGTGGTGATGCTTATCGTCGATGGGGTCTGGGCCAAAGTTATAGGTCTGTTGTTCTTTGCAGCAGTGGTTTATGACATGATAGAATCCCTGGTCATGAATCAAAGCTGTGTGCTCGGCGCTACATCACCTCTGAGCCTCGGGAGCCATCTGGTGGGAACTATTAACAATCACACATTTTAGCTGTTGCTCGTAGCGTCAAAAGGACCTTAATTTCCTAAACGTTTCTTTAATTTGTCTGTTTTGCTGAGTATGAATGTGACAGTTTGCGAGATGAGCTCAGAAAGCCCAAGCAGGAGATTGTTCCTCAGGTAAACACTCCCACGGATTTACATTAAATCTGGATGTGTAAGAGATGGGCAGGGATATTTCCTGCAATAATAACACATAGATTTACTTTTCTCAAATATTTTTTTTCCGGAACCTAAAAAATATTAATTAATTGATAGCAGAGCTTCCATTAAACTCCAAAGATGCTGATCTTCCTTTAGAAACTATGGAATAATGTGCTGTTCAAACAGTAAATGGCAAGACTTAAGCAGGGAAGCATTAATATTATCTAGACATCATATTAATGAATTTCCTTAATCAAAGAAATCCTTTGAAGGGAATTTTCTTCACCAGATAAGAGAAAGTAATTATCGGCGGGGAGAGGATGTGGGTCACAGCAGAAAGGATGCCATAAGCTACCAGGGAGAGACACCCCGTGGTAACAGCCTGAACCTGCAGCCGCCTGCAAAGAAACAGCAGAATGACTCATATACAGGGATTAAACAATTACTTATAAAGCCATCTCTTTTAACAATACAGGTAACAACAGGACAGATCTGATGTAAAAGTGGCAATTTGTGTTTTCAAAATGCCACTCACAAATTTAAGCTCATCTTTAAGCTCACAAATCGAAGTGTTGATCTTTTCTGTGCCGCCTTCTCCCCTTGCCTGAGGTGTGACTGTCCATGCAGCTAGAGCTCTCATTCTGTCACATCCTCTATTAACTAAATTCACAATAAACGATTTTGCCACCAGTGCCAGGCACCCCGACCATCTCATCACATTAAGAAAATCCTACTGCCTAAAGTCGGGTTTTTTTCGAATTTCTTGTCTTCACTGAAAAGAACCTTCAAAGCCCTCCCCTCCTCTGCCTTTTGCTGACGCCTTTGTACACTTATATTTGTACACTAGACCTTCTAATTCTCGGACAAAGGATATGGAGGAAAATCAAGGCTTTCCCGACTGTAAGAGCCAAAAGAACTCACAGCTACAGAGGTCACTACAGCTTTGGTCAGGTGTGGTATCATGATGTACCCAAGCTGCCTGTTGAGGTCTCCTCAGCTCCTCTGCTCTGCTCTGCTCTGCTGCTCCCGCCCAGGGGAGGCCATGCAGCAGATGTGCCCCAAAAGGCAGCATGTTAACTGGCCCCTCTCTACAATTAAGAAAGCAGTTGGGCACCAGCCAAATTGCTCAAAAGAAGTTCTGCCCTCAGCAGAGCAGAGGTGTTGCTCCATGCTTCTCTGCAGGTGTTCAGAGATGCCCCAGAAACAGGAGGATCAGGTAGGGCTGCTGTGAGGTAGGTGATTTTTCTAATACAGTCAAAGGACAGTGAGGAAAATGGGGCATTTTATTCTTTTGAGGGTTTCCTGATGATTCCCATGTGTGTTGGGAATAAACACTGATTGAGGAACTTTTCATTAGGACGTGCATGATGCTTGTAGCTCTGGGAAGGCAAAAGATAACACAGGTTTACATTTTCTTCCAAATCTACCAGGCCACCTAAATATGCAGCCACTCCCTTGCCTGGTTTTATCAAAATGGGTTTAGCATAAATAGTTTAATCTAATGGACATAGGAGAGGTTAACCTGGACTGTGTTCACAGAAACAGGCTGAAGAACAAGTATATGTGCCTTTACACTGGGAGCTCCATTGGACTGAATCTCAGGCTCAACTGTAACCAATTTGATGGCAACTGGAATACACAGAGAAAAAAACCTCAACACTTGAAGAATTTGGAAAGATTATTTAATTCTCAAAGCATTAAAAAGGTAACCGAAAGGAAACCAAAATATATATATTTAAATTTTTCCATTAAAGGAGTATTTCTGAACATAAATAGCATCAAGGTAAGCTGTAGTTTAATAAAATCAGCTGCAAAGCATATGGCTGAGCAGCCTCTGCTGTGTTAGGTTCTACATGTTAATGCTTCCAGGTGAGACCATTAACGCCACTGACTTAAAATCCTCTGACTCATTTAACTTAGTGGCTTGGAATAAATGTCCATCATCTTGCTGAACTACAATGCTAAAACCTCATGCACTATTCCACTCACATTTTTTTTGCCGTCTTTACAGGCAACAGTTACACACTGAATATACATTTTAAACCTTCAGCTCCCTCTACAGTGCAAACATTAAAAAAAAAAAGAGGAGTAAATAGATTTAGCCCAGAAATAATGAAATAATGCAAGGAAATACTTACAAATTAAATAATTAAATTTTGTTTTCCCCCCCTGTTGAGGAGCTAGGTTTTGAGCTTGTTCTGTTCTGATATCCAGGAATCAGGCATTATGAACCTAATCTTGAATTACCCTAGAGCACACCATCACAATGCCTCACTGCATATTCCTTTAAAAACCCAGTAGAATGCACTGGACTTAAATATTTAAAGAACTTCATGCAGCAGTCAGCTGTGATTAGGGCACATCAGTGTGCTTCAATGTATATGTTGCACTGGTGAACAGCTGCCTCTATATACATCATACCAAAATATCAAACTTCTGCAGAAAACAGCTCCAAAAGTACTTTCAAAGACACAAAAGGTTCCAAGTGGAAACAGGAGTTCATGTTGATTTATGAAAGAGAATGAGAATTTAAAAGAATGAGTGAGGATCAATACCGACCACACACAAAAGAAGTGTGTGGTGCCATGGGGCATTTTTCAAAGTAGGTCATGTATCAATGACAAGCACAATTTTGCCTTCCAAAATGTGCTCTGCCACCGTGTATCTTGGCCAGAGATGCATGAAAAGCGCTCTAGTGCTTGCCCTGCACTTGTATTGGACACAGGGAGTCTGGGAAGCAGCAGCAGTGAACAGTGCAGCAAGTCTGGAACCCTTCCAAGCACAGGCTCTTTTGCACAATGAAGAACCTCCAGGGAAATGGAGCCAAGGGAATAGCAGAGCTTGCTCCCATTCCAACCTTCCAATGGACAAGAGAGCCAAAATATCAAACCACTGCAGAAAACAAAAAGAAACAAAAAAAGAAAGAAATACAACTTTTATTAAGCATTAATGAAGCTTACAGTTCTGCTGCATTAGGAGCAGGTTAGCCGGTTGTCATCAGTTACAATGTAAGATGTATTCTATTATCATCTTCACAAGCTGTTAAAGCAGGTGGGGCAATGTTCATTATCTCCTGCCATGACTCATCCTTGGTAACTCCCTCTGGGGGCTATCTCTGTTTAATGGACAATCAAGGACCCACTGCGTGACTCATAGAATTACATCAGCCCATTGTGAGATGCTCTGCCCAGGGGGAGGAACCAGGCATTCCTACCTGGATATCATCTGAGGTTTGGAACACCACACTCAGCCCTTACCTACTCGATTCCCAGAGGACAAGAGCTACCACTGGACCTTCAGGTGAAGACCAGACCCTTCTACAGGATCACTGCTTCAACAGGACCACTTCATCTGGACTGCTACCACCACCCTGACTAACAGGGTGTCAGGTTGTGTCCTGACTCTGTCAGTGTTCTTGTACTATTGCATTTATTTTAATTTTCCTATTAAATTATAATTCTGGCTTGCAATCTCCCACTGGTTTGTTTTCAGTCTAGTACACTGGTACTCAAGAAGTAAAATAATGAGAAGCATAACCAAGGTTGTCTTTCAGTCTGTAAAAACTTCTACAGCAAACAAATAAAACCCTAACAAGTAAAACCAATGCTGTGTGGTGGATCTCACGCTAAGAGAAACCTTCAGCCCAGTGAAGAAGAGCATGGAAAAGGAAGAGGCAGCAGCTCAGTGCATGATTTCCCACAGTTCAGAGCAGAGGCAATAGGAGAAAAAAAGCACTTCTGACTGAAAGATTGAGAAGGAAGAAAAAAAACTACCACCATCTTCTTTTCATTTTGAATTCCCAGAACAGATATGTGCCTTTAGATGTGTCAGTATTCTCAATTCTGGAATTTAAAATACTTTAAAGTGGAGAACAAGGTGGAGATTTGCTCATCTTCCACTGAAAGAAATAACTCATCTTTGCCCTGGACAGACAAGTGGTGCTCCCCTTAAAATCCTGTGATCCTACGTTGCATAAAGTCTGCATATTCTACTTCAGATTAAAACTGTCTTTAGGATTATTTTGTAAAACTTTTTTGGGTAAAATTAAGCAATATCAATGCAGTTGTACATTAGACAGCAAACTATCTTTAAACTCAGTACCTGGAAGAAAGATAGAGAAGGTCAGGCTGGGTGGTATTGAGAGACTTTTAAAAAATAACGCAATCATCCGTCACAGTCAATGTGTTTTCTTCAGAAGTAAAGCTTCTTTGTCCAGGTATAAGATTATTTAAAAAAAAACTCTACAAAATAATGCTTCCAGTTGCTGCTTTTAGGATTAACCAGAGCCAGCTTTGAATATCTGGCCACACATTCATTGAAACAGGTGTTAAAATTTCCCTCATAAATGATTATCCTACACACAGTAATTTTCACACAGGGTACTTTTACTTGAAGGCACTATGGAGGGAAGCATCAGGTACAATGTTCCTTCCCTTGTTTCTTTGCAAGGTAGTTCATACAGTCCTGCTCTGTTGTTGACTGATGCCTATTTTAAGGAGAGAAAGAGGAGCTTTGTAAGCAAAGTTCATACTTATTCAGAAGGATTGACCTGTAGTCCATAACTTTTGAGTTTCAGAAGATTAGTTTAAAAGGTGTGGCCTTTTAAATGTTGGGAAGCTTGTTTCAGTTTCACATATGACAACTTTCTTGCAGCAGTAGTGTTTATTTGCCTTTTTCTGTTGATAGGCTTTTATGTTGTTCAGGTAGCAGTCTCCAAGTACATAGCTGCTGTGCTGCTTCTTCCACAGTAAAAATCTTGCTATCATCTTTTTTCCTGTAGCTCTTTTCAACAGCTCTGTGTGTGGCCAAAACATAATATGACTTAAATTATGAAGAGATCAGATGTAGCAAAGGTCATTTATAGAGATTTCTTACCTGTTCTTCAGTTTAATGAAGTTTGTCAAAGGACAGTAATTATTTCCTATGTACTAGGTATTTCACTGAACTCAGTACAGATACTGAATAGGGGAGTTTAACAACTTCAGCAGCAGAAAGCTCTTCTGGCAATTATTACCCTGCAAGAGAGAGAGATTTGCAAGCGACTGCTGCTGAATGAAATATGTCCAAGTTAATGAAATGAAAATATGCTAATGAATAAAAAAATACAATATGGTGAATAAAACATGGTACTGAATAAAGCATGGTGAATAAAATACAAATTTAATGGTCCCTTTCTTTTTATTTGAACTAAAAATACAACCTTTAGCCTCTCTGTGATACTCTTTTATTGCATTTTGTGTTTATAACATTTGCTTGAATATGGTGAGAATGGTTTTGGTTTTATCCTAGTTTTATTTTTCAGAGTTTTTTTTCTACCTGCATGTCTTCTATGTCTTTCACAAATAAACCTCAAGGGGCTTTGAGTATTCTTCATCGTGAGCAGATGTGCTAGCAGGAAATTGAATACAACTCTATTCACAATGTATCAGACATCTTCACTGTGTGGTTTCAGTGTTGTGGTAACTCCTGTCCTCCCTCTGTCTGGGCAGCCTTAACTGCAGCTTAGAAGACTGTCTCCACCTCAAGGTGGTATGAAGTTAAGGCTTTAGACAACTTTCTGTATAGACAGTACAAATGGACTTGCATCCACTCAGGTCTGAACCCAGTGAAGCTGACAATAGTCCCATAAGGAAGAAAAGGGAACACTGAAAAAGATTCAATCAGTATCTGTCTGTACTTGCAAAGTATGAGGTAACTTTATATGGTTTGGTCATTGTAGCATCAGCCCTTCTTCTCTAATAGCTATGTTCCAAGTTCCACACACATGGAAAAAAAAAGACCAGGTCCAAACCATAATCACACTGCTGGGGCAGAAGAGATGCAGGAACCCTTCTGAGAGAGGGCACAAATCCTCGTTGCAATAAGTCAGGCAAACACCAAAATGCTAAAGCTTGACCTGCATTTAAAACCAACAATAACAACCATAATTAAGAAAGAAACTAAAGAGAAAAAGGTGGGAGATCTGAGAGCTAAAGCTCTAAAATAGCCATAGTGCTGATCCTCACTTTGCACCAAACAAAAGCTATGGCCTCTACATACTTCTGCTGGCCCCAGAGCCAGCATATAGACATGAGACTGAAAATGGAAGAAAGGCAAGAGTTTGTGAGGTGCAGAAAAAGGAGGAAATAAAATAAAGGAGTGAACCATGGCAAAAAGAAAGCAGAGGGAGAAATGCATAGACAGCAGACTATATAAGGCATCTAATTGTTCTGAAATAAGAGCTGTCTATTTTGTGTGTACTGAAAAGGGCAAGGACTGGCCGTTGTAGCACAGCGTGTTCCAAAATGGCCAGCCTTCACCTCCAGGTACAACCCATTAGCTTGGAGGGGGGAAGAATCACTACACATTTGCACCTACAATACAGTGTCCTCTCCCAGCAAAAGTGCCACTACTCATCCCAACGGGGCAGACATTTGGCAAAGCAAAATTCCAGTGACTTACATCTGGCTGAGAAGTCATGGGTCAAGTCTGGGATGGAAAGAATGGCAAGGTCAGAGGGAAGAAAAGGTAGAGGAGAGGCAAGGACAAGAGAGCATGTGGAATTCTATCCAAATGTAAGCAAGGTCATATGGAACCCAATTCTATCATTTCCTATTCTCAACTCCATAGTTTAGCAACTTAGATTACCTTTTTATTTTTTAAGTAATCTGTAAATATAAACAGGTCATGATCATTCACTTTCAATTTTACCATCATAAGTTTAATCAATAAAACATGTTAGAACATAAGCTGACATCAAAAAAAAACATTTAAATGCATGCTGTTGAACATGTAAGCTCTGCTTAGTACTCGGTCCATTAATTTTTGTTTTGTTTTGGGGTTTTTTTAAATAAATTAGGTTAAGAGTTGCTTGCATATTCTTACTGTGGATAAACAGAAAGCTTGACAAACCAGCACTGCTTAAATGAAGAAAGTTTTTCCTTACCCTCAGATGATGAGGTGCAGTATAATTTCAAATGAGCTGCCCTCGTTATCTTAATAATGATCTTCAGTACTACAATGACACTTCAGCTCCTGATACAACACTCACTTTCAGTCCTGTTTGATCAAGTTTTCATGAACTGTTAAAGCGTATTTAATGGCAGAACAGTGTGAATTAACCTGAGCTTTTTTTTTTTTTTTAATTACCTAGAAGCTAGGCAAGTCTCTAGCTTCACAGGTGAGAAGCTGAGTAGACTATGGCACTCGTTTACCACTCAGGGCTTCCTGACCCATTATAGTAGTGTCCCTAGATGTGTGTCTTGTGGCCCTTACTGTCCTGACATCCAGTTGGCCCCTTTACCTACGCTCCAACGTTGCATGTGTGGAGTCTGGAATTCTGTTTACTCTGTCACTCTAATACTTTCCTTGCACTGAAGCTTGACAAATAAATGAGATTTTTCCTGATACTGCTTGCAAGTCTGTAGAGAACACACAGTCCTGACAGAAGGCTGGCAGTGTTTTACACAGATGAACTTCTAGTTACCCAGCAACCAGCCTTGTCCCTTTTCCACATTTTTTAAATTGGCATTGGATTAATTTTTTTTTTGCATGTCTTTTCAACACTAGTCTTTTTTTCAGTATTACCACAGTCCTAGACTTTCTTTAAAACAGCTGAAAGGAGCAGGGTACATTCTACCAGCCAAGAAGCTGATTCCAGGAAGGGAGTGGCTTGAGGCACTGAGCAGCTGACATGACAAGCATGGCTGTGCAGCACTGTCCTGGTCTGCCTTTCTAAAATACATTTTGCAAGGACAGCAGCAGAGTCCCCACAGACTGCTTAATATTTTTGGGGTAAGTGGGGTGAGATCCCCTGCTGTCAGCCAACCGTTTGGTTTGCTGCCTCCTCAGTATGGAATTTTACTCCTCACCAAGGACAATGTATAAGACAAATTCTGTTTATTGCACTTGCCTCTGCAGAAGAAAGAGACACAGGGACATGGAGGCTGTTACACATCCCCCATTATTGGGGCTCTACTGGATAAAACACAGATTGGTGAATTCAGGTCATGAGCAGAAAAAAAATTAGTTTATGGAGCCACACGTGAGGATATGCACACAATCTTTGGAACATCCTACTGGACTTGGGAAAGGACTTCCTTGCTTTTTCTGCAGGGCTACAAGACCAGCTGATGAATCTAAGGGAACCTGTATAAGAAATCAGCCAAGCTTAAACACCTATTTGATTTACTGAAAAAAATTGCATTTGTATAAAATAATGAGCTATTCAGTGTCCTCTCATCTTTTGTGAGCTTGTGTAAGGTGTATGCAATAGATATAGCATAAGTTACAATACTTCAGGTGATCAGAGGCTATTCAAACAATAGTAAATTCAGCTGATATATTAAAGAAAATTCACAACTGCTGATTGAAGGTGCAGTTCTAGAAAAGGCTAAATTAAGTTCTGATTTGGCAGATCATCTCATCATTACCTTACCATTTTACAACTTTAACTCATTTTGTCAAATGAAATAGTGAACTTCTCTAAAGTCTCTTTGAAGGACTTGATCAAGTAAGCTCCCAGTTCATTGTTTGTCTCCTGAACAGCTGCATCATAACTCCCAAAGAGTGGCGTTGAAGCCTTCACATCCTCTCGATTTGCTTGGAGTAAAATGAGGTTAAGCTCCTCTGCTACCCTTTCATATTTTTGGTGATCAAATCTGCAAAGACTGGCATCATCAATGGGGTAGGTGATGCCAATAGGGTAGCAGTCCCTTGGAACTGGGAACTCCACATTTCTCAGCATTGGCAATTCACAGAGAAATGTGAAAAGGTGTTTAAGTGCTTGGGATGACAGTGGGTTTCCAATAAATTTAAACTCCTGTAGTTTCTGACAAGGGCTTAAACCTAAAATCAACATGTTGACATGAGTGTCTTGGATATTACAGTCTTCCAGGGTGAGACTCCTGAGCACTGAAGAGCAATGGCTGAGGAGCTTAAAGAATGTTGATGGGTAAAGCTCAGGTATATCGTGACCACTCAGGTCCAGGGCTTCCAAGTGATTGGCATGGAAGCTATTGGCTAAATAGGCCATATCAGCATGGTTCAAGGAGCAGTTAGAAACATCCAGCATCTTCAGTGGAGTTTTTAGTGGGCTGCAGAATTAAAGAGAAAAAAAGTTTTATGGTACAAAATGTTGAAAGACTACATTTACAAAATTTCATGCATCTAGCCACATTATCAATGCAGTCATCTACCACATTATTTTTTCTAACCTCTCTTCAGAAACAGAAGCATTTGCCAACAATAACAAGCATATTTTCCTCCTGAAATTAGTACCATTAATTATCTCCTTCTTTACATGACTCCACTGTGCTATTTTAATGGGGTTTAATTTGTTAACATTCTATATATCTATTTTGTAACCAGTTATATGTTGTCAAGTGTCTGTGACTTGCTGAATTAATAGCAGATCATTACTACCATAAGAGCATTGGTAGCTGCTTCTTGTAGAAAGCTGCTCTAATTCCAGAGATTTAGATAATTTAGCATTAAGGAAGGACTAATTCCAATATGAAAGCCAATCAGTATTCTAACAGGATATCTGCTTTTGTTTCTAGTTGGGTTTTTTCTGCTACATTTTTAAATGCCCATGAGGTTTACACTTTACTGTAGTGTTCTGGAGTTGCAAAGAGAACTTCTGGGAAGAAGGTTGGAAGGAGTGTAACTGACACTATGCTGATGTTCTGATCTGAAAGATGATCACTTCCATACTTACTACATCTTAGTGAGACTTCCGCCACAGGTCTCAGCTGGATCAAGCTTAGAAAGTTGCAATTCATTTCAATTGCATCAATCAACATAAGCAGTATGCTATTCACAAATTTTAAATAAAATGGCATCTTGTATAAGGAAGAATTTCAGACCAAGGTGATTTGTCTGGGTGAAACTTTTGTCTGCCTTTTTTTTTAGATGCCCTGAAAAGCTTACAATTAACTTATTTCCTGTTCCAATATGAATACTGCTCACTGATAGTTTGCTAGCTTCTTGAAAAATTGCCAATTTTCCACAGGAATTCATAATGAATATTCATGTATCAGCTTAATTTGCAGTACAGAAAAACATCAGATCTCTCTTTGTCTCGACATCAAGAGACACAACAAACAACTGAAATCAAAGTCTCAAATCCAAATCTATAATTCCCCTGCCCTCCTTAAAATATGGTATCTGTGGAAAAGTATATTTACTGACTGTTCTTTAGAGGACAAAAATTCACTAGATACTCTAAAAAGTACTGGGAATATGACTCAGGACTTGCACCAAAGGCCAATGCAAACTGATTAGTACATAAGCTCAAATAAAAAAAAAGTCTGGGTGTACCACTCTCTTATGTGGTAGCTGAAAGTATGTTCTCACCAGATGGACTCTGGAAGACTAATCAAAACAGTGTATCGAAGTGTATCAGGTATACATTGGCTGCCAGTTCTCCCCAACAAATAATCTTTCCTAGTTTCCTGCTGCCCATTCCCCCACACACCGAGACACACTCGCTTCCCTTACTTTCAGAGATTCCCAGCTTGCTGGTGGCACAAAGTGCTCTTTTTTACAGTGTGAGTGAAAGCAGAATGACCAAATTACCTGAGAAGTGTCTGTATTCTTCCAGTGAGTATAGAAAATGACATACTCAGCTCGGTGAGCTGCGTCATTTCACCCATCTTTTCTCCAATGTTAGAAAGCATCTGTTCATCTGTAGCTGTGAACCTCCGCACATTAAATGTTCGTGCTGGCAAGGTCAAGGACATCAATAGAGGAAAGTGGATACTGTTGAAGAGTATTTCCAAGTGTTCCATTTCCAAGCGAACATTATGAACTATTTCCAGTTTGCGCAACAAGGAGGGATCAGTGAGCTTTATGATATAGAAGAATTTCTGCAAAGTCAGGTTGTCAGATCTGAATGCCACACAGCAGATTTTCAGTGGACAACTGCATTTCTTCAAGAGGGCCTGCACGACCAGCTCATAGTTACGCTCTGTAACAAACAAGTCAATTAGCACGTCAATACTGATTTCAAAGGTACCTGGATTGCACTGTGCTTGTTGCAGGTAAACCAGCAGTTCTGAACAAAGCTTAGAGAGCAGCTGCGTCCTGGCCCACCTGCCCATTGTCTTCTTGCACTTACAGAACTGAACTTCAACATCTTTTATACCCGTCAGGTCGACCACTTTCAACTTTTTCAAGTAGGGAGAAGACTGATTCAGCACATAGTCTCTCAGCCCTGTCAGACAGCTTTCCAAGCACACTGAGCAGGTTCTACGGCTCAGGTCTTCCTGGTAGTCCAGAGTAGCTCCCAAAAGTTTTCCCACGTTAAAGTCAAAAAGTGGCCAGTTCTCTACCAAGTCGTGAATCACTTCCCCTTGCTCCAGTAAATAGCTGGCTTTAAAAAGAAGAGGAAAAAGATCATGGGCGACAGCACGGAGACTCTTCCTGGCAAACTCTGCATTTGACACAAATGCTTCGGCACTAATGAATCGGAGAGACTTCATTGTTGTCCCGGACTCCTTACTGTCATGGAGAGTGGCTTCTATATTTAACTAAAGATCCTGGTTGCTTACGACCTTCTATTTTTATCTGCAGCTGCTGTTTGCTGCTAGCGGAAGCCTGGGAAGCCAGAGCGAGCAGTCACATGCTGCTTTCTATTTTAGAGCTATACTGTGAGTCTGAAGTAATCATCTGTGAGATCTTTAATCAGAGAGCTTTTAAGCCCTCATATTTATATCAAAGATAACTCAAGTAAATACAGACTGCTCCCCAGCGGGAACAGTAAGATCAGTGCAGCACACATACATGAAAATATTGCTGTATCTTTTTTATGCCATACAAAAAAGCACTCAGAGTTCCACTTAAACACATTAACATGATCTGTATTCCACTTTTTTTTCCATGAAAGATGCTATGCTGGGGATTCACATGCTGATTTCAATGGAGATTATTTCCCAGAGTTAACATAGAACGTCTCCTACAAACTACAGCCATAAGGAAAGACTGAGGCACTTCGGTCACTGAGCTACAACTGTCTCCCTCTGGTTTGCCCTTTCTATCAAGGAATAGCTGATACAATTGCTGCAGTAGAAAAGACAAGAGACTCTAGAAGAGCTCAGAGCCTTGGTGACCAGGACATTTGCTTGTGATAGGAGACTGAAGGTTGATTACAAGACAAGCTGAACAAAACAGAGCACCATTAAAACTCTCTCCTAACTTCCCAGGCAAGTATCTTACTGTTCTTGCTTTGAGCAACAGGTGGTCTTTTCTTTCCTTTCATTTGAGAAATGATGGTTCCAGTGTGATACTGAATGGGAAAATATTCAAAATCTATCCAGGCTAGGAGAAAAGCCTCTGTCACCCAGCTATCACAAGAGCAGAGATGATATTTCTTTCTTTCAGTCTGGCACTTCCTCCCAGGGGAAGCAATGATGGACACCTCCCTTACCTCTCATGTGTTTTGCTAGGCAGCCAGTGGGATGGAGACTTCCGTCAAGCTGTGCTGACCCTGTTTTTCCAGATAATTCCACATCTGTTTTGCTGTGAAAAATTCATGCTACACTTCAAAGATTTAATTTTTTTTCTTTTCAAGTAAACTCATTATGGAATATTTGAATATTTTATCGAAAGCAAAAGAAAAATCCCAAATATGCTTTTAAGTACGGGGGAGGGACATCTTTATTAAATTGTGTCATTCTGAGGAAGCTTTTTATTTTTGCAGACTTTTGGTTTGTATTGTTTTAATTTTGCCTTCAAATAGATGAGTGGTAAAAACACACACAAGGTGAAACAGATAGAACATGACAAGGTATTAAGTATTTTCCTCCAGTTTTTCAACTCCAGTTCGTGTGTATCAGACGATGATGATGATATAGGTATTACAGTATTTTGTGTAATTCTATAAATGCTGAAAATGGCCACATATAACTGATCCCTGTATGACAAGAAAAATGTACAAACTGATCGAAACTTTTGTCAGTTTAGTTTTATTGCCTTTCAGAATGGAACAAGCTAGGTATATACACAATTTTTAATCTATTTACCTAGTACATTTGGACGTCTTTATCTGCTTGCCTAGTACATTTGGACTAGTGGTTCAAAAGTTCCAAGATAAACTACTCTACTATTGTCCCAGATTTTTATTAGAATACAGCAATAGGAATGCTACCTGGTTGTGTAGGGATGGGATCAGAAAGGCCGAGGCTTGGCTGGAGCTGAACTTGGCAAGGGTAAGAACAATAAGAAGAGCTTCCATAGGTATTTCAGCCAAAAAAGAGGTCAAAGAAAGTGTACTCCTCTGATGAACACAGCTGGGAAACTGGTAATAACAGACTAGGAGAAGGCTGAGGTCCAATTGTTTTGCCTCAGTCCCCACTGACAAATCTCTCTTCCCATACCTCTCAAGGCAGGATTGGGGGAGCAAAGTCCCTCCCACTTTAAAAGAAGATTGGGCTTGTGACCACTGGAGGAATCTGAAGGTCCATAAGTCCATGGAACCTGACAAGATGCATCCCAGAGTCCTGAGGGAACTGGCTGATGCAGTTGCCAAGCCACTCTCCGTAATACTTGAAAATTCATGGCAGTCAGGTGAAGTCCCAGGCAACTGGAAAAGGGGAAACATTGTACCCATCTTTAAAAAGGGTAGGGAAGACGATCCTGGGAACTATTGGCCTGTCAGCATCGACCTCTGTGCCTGGGAAGATCCTGGAACAGGTCCTCCTGTAAGCCATGCTAAGGCATGTGGAGAACAGGGAGCTGATTTGGGACAACCAGCAAAGCTTTACCAAGGGCAAGTCCTGCCTGTCCAACCTAGTGGACTTCTATGATGGAGTGACTGCATCAGTGGAAAAGGGAAGGGCTATTACTGTCATTTGCCAGGACTTCTGTAAGGCCTTTGACAAAATCCTTCTCTTTAAACTGGAGAGAGATGGATTTGATGTGTGGACTGTTTGGTGGATAAGGAATTGGCTGGACAGCTGTATCCAGAAAGTATTGCTCAACAGCTGAATGGAGATCAGTGACAAGTGGTGTCCTTCACAGGTCCATATTGAGACAAGGACTGTCTCAATCAATGACCTAGTGGCAACCAGTGCACCCTCAGCAAATCTGCAGATGACATCAAGCTGAGTGTTACAGTTGACCTGTGCAAGGGATGAGATGCCATCTAGAAGGACCTGGAAAAGCTTGGAAGTAGGTTCCTGGGAACCTCATGAGGTTGAACAAGATCAAATGTGAGGTGCTGCACCTAGGTTGGGTCAACCCCCTGTATCAACACTGGCTGAGGCATGAGAGGATTGAGAGCAGCCCTGAAGGGAAGAAGTTGGAGTGCTGCTGGAGATGAGGCAGCAAGGTGCACTCACAGCCCAGAAAGCCAACCATATCCCGGGTTCCATCAAAAGCTGTGAGGCCAGCAGAGCAAGGGAGAAGGTTTTCTCCCTCTCTTCTGGTGAGACCCGACCTGGAGTCTAGACTTTCAGTATTTACCTGTCTAGGAGCCCTTACATCCTTATCCGGGCATTTCTATATGAAAAACCATCCAGCTTCAGCAGTCTGTCTAACCTTGTGTTGTGGTTCAAATGCAGATGGCAACTAAATCCCACGTGGCTGATTGCTCCTTCCCCCCTCCCCAGGGGGGTGGAAAAGAGAATTGTAAAACCCATGGGTTGAGATAAGAACAGTTTATTAATTGAAATAAAGTAATAAGAAAAAAAAGAGAAAACAAAACCAAACAAAAACCAAACCAAAATAAAGATAAAACGAAGACCCTACCTCTAAACAAGACCTGAACCACATTCACGGTTCCTAACAATAGGACCATGCTGTTTTCAACATCCCAAGAGTATTCAAATTTTTCAAAATTCCAAAATGTAAAATTCCCACTGCAATTAGCCTAGAGAATGGGAAGATGTGGGAGAATATAGGTGTGATTGTTAATAGTTCCCACCAGATGGCTCCCGAGGTTCAGAGGTGATGCAGTGCCAAGCAGGGAGACAGGATTAGGCTCAGGACCAGCAATTCTATCATATCACAAGCCAGTAATACAAAGTACAACAAAATTATAACCTCAAAGATGATAAACAAAGATGATAAACACCACATCAGGGAACACATACTGTAATAAGCTATTACATAACACAACTCTGAGAACAAGGGCAATGGCCTTGAGACCAAATAAGTCTTACATATGCAAGTAAATTAGTAATATTGTTAATCTGCTTCCTAAGAAGTGTTTATTGTGAAGTTCAGAACTCTGCTACTTTCTACAGAAAATTTCTGCTTTGCCAAGCTGTCATGAAAAATTTGAAAAGTCCATGACATTTGTGGTCTTAGAATCTGATCTGTGTAGAAGAGATTTTACATCAGCTTCATCTACAAGGAGATAAGGAAGTTATTTTATTATGGCAGGCATAGCTGCACAGGAAAAGTAATGCTACTGACTGAAAAAAAAACTCCATAGATTTTACATAGTATAACATGAAAACTGGACCCATCATAGCAATTATTTTACACGAGAATGAAGTAAAATAAGTTTTCGCTACAAAAAAAATGCAATTATACTTATTAAAAAAAAAAAAAAGAGCAATTAAGTACCATGCAGTTGCTCATACAAACTGACTAGTTTTGTCAGCTCAGTCTTCTTCCTCTCTGTCAGAATGATTATGTTACTCGGGTATTAATTATGTTGCTCAGGTATTTGTTAAAGATTTGATCTTTTTCTTGCACATTTAATGAACAATCGTCTGGCACTGGTTGCACTCCTTTCTTGTAATATTGACATTAGGGGAGAAAGAGAAAAAAACCCAAACCATATTTTTGTGCATCTAGTTTTTAAAATAATGCTCTATTGTGCTGAGTTTTTTAGTTTGGAATTGGGTAGGCGTAGAAGGAAAGAGAACATCACCTTTGCCTTGTCAATCAAAACCTGGAAATCTTCTTGCAGCTTTCTCACTTCTTCCAATGAAAGCCCTCCTTGATCTAAAGAGCCAAGATATTTCTCTTGCTCATTTACAAACTACAATTTTATCTGCATAAAAATACAAAAAAAATTTGTTTTCCCATTGAGCAAATCAAACATACACTATTCACAGATACAGCGCATAGATATTAGATGGTTTGTTGAAGTAAGTTAATATACTTAATATATTACTTCATATATTTCTCTCTTAAGAAATTCTACTTCCTTATATTACAACTGAATTGATCCACCTTGACACATTGACCTGATAACTATAATTTGTTTTGCATGCTCATAAATTGCTCATATTAATATTAATAGCACTGCACACATATTGTCTCTGAGCAGCACTATACGATAAACAGCGATATACGTAATGTCAGATAAATTCAGCTATTTAAACAGAGCAAAATAAGTTTAAAACTGTAGTTTGTTTAATTCAATTCCTAAAAGGCAATGACAACCTGGTCACAATCTTCCTCAGATTTTCATGCTTCTCCAAGATTCCCCAGCTGCCAAAGGCATTTATTGGACAAAGCAACAGTTTATGTACTTATTCATCTACCTGATTATACAATCTGGTTACAAACCTCAGGGTATCTCTTAGATAGGGAGGAAGGATCAACAGAATTTTTTTGATGTGGACTTTGTCAGAGGGTAAACTGCATCCTTCAGGAGGCATCAGTCTCTATTTTGTTAAAGAATGTCGCTGAAAACAAGCCAGTAACTACAAAATATATTAGTTTATTCAACTTGTCAAATTAAAATATACCTCCACAGAACCACATTAACATGATGGCTGCACTTTTAGAATGTGTCTGTGAAGATTAAGTGTATCTGACTCCAACTGCAAAATAACGCACGGCATAGAAGACCTTTTAAGACTGTATAAGAAGTTGTTCCCACTTGAGCCTAAAATTCAACTCACCCAAACTGTGCTCTAATGAAACTTGAAATCTATGCTTAGAAGCAATGAGATTTGCTGAATCAGAACTTTCATACTTTGTGTGTATGGAAAGTGAGCTACAGCTGACTTTTGGAGAGCCCTAGAGGTTAGTTAAAAATAAAGGTGCAGCAGCTGTGCATTAGAGGGACTGACCAAAAGACAATGTCGACTTGCAAATGAAATAAACATCTATTTCTACTTCTCCTTAGAGAAGAATAGAATAGAATATACTGTTTCTGGAATGGACCTACAGTGATCATTGGGTCCAACTCTTGACCAATTCAGGACTGACTGAAACTCAAGTATGTCATTAACAGCATTGTCCAATTGCCTTTTAAACACTTACCGACTTGGCACATCAACCACCTCTCTAGGAACCCTCTTCCAAGTTTTCCTCACCCTCTTGGCAAACAAATTATGACAGGTCCACTGACCTCTGAAGGAGAGAATACTGCACTCCTATGAAAACTTCAAGGTAGACTCAAAACTAGAGTAAATATGCCAGCTAAGACTCAAATGTAGGATACTACTAGGAGTCACTAGTTACACCAAATCTCTTGAGATTAAAAATATTGCATCTGAGTGAAGTACATAAACGTTTTGACAACTCTGAGCAGTTTTAATTTATCTGAATTGCTGTGTCTCAGTCAGGTCTAAAAGCACCCTCCTTGTAAGTCAATACTAGCTCACTGCGAATGGAATGAGGAATTGCATTCTGGTAGGGATGACAAAACGCAGTTACAGTACATTCATTACTGTGAATATCACACTCTCTTTCATTTGCTAAGATGCAACAGAAAGAAGTTCCCCTCTCTAACTGTCACTCAGAATAAAATCAAGAAAGCAGCTTGGTTCACCTGAAACATCTTGATCTGTTCAGTACACCACCTCAGCCCATAAAGTTCAGGTAAATTCCATGATGCTAAAATAATTCTGACTAAAATTAATGCCCATTTATGGAAGTAGATTTAAGTTTTACATAAATCCATTTGTTCTAAAACATAATTAATAGTTATTATTTCAAAGTACCTCAGAATATCTCCTCTTACAAGTTAAAAAGTAATTACAATTTCTTCGTGAACTCTTTAGCTGAATTTAAATACTAGTTAACATAATGAAAAAATGTCATATTAAGAACTACAGATGTCTCTTAAGATGCACCTTACTTATCACTATCAATCCTACCTTTAATACTAGTTTTCTGTAAACACCACTGTTACTGACACCTTAATAAGTACTTTACTTTTCTTGAAATAACAGATATTAATAACCAACATTTTCACCCAGTCCTACATGCATTTGATAACATATGGATGCCATATAATGCAATTAGTAATACAAGGGATGTTAAAAATTGTTCATCAACAAAACATGCAGCAATTCCTCTCTGGGTATATCACGTTTGGGTTTTTTCAATGTCATACACGCCCATACTGTGATATGAAAAGCTATACTGAATATTTGCAAGTGTTGCAGTGTTGACAAGCCTCTCTAGGAAGCCACTCCTGGGTTTTGAAAAAAAGTATTTTAATAAAATGCAAAATGTAAAGATTGTAAACTAATAATGTCATGCATATCTCCAAGATCTTATTTATCTTTTCACCTACCAGTTATACAGCCATCTGGACACAGTCCTGAGTATTGTGCTCTGCTTGCGCAGGGAGGTTGGACTAGATGACTTCCAATGCTCCCTTTCAACCTTACCCAGTCAGTCATCCTGGAATTCTGTTACATACTTACATATTCACCTATTCCTACTTGTTGCTTTAGAGCTAATTTATGCATTAGACTACGACATATGCTTATGGAATAGCACAAGAACAGACAAATCCATTTCATATCAGGAGAGCACACTCTTCCTTCCTTAAAAAAGGAAAGGATAAAAAGGTGTAAATGCAGGAATTTCACTTTGTATATTAACAACAAGACTCCAATTAATTCATGCTATTCACGTCAACAACAATTACTTGTGTATTTCAAACGTTTCTGACTCTGTAAGCATTCTAAGCTTAAATAAATCTCACATACTGGTTGTATAAATCAGTGAAGAGTCTCTGAGTCTGTTGCTCTGACATTGATCTAGCCATACATTAACTAGTGGGAAGTCGGGGGCAGGGAGTTCACTGCTTAGGAGACTTAAACTGCTGACCCGAGGCTTTGGGTTTTTTTGCTTCCATGTACTGCCTCTTCATTTGCCCTGACCATCTACTGGGAATTTTGCTGGTTGTTTTCACTATGTCACTCATCGCTGATGCAACAGCCTTCCAGAAGAAACATGCAGAAGTCTTTGTGCCCTTTAAAATCTATCTTTCTCAAAGTGCACCAGCATCCTTCTTTCTTACCAGGTAAATGCAATAGTTTCTAGATCCTGTATCAATCTTGATGGCCCTGTTGCAATACATACTGACACTAGAGGGTGACAGCTACATGTAGCGTAATCATTGGTAATTCTGGCCACTCCAAGCAGGCTGTGATGACACCAAGATATCTGTAAATCAAAATAAGCTACTGAATAAGGATGAGAAGAATGTTCTGTAAAAACAGTTACCTTCCATCATCAGGACAAGTCTCTTTTTGATCTCTGAACACAGGGAGACAAAGTTTTCACAGAAAAGGAAGAGACTGAAATCTGCCTGCAGCTCTGCAGTTCTAAAGTCAGTATCTCAGAGTAAGGCAATAAATACCTCAGACTGCACTGACAACATACAAATCCCACCACAGCTGAGGAATCCTGCCATGTTTCTCCAGCCAAGACACAGATTATCTAAAATACATGACATAAGCAGCACCTGTAGAAAACCAGACCATAGAATGTCTGTATCCTTCATGGAAATCTTGGCAAAGACAACAGTGTACAAGAAAACCACTTTTGCAGTAAGCTGAAATACCAAGGAAATAATGGCATTTCATACTGTGTCCATCCATAGAAAGAAACAATGAAAACTGAATAGCTAGACAGAACCTTAACTCCTAATGAAGCCTTGCTCCTACTGTTCATGCTGGCTAAGCATAGGCAGCTGCTCTGAAAAACCTAGAAGCTGTGCAAAAATAAGATATCTGGTCAAGTCTCACAAAGATGTCACATTCTGAACATTTTAATTCCAGCAATAGTCTCTCATGCACTACCTAGAGCCAAAATCTAGATCTGCAGTATTTTACTTTGTGTCTTTTTTTTTTTTCAATAACCATTCATCCCTCAGTCACATCTCTGTATTTGTTAACTAATCTTTTTCTCTAACATTTATTTAAGTTGGTTGACTTGGCTTACCTGCACAACAGGATGTGGCTCCCTTACAGTAAGAGAACTGACAGAGAGAGAGCTCATCTTTCCTGATGTACAGCTGTGTATTTTAGCTGGCACAGGAATATTTGAGTAGGTGTGGTTTTCAAACTCAGGAAAAATGCTTTTCTATATTCAGTGGACATAGTAACTTCCCCAACCAGTGCACAGTGCTCCATTTCCAAGTTACTAGATGGTCTGGGGTGCTGCTTCTGTCCCAATCAGCAAAGCAGCTATATTTACTGGTGCTCTACAGTCTTATCATTATATTCAAGGTACATTTCAGAGATCAGTCTTCTGCAACAAAGGAAAGCTGAGAATAGCAGTCTGTAACCGTTCAAAGAGTTCAGGACAAGAGTCTCAATAATGTATTACTATGACCACTATCTTCTTTCCTGCTTTGAGCTTACATGAGAATGTGCACTTCCACACCCTGCTTCTTTTTGGATCATGTATGAATTAGATGCAAAAGAACACTAAACCAGTGACACTGAGCAACAGAGGACAGATGAAGAACTGAAAGAGTTTTTTTCCTGGAAATGTTAATAAGTCAAAGCAAAGAACACGAAGAGTCACAGCTCTTCCCTAAATGCAAAGTTTTGCTGTCTCTGGGGTTTTTTGGGAACCTGCAGAATGAACTGTGTTCTCATCTAGGCAGTGGGACAGACATTGGATAATCTGATACACCAGCTGATTACCTTGAACTAATTTGGCCAGAAAAACTTGTTCCATTTCATGTTCCAAGGATCAAAGAGAGAATGAATATATGGGTTGTGCAGACTCACAAGATTCCCAGGCTCAGAGCTGGTGGCAAGCCCAAAAACAAATGCTGAAAACATTTGCAACACTCTGAAAGTTTTAAAGTAGTTCTTCATCCATGTCTTTTATTTTGTCCAAAAGCATATGGTCTAGGCTCAGGCTATTAATGAATGTTTATAGACACCTAGTCTCACCACCAACTTACTAAAAAGGCTGTATTCCCACTTACACTGTCAGCAACAGAGGTTCAGTGACATGTCAAGTTAAAAAAGTTCTTCAATGAGATTCTGCTTTTAAAGGTAACACCTGTATACAGCTTTGTTCTGCATGACAAACAATATACCCTTTGAATAGTTCCGCACAACTTTCTTAATATAATTTATGTATTAACATACCCATTATTTTTCCTCTCATTTGACATACACGTGATTTGTTAACACTTATTTCCAATCACTTCATTGCTTTATCATACTGGGAAATTAAGTAAATCCAAATAACATAATATTTTATCCAGAGAGTTTAAAAGTTTGTTTGTAATGTTGCACATTTTATGGCATCTCCTAATGCTCTTTGCATCCAAGCTAGAGCAATGAGTCACAGAATCACAGAATCATTTAGGGTGGAAAGGACCATAGGACTAAGTGTCATGTCCAGTTGTTTCTTGAACACCTCCAGGGGTGGTGACTCCACCACCTCCCTGGGCAGTCCATTCCAATATTTAACAGCTCTTTCAAGGAATAACTTCCTCCTGATGTCCAACCCAAACCTCCAGTGGTGCAGCTTGAAGCTACGTCCTCTTGTCCTGTTGCTGGTTGCCTGGGAGAAGAGACCGACCTCCACCTGGCTACAACCTCCCTTCAGGCAGTTGTAGAGAGCAATAAGGTACCTCTGAGCTTCCTTTTCTACAGACTAAACAACCCCAGCTCCATTAGGTGCTACTCATATGACTTACCCTCCAGACCCTTCACCACCTCCACTGCCTTTCTCTGGACATGCTCCAGCACCTCAATGTCTTTCTTGGAGTGAGGGGCCCAAAAATGGACACAGGATTTGAGGTGCAACCTCACCAGTGCCAAGTACAGGAGGACTATCCCTGTCCTGGTCCTGCTGGCCACACTATTTCTGATATATGCAACACCCTCTTGACCTTCTTGGCCACCAGGGCACGCACTGGCTCATGTTCAGCCTGCTGCCAACCAGCACCCCCAGGTCTTTTTCCACTGGGCAGCTTTCCAGTCACTCTTCACCCAGCCTGTAGAGCTGCATGGGGTTGTTGTGACCCAACATTTGGTCTTGTTGAACCTCATAAAATTTGCCTCAGTCCATCAATCCAGGCAATCCAAATCCCTCTGCAGAGCCTTTATACCCTCCAGCAGATCATACACTCCTGCCCAACTTGATGTAATTTGGGAACTTACTGAGAGTGCACTTGATCCCCTCATCCAGGTCATCAATAAAGATATTTAAAAGGACTGGCCCAATACTAAGCCTCAGGGAAGCCCACTAGTGACCAATCACAAACTGGATGTGGCACCACTCACCACATCTCTCTTGGCCTGGCCATCCAGCCAGTTCTTAACCCAGCAAAGAGTGCACCTGTCTAAGCCGTGGGCTAAGAGCTTTTCCTGGAGTATGCTGTGGGAGACAGTGTCAAAGGTTTTGCTGAAGGTCAGGCAGACTATAGCAGATTACACCCACAGCCTTTCCACCATCCACCAGGCGGGTCACCTGGTCATAAAAGGTGATCAGGTTGGTCAGGAAGGACCTGCCTTTCCTAAACTCATGCTGGCTGGGTCTGAGCCCTTGGTTGTCCTGTACGTACCATGTGGTTGCACTCAAGATGATCTGTTCCATAACCTTCCTGGCCACCAAGGTCAGGCTGGCTGGCCTGTAGTTCCCTGCATTCTCTTTCTGGCCCTTCTTGTGGGTGGGCATCACACTGGCCAACTTCCAGTTGTCTGGGACCTCCCGGTTAACCAGGACTGATCATAAATGATGGAGAGAGGCTTGGTGATATCTTCCAGCAGCTCCTTCAGTATCCTTGGATGAATCCCATCTGGTCCCATACACTTAGGAGTGTCCAAGTGGCTCAGCAGGTCACCTGCACAGTAAAGAAGTTCTTCCTCACATTCAGGTGGAATTTCTTGTGCATCAGTTTCTGCCCATTGCATCTTGTCCTATTGTCTTCTGGCACTCCTTGCTTATATACTGATAGGCGCTGATGATGTCTCCTCTCAAGCACTTCTTTTTAAGGCTGAACAGGCCTAGCTCCCTCAGCCTTGCCTCATAAAGAGAGATTCTCCAGACCCTTGATCAACTTTGTAGCTCTCCACTGGAACTGCTCCAGGAGCTCCATGTCTCTCTTGTCCTGAGGAGCCCAGAACAGGACACAGCACTCCATATGGCCTCACCAGGGCTGCATAGAGGGGCAGGATCACCTCCCTTGACCTGCTGGCAATGCTCTTCCTCATGCACCCCAGGACACCAGTGGCCTTCTTGGCCACCAGGGCACTGCTGGCTTATGGACAGTTTGTTGTCCACCAGGACCCCCAGGTCTTTCTCCACAGAGCTGCTTTCCAGCAGGTCAGCCCCCAGCCTGTACTGGTGTTTGAGTTATTCCTCCCCAGGTGCTGGACCCTGTACTTGTCCTTGTTGAAATTCAGAAGGTTCCTCTCTGCCCATCTCTCCAGCCTGTCAAGGTCCCTCTGAGCTGCACAGCTCTCTGGGGTGCTGGCCACTCCTCACAGCCTTGGGTCATCACTGAACTTGTTGAGGAGGCATCTGCCCCTTCATCCAAGTCATCGATAAACAAGTTAAGCAACACTGGTCCCAGTACAGAACCCTGGGGGACACCACTAATGACAGGCCTCCAACTAGTTCTGGTGCCACCGATCATGACCCTCCAAGATCTGCTGTTCAGCCAGTAATGAATTCATCACTTCCAGATCAGGCTGGAAGTAATGAATTCTCCAGCCCAGTCTTACAGATGTGTCACAGAAGAGTGAGCTTGGTCTGGCACTGCAATGATCTCATAAGTTTTACAAGTCCTGTTTTAAAGTCAGAAAACTGGACCACAGGAAGCAGAGTGACCCAGGGTTGTGTCCCCCAGAATATTTTACAGCATACAGAGTATGCCAGAATCTGTTTCTATATTCAACATTTCTGGTATAAAATATAGAGGGATGGATGGTGTCATTCATGTGGAAACACAGAGCATAAAGGGCACCTGTTCAGGAAGCAATCACCTCTAAGCAGTTGCTAAGCTTCAGGATCTCTCTTCCTTAAAGAGGAGCAAACAGTGATCCTGAGAGTGGTGCCTGCCTCACACGCAGTACATGGGAAAAGACAAGAATTTCTTTAACTCACTTTCCCACCAGCTCACTCATCTGGAAGTGGGAGGAAAAAGGAGACAATCACAGACCTCCCAATTCCTTTTGGCACATTGTACGTATTTTCATTGGCATGCATGCCAAAGAATTCCACACACAATTGCAGTGTACTGATTGGCGATAATCATACAAGATTATGCCAGTCTCATATTTCAGCAAAAACCTTTATAGACATATACCAAGTACTAGTCCGGGAAACACTTGTTAGTGTTGCTACACAGACTCGGCCTTTCTCTAAGCACAGTGCTTCAGGTACTTCCAACATTTTAGACCCAACTCCTCATCAGCTGCATCTCAGAGCCTGCATTTACCTCAGAGTTCATTGTAATTCTGTGTATTTGCTAGCAACAAAGTTATTTTTGAACCTTAAAACCGGGCTTGGTCTTGAGATAATATTTTCCAAAGAAGAGGTCCTTTGAGGCAAAATAAATAGTTTGATCTGTTTTCTAGAGTTAAATCTTAAGTTTTTTTACAGCTATTTCAGCACATACTTTGAACTCTGAAAATGCACAAAGTTGAAATAATATTTCAGAGAGAAAATTAGATTTTGATTGACTTTTTCGATCCACTTAGTCTCCCTTCTACAAGGATGTCTTGTTGTTTCTACCTGCTAGCACCAAAAAGCAGGAAAACACTCTACTAAATAGAATTTAAAGAGTCACTTACTGCCCCAAGAAGTCTCTATGTGACAAAGCAGTAGGAAGTAAACTTGGTTCACCTGCGGATTAAAGCTCAAAGACAAGTAAGACAAATAAGGTGGCAAGTTCAGTCTTCATAGCAAGACACTGTTGAACTCAAAAAAAGTTCAGAATGTTCCAATTGTCTCTTGATCTACTGAACTTTAACTTGTCTCCCACACTGAACTGATTTTAAACAGAGGGCTTGCAGAGTATAACTACTGAACCCGGTATTGCTATACCTAGAATGTTTCTCAACAGGCATGACAGACAGATTTGTTAAACTTGCTAAATGTTGTCTTCCCCGCTATGTACCAGATGAAGGTCAAAGCTGCTGAGCTTCCCTGTGACCCCACAGGAGAGTACTACAGATATTCTTTCCATTTTTATTTAATAGAAATTTGCTTATGCATAAAAGAAGAGCCTGAATTTTCCTCATGGCAAATATTGTATAGCAAAAATATACACTGAATCAGGCTTGAATTCACTATTTATCTGACAACAAGTTATAAGCCCTGAACACTAATAATGCTTTGTGAATTATGGGGATATAGCAATAGAGTTGCACTACAAGGCAGCTCAACCCACCTGACTGATCAACAAATTTGTTCTTTAAAACTTCTTCTTTAATAGCAATGTTTTTTGATACTAACAGCACTTTGTTTTCCTTACAAGCAATTTTCTGGCATTATTTTGGTTGTACACTTTATGCACAAATTTTAGGGAGAAAAAAGCACATGCTTTTCTCCAACAAACATCTGTAAATGCATCTGTTCTTGTATTCCAAATTTGGTATGCATATAAAATATTGTTGATTAGCAATCTTCATTTACCGAAATGTCACCCAACCCAAGACTTTCTCAAAAACCTGTATGCAAGTAACACTGTTGTATTGTTCTGCTTCATTAAGGCTTAACCTGTTTGTTAAGCCAAATGCAAAGTTCCCTAAATAATAAAACCCAATGGCCATAACTGAAGTGTGAAAATCTCTGTTTTCTCTTTTGAAAGTGAGATGCAGCCTGTTGAATGTACTCAGTTCTAAAGCTGAGGAAAACAGGCAGGAGGAAGGATGGTGTGTTGCCCCTTCCCTCATAACTTACACACAGGGACCAAGTTACTCTTGAAAAATATGAATGTTTACTCATTTATTTTTTTTGTCTCGCATAGAAGAATGAAAACCTGGATGCAAAACGCAGAATTTACCAAATGCTACCTGAAGCTCTTGATTACTTAATTATAATCATAAAATTATCACCAACATCCATCAAAACATGTTTTGTTGTCTCAAGTTCTTTTTTACGGGCACACACGTCTGCTATTACTTCCCTGACTGCACTTACATTCAACATACCTTTATGCTTCGACAGCTATCAACACTTGTCTTTGGAGCTTGGGTTTGGTGATGCATGTTGAGACTTCCTCCATCCTGATTTCAATGCAAAAAAAGATCGCATAAATGGCACTTTGTGGAGACAATGCAAAGCGCTGACATCCATGTCACTCTAAATTTCACTTGACATATCTTTCAGCTTACACCACCTTTCTTTATGTAATTTTTTAAACACTAAGTGCTCCCAGGAAACATTCCTCACCACCAATCACACACACCTCCACTAGATTAGAGTAACTGCTTCCAAATACTGCAAAATGCTCTTCTACTGCTCCATGATGCATGCTGAGGTAACTTCCTCAATTACAGAAAAATTCAAACCAACAACCAAAAAAAAAAAAAACCACCACCAAAATAAAAAACAACAATGACAAACAAAACCAAGATAGCAATTACAATACAATAGCTGTTCCACTGCCTTGCCAGGAGCTAAAAGATCCATCAGGGAAGGTAGGGGAAGGTTAAAGGCAAAGGAATTGAGAAAGGGGAGTGTGAAAGAGAAAGGGTGTGGAGGGTCTGTCCCCGACTGTCGCCACTATCAATCATTCCAGCCCCACCTCCAATGTGGAAGACTCCTCCTGGGAGGAGGACCCAGAGGCGGAGACAGTCGTGTAAGGCCTTCCCACCTTCCAGAAGATTGTGTTACATTCGATTGTTCATTGGTTACTTGTTGCTATACCCTCCCCCTAATTGTTTTTATTGGATGTTGGACCCTGGTGCCCTCCTATCCCTCCTACATTGGTTGTGTCCTGTAACCCCTCCCAGTTTCTGCCTCCCTTAAAACTCCCTGCGCGCTCTCAGATCCCTGGAGTTTTCCCTTTGCAACTCTCTGTCTTGGATCCCCTCAGACCATTACCCAATAAACGGAGACCACGGGGAAACCCCCTCCGGCCTCTCAGAGCCTTCTTTGTCACACCTTGCCTGTTACTCGCCCTGACCCGCTCCCCCTCCACGTGTCCCACCCACGCTCAGCTTGGAGACAGCAGCAGCCACACCAGGCTTGCGAGGTCTTGGGCTTCCTGAGACGGTGTCGGAGGTCCAGGGCAGCCTGAGAATGCCAGGCAACAAAAGGGCAGGGAAAAGGTGAGGGGAATGGGAAGAGTAAAAGAATCAGTTTGGCCTCGAAATGCAAATGCACCTGAAATGCATCTGCACCTGCACCAATGGGGTGCAGATGTACAGGAATTTGCTGTTGGGACCTTTGATACCCACGTGCATTAAACATGGCCTCAGGTGAGAATCATACAAAAATCTTTACATAGTCCAAGAGCAATATACCAATCAGAAAATGGAAGATAACAGTTTTCACTATGATTAAGCCTGGGATTTTGTGTACTTTACAATGATGACTATTATAAGGCACGAGCTATCAAGTTGCACTTTATACTATCAAAATATGACAAACTTTCAGCTGAGAAATTTGTCCAGCCTTATAAACCAGTTACCCAGTCTATTTCGCTATACATCAGTTACAGTTTTTTCTTTTATGCAAAGGCAACACAGTTAATCAAATTTACTTTACATTTTTTTAGCTAGAAGCTTGATGTTAGAAATGAAATAAATCCCCACCACTGAAATTTTAGTTATTCTAAAATTCTGCTAGTCTTCCTCTACAGTCTCAACACTGTTTGCACGTAAGACTGGTTTCCTTCCCTTGCATAGCCAAGTGACAAAGCAAATTGCACTTTCAATCTGTTTAAACTATGTAACATGTTACTTCTACATGTGTCACATTTTCATTTGGTCAGGGACAGCTAAATTTCACCCTTTATCAAAATTTTTACTATTTTATGACACAAAAAAGTACCAAACACATAACATCCTCTTTAAATGTTAATGGTATGGAACAGAAACACATTTGCATCACAATATAGACTCATTCTAAAAAACATACATCAAATTAGTCTATGAAGTTCTACTTTTTAGAGAAAGAAATGAAAATATTCTTTTAGACTATTAATCCTGTTCACAGTATTTTTTTTAAAAAAAATTCAGCAACAAAGTCAAACCTTCTGGGAAAACCAGGATTCAAGGTTACCATTCAGGAACCAAAGGTACATTATCATGTAAGAAGTAAATGTCTGTAAGTTGTAAAAAAGCCTATTGTAAACCAGCACATGGAATTATCTTCTATTATACTAAAATTAAGATACTCCCTCTCCACATCAAGTGTGTGAATTAATGACTAATATGTAATTACCTCTTACGGTTCCTAGCCTGGTATCTCATTCCATTAATTTGATTTTTCACAATATGGATACCTCTGTTTGGTCTTTCATGCGTTTGCCACTACTTACCACTTAATATTACCTCAAGGCACAAAATGTTTCAGGTTTTTCAGATCATACCCATTTGTTTGTCAGCCACTGGACATATTTGTTTTGCAATACAAAATCTATAAATTCTGGCAGGTTTGGGTTAGTCCTTTGAGTTAATCTATACATACTAAATCTTAAAGCTCAGCTGTAATTTAACAGTTCAAGCTTTTAGATTGTTTTTAAAAGCTTATTCTATAGTCACTTTCCAAGTCGCTAGAAGACACTAAAAAGAAAAGATTTATTTGAATGAAAGCAATCACATACACCGGATCCCTTATTACCTGGAAAGAGGTTATAAAAACTGAAAAATCCAAATGAAAAAGGGTGTAAAAGACAGGAGGAAAGTGATTATCTCATGCCTGCATCCCTTCAGAATACAGAATGAAGCGCTGTGATCAATAAACTTCATTGTTATCAAGTTTCCGCAAGACAACGAGAGTTTCGAATGAGCCATGGAATGCAAAAGCTTCAGGCAGAGCAGGAATTCTTGCAATGCAGAAAAGTCTGATGTGTCAAAAGGAGCTGTGGTGTTTTACTGACAGCTTAGTAAATTATTAATGCCCTGGTCTGCTGCTTAAAAATACATTATCTATTTATACTGGTTGAAGGTATGTGGTCTGCAGCTTCAAAAGAGGTAGCTCTGATTCGACTCAAACCTGTGGGCATGAGATGTAAAGAACAGATAATCTGCCAAAGGGGAAGAGAGAGTAAAATGAAAATAGCCAGAGTTATAGAATATAGAAAAACCAAGATATGGCATGCTCTGATTTCTTTATTTTTACAGTTTAAACATAGGAACTAATAGCCTTGAATCTTTATGTTAAACCTGAGGAAGGATGTCTGAAGAAGAGCAATGAAATTGTTTAAAGGTCTTGAGAGCAAGTCTGATGAGTGGGAGAGGGAGCTGGTGTCGTTCATCCTGGAGAAAAGGAGGCTCAGGGAAGATCTTATCACTCTCTGAAACTACTGAGCAAAGGTGGGTGTAGGGCTCTTTTTCCAAATAAGAAATTATGGGATGACAGGAAACAGCATCAAGTTGCACCAAGGGAGGTTTAGACTGGATATTAGGAATAATTTCCTCACTGAAAGGGTTGTCAAGCCCTGGAACAGGCTCCCCAGGGAAGTCAGTGGTTGAGTTCCTGTCTACTGGAGGTTATTTCCAAGACCCATAGCTGTGGTGATCTGGGACATGTTTTAGTGGAAGACTTGGCAGTATTAGGTTTACGGCTGGACTCAATCTTAAAGATCTTTTCCACTCTAAATGATTCTATCATTCTAAGGGGAGAAAAAGTTAATGTTATTAACTAACAGTTGGTGAGCGATGTTTTTTGTAGAACACAAAATGCTAATTCCCCAAAGTATACCTTTCAGGGATTTATTGTATGAAGAGAACTTTGTTTTCTAAAGTGATGGCAGCAAAAAGATTGGAGGTCACATTGTTTGTACATGTATGTAGTATCATAATCACAGCATGTGGCTGTACTTGAATATTATAATTGGAGTCCATTTCTCCATCAAGCACTTGGAGCATGGGAGAAAGGTGTGCCCTTATTTTTTTTCTCCCAAACAAAAGGCCACCATACCATAGTGCAAATGGCATCCTAAATATTTCACATGAAACTGCAGCTGTCAATGAGGTTATGTTCATGCCAGTGAAAGAAGACGTCGCGAAAGCCTGACAATTCGGTGTGAACACAACCGTGTTCAGGACAATAGGGAGCGCGGTTTAAACAGCCGGTGATCTTTGCAAAGCCCCTGGAGAACGCTGTCTAGGGAAACTGCTAAACCGGAACACAGGGGCGGTTTGAGCCCTGCCATCCCTTTTTCTGTCCGAGGTTTGTAGGTCTGAAACCCTGCCAGCTAGGACAAGACTGTTTCCTAAAACTCGTTAATCCCTGCCCTTCCAGCACCGTCCTCGCGGAAACCGGCGAGATGCAGCCGGAGGAGCCCGAGCGGGCTCAGGTCCGAAGCCCCCAGCACCCAGCGGGACTTACCGGGCCGGGCGCTGCGAGGCCGGAGAGCCGCGGGGCGCACGGCGGAGGCGGCCGGGGGCGACCGGGCCCGGAACCGGACGATGCCGCTCCCGCCGGCACAGCCGGAGCAGCGCGGAGCGCCGGGGAGAGGCGAGGGCTCCGGAGCAGCCCCGCCCTGCCCTGTCCCTGCCCCCGCTCCCGGAGCCCAGCCCAATTCGTACGGGGCAGAATCCCGCCTCTCTGGCCCAGCGGCCCGCCCCGGGATACAGCCCAGGCAGCCTGTAAAGCTTCACCTGTTTTAAGGAGCTCATGTGCATTGGTGAGCATCAGGTCCACTAACTCTTCTAATCTAATCTAATCTAATATAATATAATCTAATCCAATCTAATCTAATCCAATCTAATCTAATCTAGTCTAATCT
The DNA here is from genome assembly GCA_013400235.1 of Oriolus oriolus. Classification (NCBI taxonomy): domain Eukaryota; kingdom Metazoa; phylum Chordata; class Aves; order Passeriformes; family Corvidae; genus Oriolus; species Oriolus oriolus. Next base: position 193,659 of record VXBT01011446.1, on the reverse strand, counting down.
TGTAATCTAATCTAATCTTCTTTTTTCATGCAGTCTCCTGTAGTAAAATTCTAATTGTTTGCAAGGCAAACTGAAACATAAACCTGCAAAGCTACTCAAAAAGTGTTTATCTGATAGTATCTGTCCACGGATTGCTAGCACCCGTCACATGCTGTACTCTGTGCTTGTGCAATGCTCCCATGTTGAGGGATCTCTCTGTATAGCCCTCCCGGTTGCTCAGTACATATTCAGGATCATTAAAAGTGAGCCTAACTAAAAAGTCCATTAAAGTGAAAGAAAATACTAACAATGAGGATGTGGAACTAGGTTTATTACTTGCAGAAAAGCCTAAGTATTCATTTCTTTACATGATCTGGATGTAGGTAGTTTCTTAATGCATAACTGCTTCTTATTTACCTATTCAAGGATGTTCAAACATGGATGTAATATGAAGTGGACTCAGAGCTCAGGGGTGGGTCAGGTGAGTACTTGAAATGTGCCAGTATTTCCTCATTAGGTATGGCAGACATATAGACAAGAGTCTGTATTCTCTCATGACAGGTATTTAAGTTGGTAATTTTGCACGAAGTAATTCTGGGTGTTCAGTCCCAGTCTTTTTTGTTTTCCTTTTCTGACCCTGGTGTACAAAGGTTACTACAAACAGTCACAACGTCTGATCTGATGGTCACTGGCTATTCAAACTCACTATTCCGTTCCTGCAAACCGGTCATGTTGCTAACAGCTACAGGTATTAGGAATCCTAGTAAAATCTAGCAAAAATAGTCTATTGGTCAGCACTCAGTTAGTTGCTCCAAAAAAGTAGCTGCTTGTCTCTTCACATATTCACCTAATGTATACCACAAGTCCCATTGCCTTCCTTCATAATAGATTTTTTTTTCTTCTAAGCCTGTATAGTGTATCCAGATCCTACACAGCAAGACAAATTCATTCAGATTTCTTTTCGGGTGGGAATCACCAAATGATTTGGAAATTCTTGGAAGATATTGGCTACATGTTTCAGGGTACGGGGGAGGGTAAAAGAGGGGAAGACAGCCACCTCTTCCTTTTCCACCTTATGAAATTAGTTGTCTAGAAGGGCAGTGTTTACATGGGAGAATATATCATAGCTTAAACTATCTTTGTACTCCTGTCCATTTCATGTTAGAATTAAGCACCATTCTAACATTAAGCAAAATCATGAGCAAAACTAGTTTCAGGTAATTTCAAAATTGCCATTTAAAAAAATGCCCATATTTTTTTCAGTGCTAGCCTGTTAAAGAAATAAAACATTCACAACACAAGGTTGTCCCCTAACGATTTGTATAAGAATTGGAGCTTCTTAAAAATGTATATTTGTTCCAAAAGAAGAAGGAGTTATGCAATGTAAAAATTGGATTAAGAACAATAAAAGGACTTGCAGCACTGGAAAAATGTATTCTCTTCTGTCCAAATTAGGTCAGTTTTTGTATCCATGTGGTAATCATTATGTATATTATCATAATTTTGCTTACTCTTGTGTAATAAAAGTTGTTTCACTTCAGCTGTTTCTTCAGCACACTTACATCTGGTGTTTGACCATCCATATGCTAATGCAGCCAAAAAATCTATTTTACAATGCTCCAGAGAAGTAACCTATCCCATGGTTCAGCAATCACTCCAGTGATGAATCTAACACAGATCTTCTTCCACTGACACTTTCGGGTGTTCTCTTTGTCCTGTAAAATATATTTCTACAGCAGACTTACCTGTGTTATGGCATGAGACTTAACAATCATCCTATACTCGATGCTCTCCAATATATCTATATCTCAGACATTTTTAAGCTCAGCATGGTGTCCTCATTCCTCAATGAAAGGGCAAGAGGAAACAAGTTCCCCATGAGGCTGCAGATTGGAGGTTTAGATTGAATAACAGGAAAAATTTCTTCACTGAAGGGGTTGACAAGCACTGAAAGGGACTGCCCAGGGAGTTGTTTGAGTCACCATCCATGGAGGTATTTAAAAAACCTGGACGTGTGACTAGGGTCATGGTTTAGTGGTGGACTTGGAAGTGTTAGATTAACAGTGGGACTCATTGATCTTAAGGCTCTTTTCTAACCTAAATGATTCCATGATTCTGAATGTCTGAATAGCTTCATTATCTTAAGAAATATAGGCAGTGTTCAGTGGATTAAATTTAGGGTTGTACATTACCTGTCAGTTTGATCTGGCTTTTAAACATGCCAAAGATGTAGGAGTTTGTTGGAGTAATGTTATAAATAGTATTGCTGAAACTCTTACCTGAAAAGGCTAATTGACTAAATTATAATTGCCATTTTGTAATGATGCTGTTATTCTTTATGCATGTCAGGTGATGGATAGAATCCACCAATTTTCAGCAGAAACCAGTTTGGTGCAGCTAACTGTATTTTATCTTGATAATCCCAGCAACTCAAAAAATACTTCTTATCACACACAAAACCTGTGCAGGTTGCAGATTTTAAATCATGTGTTGTTAAAGTAAAAATAGAGAATATTTTTTCATTTTAGAACTTCTTTTTTTCCCCACAGAATCTACCCTGAAACTGTTAGATTATGAAACACGAAGTTCATCTTCACACACACAAAGGAGCACAGAGAGACAGGGATAGCCAGGAAACCCTTACAACTGAAGAAGAGAAACTGGGACACTCTGATCTTGCTTCTTCCAGAGCTGTTGCAGGAGGACAATCAGCCTCATTGTGTGGTGAAAGCCATCAGGGTCAGTCAAGTGGATGGGCTCCCTGTATCACCTTACAGACCGAGGAGGGTTACTGCTTATGCCATACATCTTGGGATTCTGCAAGACATTGTATAAGATGCTTTGAATAGGAAGCAACAACAGGGAAAGGGGGAGATTAAGGTGTTTTGAGGGTGAACAACTGTACGAAGATAGAGAGATAAGGGTATTTAGGGGACTGGTTGCATGTGAACAGGTTGCTGGTCAGTCTTCTCATGTGGTTGTGCCCTGCAATCTATTGGTCACTGCAGTCTATCCTGTCTTCTTATCAAAATCCATTTCTATTTCCTGGGTGAAACTCTCTCTACTCTATACAGTAATGTTCTGAGACGGCAAGTATAGGATGATAGTGAGTTTTGTAATCATCATGTTTTTTCTTGGTACCTTACTACAGTCACTGGATAAGTCAGTTTTATGTCTTTGTTAAAACTTCTGTGTATTTTTTTTTTCTCACATCTTGGGTTGTAGATCCAAGATTATTTGTGACTACATTAACTGGCATTTCTACTGCTTTTACGCTGAAGAAAATGTTAGTATGAAGATGTCAGCTAAAATTGTGTGTTATAGAGTTATCCTTTGCAAATATGTATGTGCGGGTAGGAATTAAGCATTGGTTATTAAGCAGGTGATATACATGTGTTTTGCAGCTCTCTACATTATTTTCCTTTGAGGTCAGCTTTACCCATTTCAGTTTTCATTGTTTCTATTGTGAGCATTCAGATGCACATATTTAGCCCACATATGGTTTTTTCCCATGCTTAGCTGCTTACACCTTAGCAGCACTAAGCTGATCCTTCTGCATCAGAATTTCTTCATTTCTGCTTTCAGTCATGAGCACAGCTATACTGCCTTCCACGACCTGTTTTATGCATGCACACATATGCTTCCTGAAAGCACCGCACTATTCAGCGATGGGTCTGAGAAGCCTCTTCCCTTGCTGATGACGCTTGGAGGACCACGCTTTAAAATAAACTATGAATACCTCCTAGGGCCAGTAGGGTGTTTGTCACTTAGCTTTCCTAAAACTTTGCTGAAACTGATGAAATAGTTTTCTAAGACTGGTCAGGTTTTTGCTTCTATGATGTTGAATTGTCCTGATCCAGGTGCATAATAATAATAATGAGATGCCATATGTCATTTATGTAAAATTTAAATTGTAAGTAATTGTTATGATGACCTCGCTAAATATAACTTGACAAAATACATGCCTTTGTGCTCTGTGGATGCAAATACTGGCTTGTAAAGTCAATCAGAATTCTGTCATTGACTGCAGTGGGGCTAGAACAATACAAAAAGTGTTGTAGTTGTCAGAATGAGCCTGAGGAGATCTACAAGTTTTGTTGCTGCTTTTAATGATTTTTGTTTTATAAATGACATGAATTATCAGCAGGACTCTACTGTCTTTTTAAACTTTGATTTGAGACCAGAAATACATACTTTTCAGAAGTCTTGAATGGAAAGTCTTCTCTAAATGTAATAAATAAATGATTCTCTAAATCACTTGCCAAAGCAGTGTGATTCCACCAAAGTGATACAATTTATTGCCAAACTTCTCATTATGATACACTATTAAAACATTTCTATAAAGACATTAGCAGAACAACTTGACTTGTTTAAAAATATATGCAGTAAGTTGACACCTTTTCGAAAGTACACACAAGTATCTCCAAACAGCAGCACTCCAAAGAGTGACAATTTAAGGCACGTGATTATTTTGCAACCTTTGTTACATAAATCTCTGACTAGACCATGTGTTTGTAAAACATAATTTCATATATTTCAATAACTAGGTTCACAGCTCAGAGAGACAGAATTCATCTCAATGCAGGCAACACTTCTGGGGATTTTTTAACATTGCTAGGTCATAGTGCAGCATAATAAACATTGTTAAAAAGAACTTTATTAATGGAGCAAAATATATAGAAGGAACATCAAATACTTCTTCATTTCATCTTTTTGCAACAAGGTAGGCCATAGTTACTTATTCAATAAATAGTGACTGTGGAAAGCCCAGTTTGCCTTTTTTTGACAGAGCATGTCACAAAAAAAATTTAGAGACAGAGTTTTCAGGGAAGTAAGAACGGAACTGGCCTCACCAGAGGTGAACTAGTTATCAACTGATCATTCCAGTCTAATAAACAAGGGCAAAAAGAGCTGATACTTACAGCCATATCCTCAGCAGCTCTGAATTTATATTGCTGTGATAGAAATTAGTGGTGCTTGACTGATTAAAGCGTGCTGAAGATGTAACCAAACACTTCCACCCACAGGTACACATACCACAGGAAATGTGAATGTACAGTGAAAGAGTATGCAAAAAAAAGTAAAAAAGACAAATGATGACCTATTATAACCTGCTTTTTTGTATGTACCCAGTAGACATTGGGACCAATTGCCCTGGGAAAAAAGGGAACTATAATCCACTATATTATAGCTATGACTGTTCTCAAATGTGGAAACTGAGGACATGAAAGCTTTTTTTCATCACATTTGAAATTGAGAAACTATGGCAGAAAAAAACCTTGCTGTAGAACTAATTCTACTAGAAAACCTCTTCCAGGGGCATAAGAGCTTCAGGAATTACGTGAGATATTCCAGGGAAAGGTCTCTTCTCTATCAGAATGGCCCATTTTATCCTTCATTTGTTCAGCTGTAGTGATGCAACATACAGAAAATGCCTAAGGCCTTTGAAACAGAGAGGTAAGCCCTTTGTATATAGTGTCTTTCCACTTCTGTTGTTTGAAATGGTGTGATGTTCCTCTCTGTTTTATAATACTACAGCCCACAGCCCTCTCAAAAACACACAGGATCCTGCTGACTTTTCACAGAGACTGCTGTGTTAGTCAATACAGTGGTGTCTATTGATCCTCTTTTCTTTAGCCTAAAAGCTTACAGGAACAATAAAATCTTATCTCCTGTGATTCTCAAAATTGCATGCTCTTGTCTGTGCAACATGTATGTGATGAAAACTCCCATCTGCTGATGACAAGTTTCCTTGAGGTAGCCTGTACAAAACCAAATTGGTAATGGTCTGACAAGCATGCAGAAAACAGTCCACAGCATGGTTCTCTTTCTGACTGCAGCACAGCTATGACCTCTGCACGACACAAATAAGAAATAAGAGTTTTATTTCGAAGCCAACACCTGATGAGCATCTTGCCAACTTTGGTGTTGGTACTTCAGCATTACACTATGAGACAGAAGGGTAGGTTTTGGCACATTGCACTTTATCTGTCCTGCTATTTGGGATCAGTCATGGTCCTGTTATATATCTACGCCAATTACTAAAATACTTGTTCCAATTATATTATCTGGAACAGTATTAATATGTTCTACTTCACCAAAGTAGTATGTTCATATGTACTTGGTTCACAAAAATTGTGTTTACATTATTGAATTTTAACAAGACTAGCTCTGGGTGATGAAGCTTTCCAGGGACACTGATTTGAATCATTGCCCAAAGAAGCACTTCTCTGAATCTAGTCTCTAAACGTGTATGTTTTGTACCTGTCAAGGTCTGCATATGGTATTTGCCATCACATCTCTGCAATTTGAACCAGCCTAACATATAGTTTTAGCATACAGGACAAAGATAGAAAAAAGATGTGGGCATGAGTTTTCACACATTGCTCCACTCTTCTTGGATGTCTGGGTAAATCTCAGTTTTGATATCTGGCACAGAATCATCTCAAACCCATTCAAAATCTGGGTAGGTAGAGTGAAACAATCATTAATTCCTACAGATAAAGTAAAATTTACCAGATAAAGCCTCTGTCCAGGATCCAGTCTTAAACAATTCAGACACCTCCCTGAAGGTGACAGCTCATTTAAAAATGGTTTACACTGATATCAAATAGAAAGTAGGAACACATTAAGACCACAGAAGTGGCTAAGCATTCACCTTCTATTAATGTCATAGTGTCTTTACAATTTATACCACTGAAGATTTCAAGACAAAATTTCAGGACTGGAATCATCCAAGGCAAAATGGCCAGAGGACTATACACTGGCATGAAGTATTATACATCTATGAGAGGTCTGAGAGTTTTCACTTTTATTTAGTCTTCATCTGAGTTGGCTTTCACTGATGTTTCCAGCTGTCTTAAAGGTGATATATATCTAATTCATATGCAGTAAGTGTCTAGTGCAATAGTAAGTGTCATTTGACAGAAAACCACGGAGAGGAAAAAAGGACATTTCTAATACAAATAGATATATACATGCACAGTAGCCAAACTGCCTCTGTACGATACTTTGAACCATCAACATCCTGAGTCTTTGTGGCACTTAAACCATGTGGCAAAATGCAGAACACCAAATAAGAGACCACTATCCCGATCAGCTATTGAAAGTCATACATAAATTAACAAGATAATCTAACAGTATTTGGAAGGTATCTTCCAAAGCAGCAGTAAAAATGACAAATATTTACACTTCTGTCTGAGTGAGGCTATTTAAAATAGAGCAGCTTAATTAAGAATATGAAATAAGTTGCTTGTGACCACGCAAATTAAAATTCTGAGCTAATTTTGGATGTTCTTTTGTTCCAGTGCTACTGAGTTGAAGGAATGAAGGTGAAGGAAGGAAATGGCCCTCCTGGAGTACTTGATTAAATTTCAAGATGCCAGGACTTTCCTCTCCCTGGAAAGTTATTCACAAGAGTCAATATTCCACAATCACTCATTAACACAAATATTCAAGAGCAGGAAAAGTATTTTTCTTTAGCTTGCACTTATAAAAGGCACTGACTCAATCAGAGTAGACTTAGCAGGGAAGAGGCTAACCATTGGCTTCTCCTACATTTATTTCATTTAGCATAAATACTTAATTCCATTACTGAAGCAGCAAATGCGGCCTATTTCTTTAAGTGTATTTATGGCATAATGGCATAATAAACCATTTCCATGTAAAAAACCACCAAGGATTTACCATTTGAAAAGATTCTTGGTTTAGCCCAGATTATTTGTAACAGTCTACATGAAAAAATAACACGGAGTCATAATTCCCCCTCACTATGCACCCTTTCATCATGAATAAGAACTTTAAAATGTAAGTGCAGCAGAAAAGCTCCAGTGTTTCTGACATCACAGGACCCCACTCCCTTTCCATCTGAAGCCATCCTAGAGCAGATACAATGAACCAGTAGGTCGCCCTCTGTTTTTACAAAAGCTCTTTGTTCATCTTCTTCTGTCAATTAAGTCCTGGCTCACAACTGTGTTTCCTCCTGTTCCAAGGAATGTGGAGGGACATGGCAAGATGCTGGAAGAGATGCCAGCTTCTGAAGCTTAGGGTGATGCAGAGGTTTTGGCCTGTGGAAAGAACGTCGGCTTTGTACACGTCTGGCAGCAGCAGACCTGTAATTCCCTTCTATATCAAGCAACATTTTCTTCTCTTGGGGCTCCTTCATGTAAGAGTCTTCCAGCCCTTCAAACATAAGCAGAGTATTCTCTTCTTGTGAATTCTCTGACTTGAAGCTAACTTCAGAACAATAACCTGAGTTTACTGTCTCTTTGTTATTCATGTCTGTACCCGAATCCCAGAAGAGGTCAGGTACATTTGGGTCACAGGAAGCTATGTACTCAGAGACAGCAGAAAGAGATATATTCCCTCTGTTTTCCAATGAGGAATAGTTTTGTGTCCAAGGCATTTGAAGACAAGAGGGGAAGAAGTGGAGGGGATTCACTGAAACACTTCCATTTTGGTTTAGTTGATCATCTGAAGAGGAGTATTCTGTCATTTCAACATCATGGTCCATATCACCTAGAGAGCACAATTAAATACAAACATTTGTTTTCTATTTGTACACACTTTATCTATTACTATGCTGGCTATTGGCCTTTGCTTTTGGCTATTTTTATGAAAGTCTTACCAAAGTGAGTGGTTTAAGGGTTTTTTCCCCCCCTGAAGAACACTTCTCTGTATCCTGTTCTATCTTGGACAACCTGAAGTGAGTTAATTAAACTTCTTATTCCTGGTGAGTGTCAGGCCAAACTTAGCTCTGTGTTTGGGATGAACAGCTGCCTGTTTCAGACAGTTAGGATATAGAGCCATCATCTGGTCACTAAGGTGTATCTTTATCTTGAAACAGTCCTGATGCTCAGCAAGGAAATATTTCAGAAATTTTGGAAACAAATTGTACTTATTCAATCAAGCCGCAGAGGGTTTGACTCTAGGGAGTCAATCTCTTATTGATCAGAACCTATGATCAGTTTTCTGCATACGTTAGTTATGTAGAGAAACTTAACATATCCACTCTTGGCTTCCAGTTTCCATTGTATTTTAAATCCTTTTAATAGAAATTTTTGTATCATTCTGCTGTTGGGAGAATTTTGCTAAGGAGATCATTCAGAGGACTGTTTCAGAGAGTAATCAAGGTGTACACTTATTAGCTTGGGAAATCTAACTTTGCAAAACACTAATTAAGAAACACAGCAGTCAAAAATCCAGTGATTTTGACATATCAAAGATACCCACAGAAGAACTTACACATACCACTTCCTAATAATAAACTGAATTATAAATAAAGCAATTAAATGGAGGAAAAGAACACAGATTTGCAAGAAAATGTTCTGCAGGTCATATGTCAATATTCTCAGTGGGGAAAAAAAAGGAAGAGAATTTCAGTGTGGATAAGTGTCAAGGTGAAATTTTCCTTTTGGAATGCTGCTCATTGTTCACACTTTTAATCAGGATGTTGGACTGTAATTCATAGTCCTTTAATTAATCCAGTGTTATGTTAAAACATAATTTAAAAAATAAACAAAGACACATTATTAAGGAACTGAGTACTGAAACCAAACAAAGACCTACAGGCCACTCCAGTAGTGATGTGCTTCCTCTAATTACCCTTGAACTATCACATCATCTGAAGGGACAGAAGCCAGAACAGAAGAAAAATGGAACTTCCTTTTCTGCTTCTTTTCAAGAGGTTGTGAAATTCTTCTTAGGTCACAATTAGCAGTATTCACTCTTAGTGTGAGGTGTTTGTCTGAAAAAAGTTTCATCAGCCAGATACAGAATATTTCCAACTTACTTTTTTTGTTGGTGCACAGACGACACTAAGACATACATTTGTGACTGTGGATTCCACAAAAATGTATTCACAATGACACTGACTGTCGTGTTTCATTGCACAATCCCTGCAGTGCCCTGTGTTCTATTCAGCTATAATATCTGAACTGTGGACCTGACCCACCTCGTTTGAAGCACTGCCTGACTTGATTACAGAAGTGAAGGCTGATTTTATGGTGTGGAAAATTTCCACACAGCAGAAGTTAAAGGGCAACTGGGATATTCATTTAAACTCAGAGTCAATTTAATTTTAAGCCTCTAACACATTAGAAGCAACAAGTTATTTACTGCATCAGAAAGCTAAGCCTTTTTCTAGTTTCAAAATAAGGTATGGATTAAGATGAATTCACAGTTTAAGGAAAAAGCTCTAAATGGAATACTGCTCCTCCACAATACTGTTGTGTATTTATCCCCAGAAAGTGACTCTGATGCATTTTAGTAAACAGCATTCATTTTAAACCCCTTATTTATGTAATTTAATGGTACATCAGTAGGGTCACTCAGTAGCTGTATTGTAGCAGTGAGGCATTTTTGCTTCCTGGACACTGGATAAATAAGCTGGACAAATGTTCACAACTAACTCAAGGCTTCTTAGCAATCAAGTAAAAAAATTTTATTCCTTGTAGGGAATTCAGGTGCCAAATTTACCATCTGACTGGACTGACTAACCAGGAAACCTGAAGCCTCTTGAAAACATATGCCCAATATTCTGGTACTTGGAATACTATTTTCTTGGCATTTAAAATATTCAAGTGAAAACTAAAAGAAAGACCCTTATCTGCTGTAAAAGTAGCAAGGCACTGGACCCCAAATAGTTGAACAGCTCTTCTGCAAAAGGAAAATAGGAAGACGTTTTGTTAATTAAGTTGGAGGGAAATAAAAGATGTTTAGTCATACAAAGAAATCAGGAAGGAAAGAGATTTTCTGAAAGAAGAAAAAGCAGAAAAATTAGTTTACTTCTCAGGATTGATAAGAAATCAGGTTAAAAAATAAAGGTGATAATGTCTTTTAAAATATTACATATGTGTTGATTCTGGGAGAAAAGATCTGGGTCGGTCCTCTGGGCCATCTGCTAGCAGGAAGGAATCTGTTGATTTATTGCTGAGCCGGATTGGAGTGAGCCGTCTGAAGTTGTTTGGAGAATATGGGAGCTGCACTCGGGCCCTTTGAGATGGTACCACAGTGTCTTCACTATATAACCATGGTGAGAACTTCATGTAGACACTTTGGTCATCATCAGCTGAAAATACTGGGTTATCAATTCCTAAAAAAAAAATTCACATGTGACAAATAAAAGTAATCAAAATAATTTCTTGATAATACAGCAAGATGCTTTATAAAAGGAGAAGGGCTATTGGTGGAAAAAATGGTACGTGCTGGTATGGATGTGACAAAATCAGTACACTGACCATTACACACACATATACCTTGGTTGTTGGTAGACTTATATTGGATTTCAATTAAAGAGAAAAAGTAGAGGTCACACTGAATATGCAATTATGTTAGGGATATCCAGAGACAAAAAATAAAATTAATAAAAGAAGTAATCAGTCCACAAGTGTTATGCAAAAAAAAAAGCACAACATAAAATCACTGCAGAAAATTCAAATCAAATTCATAAAAAAAGTAATAAGAGAAGGGAAAAAAATGCAAAAAAAAAAAACCCTTCACAATTCCATAAACAGGTGAGTGTGAGGTAGCTATGGCAGGCCACAAAATAGTCAAAAGTAAGATACAGGAGCCTGTTCATAGTTATCAAGTTTGATGAGCTTTTACATAAACATTTTGCATCTTGCCATCCACTTATTTCTGGGTGTCTTCATACATACTCAAACATAGAATTTGCCATGAAATGGTGTCATGCGTAAAATGCATTTAAGGGTGTCTGCCCCAAGAGCACAGACACGTGTTCTTTTCTTCGTTGTAGGCACCAAGTTACACATGAAGCATACAGTGGCATGCTGAAAAATTTAAACAGAGAAGTGCTGAAGAGAAATACTAAGTTTTGTAACTCCATACATGATATGATATGATTTCTGTTATATATAGTTATAAGCTTCCAGTCTAAAATTTTGGAGCCTTTCAGGGCTGGAAATCAAGGGCACTGAGTACTCCAGAAATGCTGCAAATCCCTTTTTAGTGACTTCTATAAGCCTGTAAGGATCTGATGGGGTTGTCAATATAAAAGGAGAAATCTTGCCTGAAATAAGAAGAACAAAATTTATCGCAAGGAAGTTCCAGTGCAAGTGAAAAGCAGTTCCAAAGGGCTAGTGTTGACTGGTCTTCTGAGGTAAGACAATTCTAAAATAACATTTGCTGTTGCAAAAAATACTTAGTGGCTTTAAAACTAGTTTAGGTAGTCATGTTCACAACTTCTATCAGTTTCAAATGTGATGCTCTCCACACCTCCAGATATCCAAAAATCTTTATGTTAACATTAATATTAAACAAATGTATTTTCAGATAGAACACATAAAACCACTCAATCAAACAAACAAAAACCCCAGGCTAACTCATCAGCATTTCTAGCACATTTTGCTATATTTGAGGAAAAAAAAATCTTTTGTAGGTAATAAATATTTTTACCAGCAGGAGTATCTGTGAAATTTTGTTTTGTCACATTAGCCAGGAAATCAACTCCTTTGCCTAGATGCAAAGTCTCATAATCGTTATTTTCTTCTGATTCAGAAAACTCCAAATCTGGGGAAAAAAAAGAAAATTTAAAAAAAAAGAAAGTTCAATTTGATTAGAAATTTGTATCAGTTTTGATAGAAAATGCTATTACATGCTGGTTTGATGCTGGCATGGTTATCAAAAATATATCTTTAACGAGGATTTTCATCACTTGACACAGGTCAGCATAAGTATCATGACTAATTTCAAACTTAATGAGGTAATTGCTGCTTTTACTGCAGTAGAGTAAGTTTTGCAATAGCTGCTAAACTACTTGTTAAGGCTGTCTTGCAATTAAACTTTTTTGGTTTTAAGTAGATGATAACTTCTATATGCAGAGTTTAATAAGACAATATTGAATGACCTACTAATGAGTATTTGGAAAGCTCTTCCCATGCAAAGTAGTTCTAGAATATTACACTTGGGGAACCAGCCTATACTGTCCCTCTCAGTCAAACAAAAATAACAGTAAATGATTCAAGGAAGATACACAAGGAAAAATGTTTGCTTGGAGCTACCGATTAAAGATAAATGCCTCTCTATTTTACTTGAGTTGTCTTTGAGATCAAGGAGTTACAAGCATAAACAGAGGGAAGAACACAAATCCAAGTCAGTTCAGTGGCATTTAACCACATTTCAGTTTTGAAGTGACACATATTATTTTATAACTTTAAAACAAACATGTTAGCACCCATCACATCTTGCCATGCCTGACACCAATGCCAAAAAATGGCTAAGACAGGAAAGAATTTGGGGCTTTATATGCAAAACCAACTATTGCTAGGGGTGGTCCCTAGGCTGGTCAGCTTCCAATTACACTTCCAAGCCTGACCTGTGTGATAGATCCATTCATGAAGGGTGAAGCAGTGCTAGAACTGACCTCTGACTGCATGTTCCTTCCAAAGCTACGCCCTCCTTGAGATATATCATGTTTGCTCAGCCTCAACTCTGATTCAGACCCTTCTAAAACAGTGGACTTCAACTCAGATAAGAATTTAATCTCAGCTACTGAATTTTATATGCCTGATGTCCTAGGTAGACATATCCTGCTGTGATGAAAAAAGTTATCAGGTCTGTGTATCTTATCCAAACACAAGCTGAAAGTTCATTTATATTGTAGCCACTGCATTGTTTTGTTTACAGAATTTAAATGAGACATTTTTAAAATGTGAGCAAAAAAGCCAATTAAAATTTTGTTTGTCATCCAGATTCCTAAAAAAACAACCTCTAAACACTGCATTTAAGCATGAAGCAGATCACCACTCTGACTTCTGAACTATGATTAGAAGTCCCTTTTTACTATCAGATTGTTGCATATCGCAAAATCTTTTAGTGATACTTTACTGGCAAAGTAGCTGGTAAAATTCAGTTAATGAAAACGGTCTAAGAGTCTTCTTACCTTTTTCCTTCAAAGTAAAATCTTGTACTGGATTTTCTGAAGGAATGTTTCCATTTGGTATGACACTGCTGTTTCTCTGAAAAGAAAGCAAAAAGTGACCAAAAATGCTAATGTCATCAGATAGCAATGGCAGTGACACCCTTTGAAATGACGAGTCCAGCAGAATAACCCTGAAATCCATTGTAATCTTTGCTTGAGACTCAATATGGATGCCACTATTTTCCCACCTACACTTGGGAGTGTGTACAGGGTGAAAAAAGAAATGTTTGGCTCTTTTTGTGCTGTGTGTTCCCTCTTAGTTTCATACAAATTTGGTTGAATGCTCCATGCTATAGAGCTACCCTGCTACCTCTATCCTGCAAAATCTCCCCATAGCGTTGTAGTATGGTTCAGGGTCTGTTGTTCTTCAAGTGATCAGAAATCTCTCACCCAGAAGAAGAGTCCCAAAGCATAGAGAAGTGCAGAATGTGAGAAGAAGCCCCTTGAGTTATCTCCTAGTTTAATCTCTTCTTGCTTAGGTCCTCTAAGTTCATGAAGTTCTATAGGACAGCGATAACTGCAGGATATAGGACCCTTCAGAGTCCTCCCTACCCTTCCCACCCATTAGTTTGCGTAATAGGTGGCTACATCTGGGTCCTTGTGAAAGTATTTTACCCTTTTTTGGCCCCGGTCTCGCTTGTGGATTTTATTGAGCTTCTTGGGATGGTTTATTCCTAGTTTGGTACTCTTGAAAGATTCTAAGCGCTTCCTCATTGTTCTATGGAAAATCTCCTTGTCTTGTTTGTCATCTTCACTGTGCATGATCTCATGTCGACTGTACAGGTGTTTGTGCTGTGGCCAGGAAGGGAAGACAATATTCATTTATTTAGAAATACAGATGAAAGCCCTGAATCAATGCATTCAATCAGTGTCATGAAAATGTAAATAACTGCATAAGAAAGAATGAGCTAAAGACTAGTCTGAAGGCATTAATGAAACTCCTATTTTTCTTTCTTCTTCACGAAACAAGTCCAGGAATTTTAAGTGTGTAAGAGTGGACTGTCATTCAGAGTAAGCCTCTCCCCTATAAGTGCCTGAATCATTTCAGTTGATACACTTCATTTAATCGTGATCAGAACCTTTGCTGGACACAGTTCTGCATTCCACTGGCCCCAGTGATTTCAAAGGCACTAGCGCTTTTAAAAGGCATGTTTTTAAATGAGAAATCACACAAAGAGCCTATCTTCCTCAAGCATGTGGATTTTGCAGTGGGTTGTCTCCTTTTGAGTTTTACTTGCAAGTTTTGGTTCCTATTTCCTCCTAGTTTTAGATTGGAAAACAGTCCAGTGCTAGCCTTTGGCACTCACCTCCTGCCTGGGTTTGTACAGGTACTGTTGTAGGGTGTGATGAGCGAGGGTATCTTCTGTGTCCCGGATACTTTTCCTCCTCTGCTCTAAAGCTTGCATGTCAAGGCAAACTGGTCCAGCTTTTTCTCTCCTGAAGAAAAACACAAACAGAGGTTTTTAAAATCAGTGATTGATGAAGAGGAAGAAAAAACAGAAAGATGAGGAATGAAAGGGAGAAAAGAAGATGAAGTTTAAAAAGAAAATAAAAGGAAGACTAAGAACTGGCTAAATGACAATGAGTGAGCAAATGTCTTATGGGAGATGTGACAAGATTATTGGTTTTTGTCTTTCAGGGGGATGTAGCATTAATTAATTTCACAGTTTACATGACACATGGTCTGTTCAGTGACAGATCAAAAAGTTAAGGAAGGGGTAATTCTTTCCCTTGCCTCTCTCCTTACTTTTTCTGGAGCAGACACAGAAATAGCATCTAGCCCTATATGTAACAGTGTGTGAACCAAAGGCAAATGAAACAACTCTAATGTGGATGTCTGCTTCATCTTACCAACATTTACTGAAAAAAATAGTGTGTAGAATACAACAATATAAATCCGTATGTATCCAGTTTCTGTGGGAGAAAATACTGAATAAAGTTCTAAAAAGTAGTGACTGAAGCCCCTGTAATTTGCATTTTTCAATTTTTTTAGCAGTGTTTCAATTTCATCTCATATACCACCCCATCAACCCACATTACTTACAGTAAATAAGAGACAGAGCTTTCCACAGTGCTTGGGAGTGGAGTGCTGAAATCCACATTTACCATGTTGTCTGTACTTGGAGAACGTATGAATGCCAGCGAACCTCTACGTTCTCCCTGGTCATGGAAAGAAACAAGACATATTACAGTTGTAAACACCTAGGGCAAAATGTGTATCAGAATACACAATTTGTAATTTGTGAGACTGTATTTATGCAAATGGCACAAGAAGCATTGGAGGAGTTGTATCTAGGTAACAGACAAAACCCATATTTTGGTTTTATGGTTTCTTTACGTTGAGTGACATTATCCCAACAAACAAAGCAATAAGAAAAGCTATTCCAGTCTTATAAATTGATTTTGAAAAGGTGAATGATTTCTTGTGCCTCAATAGATTTGCAGTTTTACTTTGTACGATGTTGCAAGCCGAGTGCATGGGGACATACATACAGATGTTCATGTATCAACACATCCCTACACTATCAGTAGCATTTTCAAAGACACAACACTAAGTTTTCCGTTCTCTACCAGACCAGAAGCAGCAAATATTAAGTGGTGATAAAAGTCTGCAAGACTATTAGAAAGAGGTTGTGGCATGACGAGATATTGAAGACATGACATTTTCTTCCAGTTCTAAAAGTACTGTCACTAAAGTGAACTGCTGGAAAAGCTCAGTTTTATGTCTTCATAGTTTTCCCTACACCTTGAGTAATCTCTTGCTTAGCTAAAAAGTGTCTGTTTAGTGATTTTGTGGTTACACAGGCTGAAACCATTGATGGTTTTGAATCACAGCAGGGAGAAATCCCATAGCAGGTCTCTACATTTTAAACAGTAATAATCAAGAAAAATCATTTCCCTTGCAGAACAGAGATTTTATCTACATTTCTCCAACTTTAACTGTACTGTGTTTCCTTTACATTTTCATATTCATGGAGCAAACTAAATAAATGCTTTCTTTTGCTGAGGTAGCCCAAATACGTATCATAGTATGTGGCCTACTAGTGGGATTAGGAAATACACTCTGGCCTCTGCAGACAGAAAATTTGAGATTAATAAAATGGAATTCTGGAAGAACATCATCCTAATCCATTTTCTTAGGTGAATCCGACTTTCTTTTCAAATCAAGTTAAATGTTTCATACAAACATCATACCATATCATCAGTGAAGGAATTTTAGCCAGAACAAGTTATGAACCATGAGTATTTTAAGTCACTTCTGTTCAGTTGCTCTGGAATATTTGCATTTTTCTTGTCTTAGGTTCTCCCTTCTCAACAGTAAAGAATTTACTTAGACTGAGACTGAACTCTCTCAACTCTTATTTATTATACAGATTCAGCATAACAGCAGAGCTGAACAAAGAAAAAGATAAAAAATCATTTTTATACTCCTCAGTTTCTTGCAAGTAAGAAGAGAGTGAGTAGCTGGGGGAGGCAGGTCTTTACTTGTCCTGGAAGAAATAGCTTCAATTTCAATGTCAGCTTGTAATTCATAGATATTTCGTTCAAAGATATATTTGAGAAGTGAAGAAAAAGTTGTTAAAGCAGTATATCACTGAAGCAAATATTAAAATGAGAAAGGTGAAATGACTTTAGGATTCACAGCTCATAATTAATTTCTGCTGGAAGAAAATATGTTGCAAAACTTCTGGAGAACTTGGAGAACTTTCAATTTCTTTGTCTATTATTATCAGATAAGTAGACATCTGCCCAATAGAATTTATCTGCAAGAAACAATACACACAAATAGCATTTGGGCTAAGGCAACAAAAGGCAGCTCCCTTGTGTTTCATCTCCTTAATCCAACACAATCTGTCTTTACTATATGGGATCAAAGACACTATTGGGTAAAAATTCTGATCCTACATCTGCATGTGTTAGTGATCTATAAAGCCCTTTGCATCTGTTAAAGAGAAGAAACACTGTAACTAATCTACTGAACAGATTCAGCCATGAATCTGAACAGGAGTTTCATGGTCATCCACATCAAAGTCATTATCCAACTTTCTTCCTCTGAGGTGTGACCCAGAAAGTATCACAAGAAAGAAAATTAGTTCTTGAGCTCAGATGTTCTGCAAACCAAATTGATAATTTTAAAAAGTCTCGAAAGGAAGAATTAGCTTGTCTTGTGAACTATTCTCCATCTTTCAAACTAACATAATTTCTGAATTTCATCTTGTTTTCTGAATTCAATCTCCAAAATTATATGTTTCATTGGAAGAAGACTGCATGGCTGTAGCTCATTTTCAAAAAAAAAAAAAAGAGCCTAGTAGTAGTAGTAGTACTAGTCTCAATCATAGTAATAGTTTTTATTTAAATTGAAATTAATTGATATATCACCTAACTGTGAAGATTAGTTGAACTGGAGATTATGGGCATGGAGAGATTATAATTTCAAAGATCACTTCTAAAAATATTCCATTTAAAACTGTCCTTTAAACTGTATCAACACTGCACATTTGTGGCTGTTTGAACTATGGTGACTAGTTCCATACTGAAAAGATTAGGAATTCTTACACAGTCTGGCAACACTGCTCCAGTCTGGGAATGGTGCTCCTGCAGAAGGTCAGAAACTTTCTTCCATTCTCCTTTAAGAAATTCTCCAGTTGCAAGTCTTTCCCTAATTTCCCTAACTTCACAATTCTTTGATTGCATTTGATATTTGTAGTATATTTAACCGTAATTATTGAATCATGGGGGTTATGATTCCATTGAATTAAAGTTACTATTCCCATTTGTGTGTATGTGTGTGTATGTGTGTTACAACAATCTGGCAGATTGAGATTAGCAGTCCCATACTTTGGCCACATATGCATATCAGATTTATCATCACATAGAACCACTACCCTGCAGGAGCCAGATCCTGTTGACACATTTAGAAAGACAACATCCCTCCAGAATTACAGTATTTTTTTCATGTAATGAATATAGAAACAAAGATATTCAGTAAAATCCAATAGAAATGTACACTGACATAAGTACAATATACTAGTATTTGGCAATTGAGCACAACACTGAGAACTACAGCTTCTCAAACAGGCAGTACCGACACTCAAAACACATTAAAAAAAAAAAGCAGAGCAGAGATGGAAATAGTTTTCCTATAAGCATCTCCTGCAAGATGTCAACTTTAGGTTATATGATAAATTTTTAAAAATCAAATTCCAAATGACGCTATAATATGTCAACAAGTGTTCATAAGTACCTCAGCAACATAGCTAATTGCATCCTTCAAGTTGAGCTCATGGAAAACATTAAGGATTTGGTCTCTTGATTTTTGAGCAGACCTTCTCATCAGTATTTTTCTGAGGAATTTCCTATCAAAATTGGACCACCTGATAATTTAAACAAACTGTGTTAATGGCAACAGGCAATTTTAGTTTGAAAGCATTTTTAATTTAGCATAAATTATATTTTTTGAGCTAAACACTTTGAAAAACATGGTGAACAGAGGAATGTGAGAGATTTGTGTCTTGAAGCTTTTCAATTAGCATAAATAAAGTTAAGGAAAAGCCTGCTACAGACTTAGGCAGCTGTCACAAAGCATTTAATCAGTTCACTTACCCAACACTAATACAAGAGTGCTATGATTACAGTATCCCATTTCAGAGTCAGTCACACATTTTATACTTTGGGAGATCATGCTACCTTATTTTTCCACTTCTGATTATGTTTAATTTTCGTCCCTCCTTGGGAAAGTAATCTTTTCCCCAGCTGTATTGTAGGACAGCCAGACCAGAAAATCAGTTCAGAATAACAGTGCCCTTCCAGAAGCTCTGCCAGAGGGCCTTATTCATGCCACTGGTGTACTCTGCTCTGGGGGATAGTAGCCATGTGTATTTTCAGTGATTTACACTCCCAAGATTGTCTGATAGTAGGGTATTTGCCCTGCCAGGTTTAGGGTTCAGAAGATAAAGGCTGTTGTACTTTCTTCTAACTTTCTCAATACTTCATCTAAAGGGCATGAGACAGCTTTGGAGACTACTGCTCAGAGTGACTCTATCCATCTTGCCCAATATCCATTTTGAGTTTACAACTTTTGATTCAGACTGCTTAAACCTTTTTGTGCTAAATATTATTCACATAATTGACAACTATTCCTCTTCTCTGCCCAGAACATCTGACCAGCAGGCTGTAATTCAGGCTGCCACACCTGAACCCATCAGTGAGGATGCTGGGGGCTGCCATTTCTTTATGGAAGTAGCACTTTCATGTACATAGAGTCCAAAAGGCAGGCTTAAGATGGTCTCATTCAAAATACATTAGTCATCAAACCACACACTCAACCATGAATCTGCATTAAGCTGTTCCTTCTGTTCTTACTCAAGGGGATTACTTTCTGACATGCAAGAAGTCACACGCTAATCTGCCACTTTAAAAATATAGCTCCATCTTTGAGGCAATATATCAAAACAGGGGATGCATTCACCTGTAGTATATATAGCCTACTGAAATTTATTCCCCAAAAGTAAACTACAAACTTAGGCCAAAAGAAAGAAAATGTCCTGTCTGGAGTGCCTCAGGAAAATTCTTCACTGCATAAATGAATGAAGAGCAAAAGGAAAGGAAGGAGATTGTCCCTGTAACTGGATGCAGGTGAGCAATTCTGTTTGAGTTCCAGTACAAGCTAGCTCCAGCCGAGGATTGCATGAGTATAATGCTAAACCTAAGCTAGTAGACTCAGCTTCTCAGAAAGGGTTGGGGGAGTGCTCTGCACAAAGCTGACACAACCACATGGCTTTTGGATTGGAATTGGCGTGTTGAGTCAGCAAGAGGTTAGCAGGTCTGCACCTATAAAATGACCTAACTCCAGGGAGAGAATGGCCTAACTTCAAAGAACGCTCTTAAGGATGTCCAGATTTAATGTCATTTTTCCCAAATTTATTTGTCTAGGCATGGAAGTGTGCCCATCACAAGGGCAATTCTTCACATGTACTTTAAAGGAAATGGTGTATCTTTCAGCTGAGTAATTCTGCTTCTCTCAAGATGAATCAACTGTAAACAGAGGGGATGGTTCTTCACATGTTTTGGACTAATAGGCTGAAACTGTCAGAGTAATTTCAAAGCACCCTCTGCCATCACTTTCAGAGGTGTTGAACACATCCTTGTAGAAATATGATAAACAGCTAGCATAGTTGTAGATTAGGTTTTTAGTGCCTCCACACACACAAATTGTGTTCACGAAATGTAGTATCACAAAGAAAAACCAACATTAACATTCTAGGTGAAAACTTGTGCAAAGTCAGTTCTCTAATCTTGAGAGAACGACCCCTGTATGTGAACTGAGGCACCTGCAAAGGCATAATCTGAACTGTGGGAGAGAAAGGAAAGATTCTAGTTGTAAGGGGACAAAAATACACTGTTTTGACTTTTGCTGTATTTTCAGTATGTAATCTCTTAAACTACATTTAACATCCTTGCTTTCTCTAAGCTCACAGGCTTAAAAAGTTACAATCTACAGATAATATTTCCTAGCAGTAATTCAAGATTCCAAATTAGTTACTACTTACTTGTCTCTGAGATAATGATGCCCTATTTGTCCAGAAATGTCTTCTATAGCAGAAAGAATGTGATCAAAGGCCTAGGAAAGTGAGAGTGGAATTAAAAACTTTACAGAAATAAAAAAGCATAATTAGAAAATAGCTCAATTTATTTCAAGTTAGACCAGGTGACTATGCAGAATAATTTTATGGCTGTTAAATCTTTTTTCCCATTTATAGAAGTAGTAGCTACTACAAGCTTTTCTTCAAGGTCCTGAACTTTCTAACCAGTTCTTCATAAATTCACTAAGTATTCTTTAATTACAAGTGTGTCAAGGAGAAGGTACTTAAACCTCCATTTTAACATTCAATTTTAAAACTTTTTATGGACTCATTTTACCATCTCCATTGCTGCCCTATGAAGTACATCTGCCACAGTTAGTGTAGGTGATTATTTCAGTTGAACAATTTCCCCAGTGATTCTTTTTAGATGTTTCAGGAATTCATACTCCCCTCAGAGTAGAAGTAGGCACCATTCTTTTAATATCTAGGGCAAAATTTCATACTGAGTATGGCTGATAGAAATCTGGAGGGTTATAACTCTTGATTCAAACCAAGGCAGCTGCAGGTACAATTTGGCATTTTTCTGTGTATGGTTATTAACATTTCACTCTGAACATTGGAATGATTACTGCAGAATATACAGATGCTAGGTTTGGAACAACACGACTGATATTTGGCACTGGTGATGCTGTATCTCTAGTCCTGTGTTCTAGGCCACTCACTTCAGAAAGGACATTGAGGGGCTGGAGTGTATCCAGAGCAGGGCAGTGGAGCTGGCGAAGGGTCTGGAACACAAGTCCTGTGAGGAGCAGCTGAGGGAGCTGGGGTTGTTAAGCCTGAAGAAAAGGAGGCTCAGGGGAGACCTTGTCGCTCTCTACAACTGCCTGGAAGGAGGTTTTAGCCAGGTGGGGGTCAGTCTCTTCTGCCATGTCTCAAGTGAAAGGAAAAGAGGAAATGGCCCTCAGTTGTGCCAGGGGAGGTTCAGATGAGACATCAGAAAAAAATTTTCTCTGAAAGAGTGGCAGGCACTGGAATAAGTTGCCCAGGGAGATGGTGGAGTCACTGTCTCTGGAAGTGTTCAGGAGTTGTCTGGATGTGGCACTTGGGTATAGGGTTTAGGGGTGGTTGTGGTGGCGATGTATTGACGGTTGGACAAGATGCTCTTGAAGGTCTCTTCCAACCTTGATGATTCTGTGATGTCTTATAGTCTTCCATCCTTTAACCTATATTTATATTGAAAATTTTTATTTTCTTTTACTGAATGAAAAATTTATAATGTGGTGTGAAAATGAATTGGAAGAGACTGTGTTTCATAATATTCTAAAAGGGTAAAGAAATCCAGGGACACACAGCATTCACACTGAATTAAAACTGTTGTCATTAATCTGGAATTTCAGTTTATAATTATTCTCTACTGGGCAACGGATTATCTTGCTATGTAATATGCTAGCTGCAAAGCCTGCTTTCATACCTTTTCCAAAAATTAAGAGTTTTTAAGAAGGAAAAAACATGTTTACTTGGGACATGCCTTGCCCTAGCATTTATCAATCATTCTCCTCCTTTAGATGAAGAGAAAGAAGCATATTCCATCTGTGCTCTTTCCCCAGTTCTCCCAGCCCCATGAAATTCTCAGGTAAAAGACCAGAACTTTCATATAAATATTCTCTCACAGGACTCAAACCAAAGACAAACAGCAACTTAAAAATAACTTTTGAAATGTTTGAAGGATTTTGCTCTTGAAATTTGATAGCCCACTTCCTTCCAAAAAAAGACATTTTCATTAACAATTTTGTTTTCTCTTAAGGTGCTCTGTAAAAATCCAAAAGATACCATGGGGGTTTTTTAAAATCTCTTACTCTGCCATGAAGTTTCTCGTTTAGTTTTGGTTCTCTGTGTTCAGTTTTCTTCACTTTCAGCCACTGTACCAAAGGTTTGATAGTCAGTCCCTAAGGATTGAAACATGACAATAAATACTTGGAACTTCTCTTAGACTTTCCTCCAGCTGGTTAAACAGAAATAAAGCATATTTGTGTGTTATTTGGTGGTTCTCATACTTTCTCAGTTGATTCTTATTACTTCTGAAAGATAAAATAATGCAGTACCCTCAGCTTCTGTAACAAAGGTTTGAAAAGACAGCAGTGCAAAAACACATCATCTGTAGGAAAAATATGGTAGTGGAAGAGTAGAAGTGTTTCCTATGCCATTGAATGGGGTATTTTCTCCACATATCAGGAGTTTGTGAACACAATTAAACTTTCTGTAACACACTTCAGAAAAAATTGCAAGCTGGTGTCTATTGACATATTTTCATTTAAATTACTGTTTTTTCATCCAGAAAGTGCTATTTTATTTGGATGTTAAATACTTTCTTGTCCCACTGCTTACTGCTATATTTTAAAACAAGGACTGAGGCTCAGGTAGATCAGCTTAATGACTGTATCTGCCCATTAAAAGCACTGTTCCCTATAGTTATTCACATGAGGTGAAGGATGTTTAATCAGATATTAACTTGGCACTATTAATACCAAGCAGCTAAGACCGAACAATTTTTAGCACCAAGGAAATTGTGTTTTGCCCCATGTGGTCCCATATGAAAACATAAAATAGGATCTTTGTTGCTAAAATTACAAATTCAATTATGCTTTCAGTTCAGTGAATCAATATGCAACCTTCAGCTGAGAACTGCTTTAAGCATTCAGTACTTTTGGGGGACTCCTTCTCCTTTCAAAAGCATGCTTAAGAAGTTAAATTACCTGGAAAATAACAGTAAAAAAAACAACAATAATGGTTGTGCTGACAAACAGGTTTCTATCTTTCACTTTATCCCCATCCAGAAGTGCAACAAGAGCAAAAGCAACGGCTCCACGTAGTCCACCATAGGACATCACCACCTGGTCTATTATCTCCAACTGGACAGTTCTGTAGCGGTTAAGAATCCACGTCTGTATAATGACACCTGTAACAAACAAATGTCAGCATGTCTAGAAATACCCTTATGGAACGTCAATATCCCAACTGCGTGTAACAGAAATGGTGCCACCAGACTGCCTTTATAACAATCTACACCCTCTACTTGCCCCTCTTGATCACTGTGTTGCCCACTTGGTGCCTTCTCTTCACATCGAGCCAAACGCATTAGCTGAAGCTGCTTCTGTGAGCCAGCAGCTTTCCTGAGAGTGCTGCCCTGTGGCACAGGCACTCCAGGGAAAGCTCAGCCATGTGCTGACCTTGGAAATTTGTTGAGAAAGAATAGATTTTCTCGCACTGTAACCAGTGATATGCACAGGGTCAGTTAACAGAAATGGGTTAAAACAGCACTGATTTAGGCAGTTAGTGTGGTACCCTTTGCAAATCACTGAAAATGACATTTAAGTCATTGTCTTATGAAGGGTTGCCTAGTTACGTCACTGTCTTCAGACCTACAGGTGAGATGCTGTCTGCTGCAGGAGACCTAAAGCTCCAGCTGTCTCAATGTATCCCAGAACTCCCACCACAGAGAGGGAAAACAGCTTCACCACTCCTGCATCTGGCACAGCATGTGTGTCCCACTGCAGCAGGCCAGGGCTGTTAACCAGTGCAAAACAGATACTTCTTGTTTTACAGAACTTTGAACTCATGCTAAGAGAAGAGTGTCTTGTCACTGTAAGAAGGGCCTCCGGAGGAGGGGACCTTGGAAATGCCACCAATCTGACTCCTCCAGGGTGTGAGAGCCTCAACTGTGTAAGGCCCAATATCATCAGGTATTAAGTAATTTGTCAATGTCTACGGTCAATCACTTTAGTGGGTGCTTATTGTTATTGCTGAATATTTACTATTTACTTACTGATCACATCTATTACAGGATTGTTAACCACTCATTCCAGGAATACAAAAAGTATCAAAGACAAGACATGGAAAACTCTTTTGAACACCTCAGGCACATTAGCAGTTACTGAGAGACAGCTAAATGAACAATCCTTGCAGACTATTTAGAAAAGGAGGACAAGGAGATAGGCACTTCATTCAGCTCAGGAGCTTCTAGACAGAATAAGAACACAGAATCTAGGAAAACTGCCAGCTAGATAGTTTCGTGACCTGTTATTTGAATTTAAGTCGAGACAAACAGACAAATAAGCTAGTTTAACTTATTCCCAGGTGTAAATACATACACCAAATTGCCACGTGTTACTTTCTACAAGTACTTCATTCTACACCTTTTTTGCAATTTTATCAAAACTACCTCAGAACTATGTAGCTGGGCAAATAATCATTGGTATTTGGAAATGTTTGCAAACTTACATAAACCTCATAAATTGACAGTAGATAATCCCTACCTGCCACAGCCTTATTTACTCACTTTTTCATCAGTCCCTGAGAATTATTTCTTAAGCCAGAGAACTGCAGTGTAATTATGTATGGTCTGATATCATCGTGTGTCTAAAACCTGAAGTCAGCCATAACATTAGCTTAAAACAATCTCTTCAGTGCCAGATTGAAAGAGCTGAAGGAAAGATATGGTTGACAAGAGCCACATCTTTTGTTAGGCTGCAAGTTAAAGAACAAAGTCCATTTTACTGGGAGATTTTGCCAATACCATTTGCTGGGGCAGCAAATGTTAGCCACTGAATGATTCATGTTAACTGCTGGGCTACTCATAACCTCACACATCATCGAAAATGAAATCCTGCTATATTTTCAGCATATGATGGAATTTACTGCAGAGCTTACTCTACTACTCTAAGCCAAACCCAACAATAAATCCAACTAAAATAAATAGAATGTTTTAAAAGGAACAAACCTAGAACTCCAAATATTTTTTGGGGAGGGCTGAAGAATATGTGATTGCATCAGCAGCACAATGAAAGAACGGGAAGTTCACCCCCTTACCAATGACTCTATATACTGAGATGAAGACCAGAGTCAGCAGAATAAAAGCTGTATTCCAAGTCCAGATGTCTGGATCCACAGCTGAAATACCCAGGAACATGAAGATAATAGTTTCTGCTCCACTGGCCATCATTTTCATGGTATATCTTACAGTTGTAGAAGACTGTTCAGATATGTTAGCCTTGACATATTTCTGACAGCAAATGCCACAGAAGGTTATCCTATAAAAAGAAGCAATTGTTCAGAAAATTTCTGTTGCAACATTTAATATTATTTCCATATGTCTGTCACATAGTGATAAAACCCCACCATTAATTCCTAAGAAAAGATATACTCAGGAGCACCTGTGGAGTCTGCCCTAG
The DNA here is from genome assembly GCA_013400235.1 of Oriolus oriolus. NCBI lineage: Eukaryota > Metazoa > Chordata > Aves > Passeriformes > Corvidae > Oriolus > Oriolus oriolus. The sequence continues at coordinate 166,930 of VXBT01011446.1, read as the reverse complement.
GTAAAAAGCGTATCTCAAACATACATGCTGATGTGACCTCAAGAGGCCTGAAGACAGCGTTTCATTAGAACATAACAGACTTTAATTCTCTTCAGATTACCATACTGCTTTCAAGGCAAAGTTTTAAATCTTGTTTCCATTAGACATAATCTTAAACTAATGATCTGTTTGCAGAAAGATTTTCAGACCTTGAATACCCTGACTGTATCATCTACAAACATGACAAGCAAAACTGAGAAGAAAGGTATGCCAGGAATCAATGGATACCAAGAGAAGAAAGACCACAGAGGTACTCAAGGCAAAACAGGTAACATTTAGGCAAACCTTAATGGCCAGCCAAGACAGAGAGAGAGAACAGAGAATAGTGACATTCACACAGTGCCTTAGAAAAACATTGCTTTAGTTACAAATTATAGGGAAAGATGTCAGTACAAATGGACAACTTAAGTTTGAAGTATTATTAAAAACAGAGAGGAAAGAGTCATGTCTGTATTTTGCAAAGGAGTTCTCATGTTGCCCAGCAGATACTGGAAAACTTGCATTCCTTTTCAAGGCTGAATGACAGTATTTGCAAACTATAATCTAGTGCAGTGTGAACATAGTATTATCCACCATAAACTTAATGAGTGTCGTATTCTATAGTTGACCCATATAAGTTAGGTTTTCCTTTCAATGCTTTAAAAACCATATTCCCTCCTCATCCCCTTCATAGGCAGTAATAAAAAGAGACTTACGCTAAGATTGCAGAAAGAGAAAGCATCTCTGCTGTGAGGTAGGACAGGTAGGAAATGATAAACACAAATCCAGGTTCAATGATCCTCACGTGCTTGGTGAAACGACTGACCAATGAGAGCAGGAATGCAAAGAAAATGCCAACCAGTGTCCCACCAAGGCTCACCACAAAGAATGACACTGAAAAACAAAACAGCTAACACATCTTAAACTGTAGAAATATAGTGATTTGAACTAATACTCTTCCAGGGAGAGAACAGTAAATCAGAGAAAATTTTGGAGGACATGTCAGAATTCATTTCTAGGCTCAAGGCTTTTGAGCACTTGGTACATGAATGTAGCATTCTGTAGAAAAACAAGGCTACTTCTGTTAAGCCTCACCATTTTACTTTTATTCAAAACCCACTACATTTCTTTGTACTGTTTCTTTCCCATGTTCTGTAAACAATTGTTTTTACATAGACATGTTGTAGAATATGAAAAAGTCACTATTAAAACATTTATTCATAAGATAATTTAGTTTCATGTAATGCTTGTGATGGGAAATAGTGACTAAAATTTTGGGCAGAATTTCTTGATAGTTACCAGCAAACATTACTTGATGGTGATCAGTAATAAGGAGTGAGAATGCTTGTATGCAATCTCAGCTTTCCTGGAATGCAGGGAGAGCACAGGCTGAAACTAAGGAAATGCTATTGAATACAAAGAAACGATATTTTGAGTCTCCTCAAAAGAAAACAGATGTGATTATGTTTCCCAAATCTTCAGGGATATTTACTTACTTACTTTCTTCAGACATTTGTCTATGCCATATAAGTGTGCAAATATGAGTAATAATGGAAAGGGCTGAAAAATAACAGTTGCCAATAGCATAATAATAATATTTTGTTTAAAATACTGCATATATACGTCAATTCTGTGATACAGAATTCACTTCTACGCACCTATGCCTTTGAGACATTCAATCCCCGTCACATTCGTTGCACCTATTGCAACAAAAGATTCAAACACATTGTACAACACCTGGAAAGAAAAGTAGACTAATTTAATAATTGCTCCTGAATTGAGCCTATTAAAATAATCTCCTTAGAGGCCTCAACATTATGAAGTCTGAAATTGTGTTTGACTGAGGAAAATTCTGTCCGGAGGGAGAAGATTTTTCAGATTTTGTATTTTCTCAAAATAAAAGTAATGCGGTGGGCCAAGAAGCATCAAAATTAAAAAAAAAAAAAAAACAACACCTCACAGCATTACATTTCTCACTTAAATATGTTCCCTATGTATAAGAAGCATTGTTACTTATAGATGTATTTTCTAAAGTACTTCTCACTGTAAAATCCAGGTATTTGAAACATCCATTTAATCACATGTATAAGATAACTAAAATACTTAATAAGACAATAGTATGATGATAGTAGTAAGATACTGAATTGAAATATCTTGAACATATATAAGTTGAACATAAAAGAGAACATAATAATTGTGCTAAAACTTTTAAAATAACTGACTAACAGTGACAGAGCTGAAAGTAAAGAATTCACCTTATCCATACCTATGCCTAAGGAGGTTTATACGAGCATCGTTTTTGACATATGCCAATTTAATCTGCTTTTAGTCCCTGCAGTGGTGGAGGAGAACTTTACTATGGCTTTCTCAGCTTTCCTTGTTGCAGCTAAGCTTGATAATTCTTATCGTATTCACCCAGTCATGGTATACAGGTTACTTCTTTTCTGTAACAATAGTCTTTTAGATATTTATGTTTAAAGAATGCTATACCATCCACTTTTTTCTGTCTTCCAGTCTTTCCTTTTACAAGGTAGTAACTCCACTGTTTCAAATTTCCTCAGAGGCTGAGCTTTCTAACTCTGGATCATACTTGCTCTTCTGTTTTTTCTTCAATGAACAATCAAACTTTCTTTTATTTGTAGACTGTTTGTGTTCATTTCACAGTAACAAAAACTCCTTTCCTTCTGAAAGCAAGGGATGTTGATACTTGAGTTCATCAGAGGTTTATTTTAATATTTGTTCCTGGCAATACCCCAGAAGTACTAATAATACTGATATCCAAGGGCAATTAGGTTTCTCTGGAAGCCACACAGTCATTTTCAAACTTATATGAGCAGTTAGGCTGCTGCCAGTGACCTTGCAGTGCCTTGCTTCCTTGGCTGCAAAAAGTTACATTTTCGTGAACATTTCTTACCCTCCCTTGCAGACAGGCAGGAGCAGGAAGAGGAAATAATGCAAAAGTGAACTGAAGCTGCACAGCAACTTGGTTGCATAGCATCTTTCTGCCTTAGGATTTCCTGGTACCTGACCAGTAGCACTGCACTACAAAACTATTGACTATTTTATTCTGGGAAAAAAATTGTGTGAAAAGAAAAGTTGTTTCAATCAAAATAAAAATATCAGTAGAAATCTGGGATTCTTTTAAGTCTGTTAAAGACTTTCTAAACTTAAAAAATGTTTGCAAAAAGAAAAACAAACCAGAAACTTTCTAAAATGTCACAATTTTTTTCCACATTGGCTCTTTGTTATGTATCTGCTTGATAAACATCTGATCAAAGTAAAACTGAGGGAGCAGGCATAAACACTTTGAAGAGTATTCTCTCTCTCTCTCTCACTGGCTGAGGTATGCATATGGGCATAACAGAAATACAGAGAAAAGAGTATGTCCATTAAAAAATAACAGCAAAAGAAGGCTTAAAATCCCTGGAACTAATTTCATCAAGTCATGAAAGCCCTACTTAAACAGCAAAGGCAAATAAAATGTGCACTCCTGAAACTTCATTTGAAGCATCCAACCCAGGACTGTGTCTTTTGTGTCACTTACTAGCTCCAAATAGCTTTCATGCTCCAACATCTCATCTTCCCAACAGTGTTTGTAAGCAAGACAGAAATCACCATGAGCTGCACTACAACAGCCCATGAGCAGATACACACAGAGAGCAAAGTGTTTCTTTAAAGGGGAAAATACACCTCAGAAGAAATCCCTTGGAGTTTGGGTGACTTTGGGATATATAATTTACTTACCACAGTTACAGCATCATTCAGAAGTGATTCTCCAAAAACAATGATGAATAGAACTTCATTGACGTGGACTTCTTCAAACACTGCCAGAACAGCTACAGGATCCACAGCGGCAATTAAGCTGCCAAAGAGGAGGAAGTCCAGCAGCCCAGAGTGCAGCTCACCTTGAAAAACAAAGCAAACAAATTAGAAGCAGAATCATCTCTGTATTATCAGCAGTAATGACAGAGTGGGATATTACAGATAATGCCAAATATTGGAAAATAGAGATGCCAAGGTATTGACTGGAAAGTGTGTTACAGTGACTACTTATAAGGTTTTGCACTGAGTCGTGTTGTACTCTGCAAGTTTTGCTGGATTCAGCATTGGCCCATATGGATCAAAGTTGTTTCTGGGAGCAGGACCAGAACTGGCCTGTTCTTGGGGCAAGACAGTTCCAGATCTAAACTGGCTTTCTATTTGTGTGTGGTAGGGTTTGTCTAAGTTGACTAAATTATCCCAGGACAACTGAGAACTCACAAGAGGTTAAGAGGACCATACCAGCACTTCTGAAGTAAATGTTCCAAAATATTTCATGTCACAGGTCAAATTTGACTTTTGGTTACTAAGAACTGCTACAGTGGTGTTTAACTGCCTTCAGTGCACCTGAACACCAACTGTGGCCTCCTTACTCACTGATAGGTGTGGTTCAGCCACTTGTTCCCAAATTAGGATTCATGCAGCTGTTAAATTGTCTGCAAGTGGACCATAAAAATAGATGAAGGACCAAAATGTACCTCAACATGTTTGTGTTGTAGCCCCTTAGGAATTTTGGCAATGATTTCAAAAGTTTTGAAACTACAAAACTGGTGACAGTGTAACCCGGTATTTTTTTTTAACCTTCTTTTAGTTATTAAGGTTATTTTGTTCAGTTATGCAAACAGACCGAGACAAGCATTCGCTGTCATTTTAAAAGTAGCAGAAAAGGCAGAGCCACAAAAATCGCTCTGCTCAGCTTCCTAAACACTTTGCACAATCTACACTCTTCATGAAATAGAGAGTGGTAACCCAGTCATTTTTTCTGGGGAAAAGATTTCTGAGCAGTAAAATTCCCTTTGTGTTCATTAATGGATGGAGGATGAAGCAAGGTTCATTAAGAAGTGATGGTGCCAAAAATTATATGAGGAAGAACAAAGAAGGAACATGTTGAGAATTCATTCATTAAAGTACAATGCAGAGGCCCATGCCCAAAATTATCAGGCATGATTTCTACAGGTAAAGAAGAAATTCATCTAATTAAATGGTTTGGAAGCATGAGTCAGACAATGACAGTCAGTAGCTGTAGCCACAGGATCAATAGTATTTGCAAGGTACTTCTGGAACAACATGGTCACTCCTCTAGAAAGAACTCTGAAATGTAGTTTTCCAAATTCAAAATGTGCATAGAATGTAATTGAAACAGAAACCAGATTCCAAATATTTTTTGTTACAAAATGGCATAGGCTTATTTACTCAAGAAAAGGATACTTCTATGGGCAGTCAGAGAAATGAGTGGACAACATCCTGTTATATGTGACAATGCCCAATAATCAGGTGGAGCTGCAGATGTATGTATTTTCTTAGCTGCTATCTGCCAATCAGAATATCTACTGTGTTTTCTAAACAGTTTGTAGGGATCTTGGTACAGCCCTGGAAACAGAAATTCATAGCTTGCACAGACATATAGCTACCTTATTTTTTCAAGAAGATAAATAGTCTTGTTCAGACTTGGACATATTGGGCTGTGAACAAGGACTGAGCCTATCAGTTTTAGCATGACAGTGGGGTTGAGGCAGTGACCTTGAGTCTGTGCCAAAAATTCTGAGAACAACCTTGAACCTAAATCTGAGCAATGGTTCCACCAAATGTTGCCCTTCTCAGGCAGGCCTAAGGGAGGACCAAGCCCGATGACAATAACTATCAGATATCAGGTATAATAGAATGGAAGGTTTGAAAATAATTTGGCTCACTGAGATTGCTTATCTTTTTTATGTGTTACCAATTATAATCATTGGTACATTCTTTGAAGACTTGCAAAGCTAGTAAGCAAATATTTATGGGCAGATTAGGACACATCTATAATTCTTACAAAGCTGTCAAGAGGCCTGGAGTTTCTAAATCAGACTTTCATTTAGACTAATAACAGAAGTTATTTTCAATTGGTACATGACCATGACTTCCTGCAGCTCATTAACGACACCTGACCAAGAGAAGTTCACTGTGCCCAGTTTAAGACTTTTAGACACACTCAGCATGTTGCAGCTATGACCTAGATTGTACAGGAAAACCTGTTCTAAGCATTAGTCACAACCACAATAGTGCATGTGTTAGTTCTCCAGCAGATGGTGAACAGTTCACTGCAATCAGCCTGGAAGATCTAGTATTACCTAATTCTTCCTATTCTGTGGAAGCAGACTGATATGACTGATGGTTAACAGTTAATGTGCTACTCTTTTTATTTCACTTCCAAAGAAGGATTCCTTCGTCATTATCACCTTCTCCATTTTCCTTCTGCAAATTATAATATCTGCAAGGGTATTAAATGCCAACAAAGAGCTGCTTTTATGTTTATTTATGTAGGAAATCTATGCAATCCTGTTTGGATTATGCACTCTTATACTGATGGACAGTATTACAGGCCTGTTGAATGGCGAAGCTAGAAGTCATTTGGTTTTAGTTCATCTTAGTCTGCAGTGGATTTACATTTCTAGATTTTAATGATATTACTTTTAGCATTATTCACTTCGGTTGTAGAACAAGTGGGAAAGAAACAAAAATATGCCATAGAACTTCAACCAGAAGGTACTATGAACTCTTCTAGAAACTGAGTAACTCAGCATTCTCGTATCCTCAGCAAGTAACAGCAAGGTTTTTCACAAAGTGTGGTGGTTAGATCTTGTTGACTTCTTGGAGGTCAGCACAATAGATTTGGTGGATTAGTAAGTCTGTGTCATGTAGATATTTTAGACTCCTACTCAGCTTTGCTGGAGAATGACATAGTTTGAATCAGGGACAGCCTTGTCTGGCCTTTTTCACAGCTGAAATTAGAACTCTAGTAGGTCTTCATGGCAAAGACAGGTCCCCACAGTATACCAATCATGCACTTTCTAAACATTAAAGTTCACCAGACATGTCAGTTTGTTGTTCACCTTTATTAACATCCCCATATTTCTCTTGCAGAGCTTTAGCTGTGACCTGCGGTAGGGGCTGATTCTCCTGTGTAGCTGTAAGCTCAGAGTTCCAGTACACGCTGTCACTAAAAGATTTGCATACTGATGAAGCAGAAAATGTAACCATCAAATCCAGCTTTTGCAGTTAGTCAAGAGTCATTTACAGATTGAGAAGAATAATTTTGGTGAATTTTTCACCTAAAATAAAATTTTTTTGGAAAACCGTCAACGTTTCCATTTCACATGTTCTAAGGAAATTAATCCTTTCCCTTTGATGACTTATAGCAACATATTTTTTAAAGTAATTATCATGCATTACATTTCCCAGAACAGGATTTTCAGAAAATATTTTTGTTCATATTTTTTAAATTGTTCCAAGCATCTTGGATATTTAAATAAAGAAATTATTTTCCAATCTGCAGTAGCAATATCCCTGTCATATATTTTTTCCCTAAAACCTTATTTTAATTATAAATGTGATATTGTGGATTAAATATATTGCTTAAAGCACAGTAAACCTCTTATCTACCTATAAAAGTCAAGTGTGTTGGCATCTGAGCTGTCACCTTTGTATCTTCTGAAGAAAGTATTGTTGCTTCTAAAATAAGAGTTATAATAAGGTAAATATCTAAAATGTATCTGTCATAGCTGTCTATATTACAAACACCTGCAATTACGTAACATGAGTCTTAAATGAAAGTCTGTGGAGATTAAGTACTGCTGTTCCGTGCCTCTTCTAGCAGCCCTGTGCCCTTACATCGCAGTGTAATTAAGACAGAGTGTGTCTTAGAATCATAGAGTGGTTTGTGCTGGAAAGGACCTCTTATACCCTCCTGTTCCACTACCTGGGACACTTTCCACCAGATCAGGTTGTTCAGGGCCCCATCCAACCTGGCCTTGAACACTTCCAGAGATGGGGCATCCACTGCTTCTCTGGGAAAAGCACAAGCAATAGGAAACGCTCACTTTTTGGATTTGTGGTATAGGAAATTGTGCGTCACCCACCCTTTCAAGCCCTTTTGGACTGCTCCCATTAAAATGTTTTTTTCTTTTTTTTCTTTTTTTTTTTTTTTAAGTAAGATGTCTGCTACTTCATTCTGTAAAACTTCTAAATCTTCTGTTGCAATTTCCAGACTCAGAAGATGCAAAAGAGATGTGTAGATGGGTTATGCATATATACCCACTCAGTAGCCACTTAAAATTAAATAGCACTTATTATAAGATAACAATTACATTAATAACATTAAATACATTAATTACACTCAATATTAAATAACACTAAATATAACATAATACTGAAGCTGATTTCAGGAAGACACTTCCATTTCACAGTAACTTTTGAGGTTTCTATCACAGCAAAAAGAAATCAGCCCTTCAGTGTGTATTTTTGTCCAAATGTCCATTAGCAGAAAGAATCCTGAGCTTTATCCTGAGAGTGTACACACACATTTAGAGCAGTACAATATAAGAGACATGGATTCAAGCAGCTTTTGTGCTTTCCTTAGGGAAGATTTTTCAGGTCATTCTTTAATTTGATAAAGATATTACAAACTGCTCCCATTAAAATTGAATTTTTCTGCAGAAAGAGTTGTTAAATTTTAACTTATCCTCCCATCAAAGAGCATATACGGTGGCATTCATAATTGTGCCACCATAGATCAAACTTACCCATTATTCCTGTCAGATAGACACCATAGAGAGATAAACCGGTTGTGGCAGCATTCCAGACTGTCCCAATGACAGCATACAGAAGGATGGAGCCAAGATTTCCAAAGAACAATCTATTTGGCATAAAATACCCAGCATCCAAAACAATGGGGGGCAGCAAATAGAAGAAAAATACAGTTGGTGTCAAGGAGAAGGAGGCAATGTGATCTGCTGCCCATACAATGCCACCAAGGAAAAGACCGAGGACAATCAGCAGAGCACTTTCTGGAACCACTCGTGTGACTTTGTGGGACAACTGGAAAACTGCAAGGAAACAGGAAAACAGTGAGTCAGAAATGAACTGGAGAAACAATTTGGGCAACAACTGTTGTTTACTGGCAGTTTTGTCTCCACGCAAACTTTCTGCTTTCACTGAGATCAGACCACGGTCTGATGCATGGGATGCAGACACTTACAGAATTAAAAAAAAAAAATGTCAGTCTTCAGATTTTATCCAGCATATTTTAACTTACATGAAGCAAATATTCCATCATATTTATATCCTTCCTTGGATTCTCTTCTCTTAACAAGATCTGTTTAGGGAAAGATGGTGTTCTGTGCAAAGCAGTAAGTGCAAGATTGAAAAGAAATGGGAGAAGTCCTGGAAATGTATGACATTATGGTTTATTTCTGTATCTAAAAATACACATCCAGCCTCCTAATAATTGTCTTTAAAAATTATCTGTTTACTAACAGGCTCATTGGAAGATGTGAGAAGGATGCTGAAAGAAGAACTAGTTTCAAGACAACCCTTTCTAAATTTATAACGAATATTCTGATAATGTAGCCTCTAGCAGGAACAGAATGAAGTTTATATCCTGGGAGATCCCTTTTGAGCCTTTTCTTCAAAAAGTCCCTATTAAGGATTTCTCATAATTCAGAGGCTTTCTGAAGGAATGAAGGCTTTAGTGGTTCCTTCAAATATGTATTTGTGGAGAATGGTTCTGCAACAGGCTGCTTTCTTTTGTATAAGATATCATAAAATTTGTATGTTACAATAGTCTGTAAAATCTGTTAATAAAGACAAACAGTATATGGCATCTATCACAGCGAAACATGTAATGGTATGGTGTGGTCAAACTATTAAACCAGCCAATAATTAGAAGGAGGGAAAATTACTGAGTGCCATGAGCGAATCTAAAGAGACAGAGAGATGCACAACCAGACAGAAAAACAGACTCTTCAAGGTGACAGAAACACAACTAAGACTGCAAATACATGTGGCAACATATATTTATAGTGCATTTGTTAGGTATCAGATAAAAGAAAATAAAAAAGCAGAGAGAAGAACAGAGAGAAGTCAAGCCTACAAAGAAAGATGGAGCATAAAATAGGAGGAAGAGGCAGAAGTGTTTGATAATAAGTAAGCATGGGTGGTTTAACTGACTTTCTTGGGATTTCTGTGAGCTTGTCCTTCAGTTTATCTCAAGTAATGATGTGTCCCAGATGGCCTGAACCCTGGTACTTTGTGAAACTGACCCAATAAATGTGGCTTTACTTACACAGCTTTGTGTTGAAAATGTGAGTTTCACTCCAGGAAGAAAATTTTAGTAAAAGCCACCAAATTTCTCCTGGTTTGAACATCAGCTGTGTTGAAGCTGTTACAATGCTAATGCAATTTAGCTCAAAACTAGCTTGGACAAGAACCCATTGAACTGATGGGTTCATTATGAATTCCAGGCTCTTAAGCCACAGTGGAAGAATCTTTCCTATGACCATGCAGACATCTTAGACCTACTTACTTTACTGAAAGACCATTGTTTTTCTTCCCATCCAAGTATTAGTCCTAGTCAAACATTTACTAGTTACCTTTTAGAGTGTTTTAAGGGCCCCACTCCTGAACTGTCAGCTTTTGCCTTGGCTGCATCTACACAGGCAATATTAGAAGCCCCATCCATCATTACAGCAGCCACACAATAATGTGGTTCCTTAAGCTATAGAACCTTCATGGTCTCATCAGAATAGAAAATATGAAGGGAAAAGTGACCACAGCCCCGCTATACCAACAATGAGCATGAATGTAGATGTTCCTGAGTGTTTGCAGACAAGGCTTGAAAACATGTTAGAACACAGCTAAAAAGTGGGATTAATATTAAAAAAGCAATCAGACATGGAAACAAACTGCATTCAGTGAAGCTGACTAAACCATGGCAGATTTCTATGTCATCTGTGTCATGTAATCAAGAGATGAATAACACTTCACAAAAACAAACACTCTGGGTTTTCTCAGTTAGTTTCCTCTCTTTGTTACAAAATCCCTTGGGCTTGCATTAAAAAAGAAGAAGAGAGAGGAAATTAAACAAAGACAAATAAACTAGCTACTATTCCATGTGAACAAATTGTGGCATTTAGCTTCTCAAAAGTCTTTCCTACTAGTCATTCTTGATTCCTTGAATTTCCAGTCAGTGAATTATCAACTAATTTATCACCTCACAGAGAAGGGATTATCTCCTTATCCCTGAAAATGAATGTTGCTGAGCTAGTCTTACTAACCAAAGTCTGTTTTTCCTACTCTTATGTTAGCAGATAAGCCATGACTACAAGAAGTTGAAGTTAAAAATTTAAAATGAACCTGTGTAGACTTTTCAGAACTAGGCATTTGGGAAAAAAACAATGTCCAGCTAAAAATTAATATTCTGCAGAATTCTCCCCTTTACAACCAAAACCAGATTTGAATGCTGGGAAATCAGTCTGATTTTGGTTATAACATTGTCTCCTCTTAAAAGTCGCATTTTCCCAGTGAATCAGCTCTGTTTTATCTGTCTCTGTCCCCTTTAACTCCAACTCACTGACTATCTGTAACAGATTTCAATACTATCAGCAATAAATTCTTCTACTCTGTTAGTTAAGGATGCAGGCCACGGACAGGAAAGTTATTGCATGAATGGGCTGTAGAGAAGCCTCTTTTCATTTTTATATTTGGCCCAAGCAAAATCTGAAAACCAGACTGTATTTGTTTTAAGATTACTGCCTAGCTAACTCTCCAGGCAGATAGCATGCCATATGATTACCAGAAATACGCCTATATACATAGAAATATGCAAAAGGAAAATACCACAACTGATGAAATTCAATAAAATAGCTTTGGACTGAGCTGCAGTTGGAACTTAGATTAATGTTTGAGTTCATATTTGCACCTACACTGACTGACTTTTTTTTCTGGGTATGTGTATAAAATACGTTTAATCAAGATTGTACATTATGAGAAGTTATTACATTTGTGGAAATTGATAGAGATAGATTAATTTGAAATTCACTCCTTAATGTTTATTTTTACAATTCATTATTCTGAAGTAATGTCCCCAATACATTATGAGTGTATTACAAACTCACTTAATGATAGCATTTCCATTTCATAAAGTTTGCTTTTACTAGTCTAAAAGAGATCCAAAAACTGTCCCACAAAATGAATTGTGTCCCTATGACAAAGTAGAATTGGAAGTAGAATCACATCTAAATATCTAGCATGACTAGGTGTTTCACCTGAGTGAGCAGCAAAATACAATCCAGCAAGGTTTGTAAACTCCTAATGGACAAGGAGTTTAGTTTGATTCTGATGTGAAAGAAATTTCAGCTATCAGGAAGGATACCATGGAGTGCTAAGACCAGAGTGTGGACCCAGAGATGAAATTGTCTACTTTCACTGCTGTTAATAAGGAAAAATACATTAATATATTTTAACAAGGAGATGGGAAGGGTAAAGGAAGAACACCTGTGGACATTTCATGGCATAAAACAAATAACTGTGCACAGGGCAATTTTGTGATCTATAAATTTGAACATTTGACATTTTAACATTTAATACTTGGAATTCATCTACCTAAGTCTAGAAACAGTATTAGAGAAAAAGTTAAACATATGCCTCCCTTCCAGTACATACTATACCTGGTTTGAAAGTGGGTTGGACTGGCGACTGGGTAAACTGTGTTTAAATTCAAGCTGAGCATCACTGAATTAGAAGCTTTCTACAAAATTAAGAAACAGTTACACGGTATAAACATCCTGTGATTTTTTTCAGATGCTTCCTTTGAGATCCAGGAAAAAGGACCTTGGCATTTAATCTATCTGATGAGAAAGACAAAACAAATTAGCAATCTATGATGTGGTGGCTGGAACCACTTTCTTTTGATTCAAAGAATGAAACATACTTTAAGAAGTAAGTTGGGGTTTATGGCCTTTTAAAAATGCAGTAACTTAGATTAAATCCTTCAGTGGAATTTACAGCATTCAGTGAATTATCTCTTGCTTTCTAAGGCCATCTGTGACTGCTTTGGAAGATGTCATTCAACAGAATAAGCTTTTTCTCAGTTATTCAAAGAAATGAAGACAGAAAGACTGGTTAAAAGAAAGAAAAAAATAATTTAAAAGTAATAAAGAAGAGATACTGCACAATAACTTTTCAAGTTGAAAAATTTATAGACACCTGAAAAAATTTCCTGAAGTAGCGTTTTCACTTTGTTTTTCGAATTATCTGTAACAAAACCTACTTTTAATCAATACTGATTTTTTCTTATCAAAGGAAACATTTTAATGCCTTAGGTCTAGATTTTCTTGCATTATTTCCAGCTGAAATGAACAATTCAAGACAGATTTACCACCTTTTGAGAATACAGCACTGCAAAAACAAAAATCTGAAACTATCCATTTAAAACACTGCTAAATTTCAGGATTTATGCAGTTATTTCAACACTATTTCAAATTAATAATTACATTTCCATTAACTTTGGTAGTGTAAAATCAAGTCCCTGAAAATGCTGAAATTATTTTTACACTAGTATCACTAGTCCAGTCACTCACAAAACCTACTGCACGTGTACAGCACACAACGTGTCATTCTGAGAAATCAAGAATTGAACTTTAATAATGATAACAATTCTCTGCTGGATTTTTTCCCATGTATCTTTGGATAAAATCCAAGGACTCATAAACTAATTTAGAAAATTAAAGGATGATCAGCCTTATCATTTCCATAGTTTCCATGAAAGCATAGATATGAATCTGCAAACATTTCTAAGCTCCTCCTGTCAGGGTTAGTGGCAGGTGTGAGGTCTCCCATATGCATTTTTACTAGTGGTTCAAATATGCACTGACATTATCTTATTAGTCTATTTTCCAGTTTTGACTTTTTATTTCCACTTATGAAGTTGAAGTTACCGTACTTCATCAAGCCATGAGTGCTTCTAATTGGAGCTCCAAGACTTGATTCTCTGTAACTGGTGAAAACCCTTGCCACTGACCAAAGTGAGAGCAAAACACTGCATGCTCCTTTGTGCTTCTTTCTTTTCAGAGATGCCAATAATAGTATCTCCAAGGCAGCACACAATCAGGATTTTTTAGTAGCACAACAAAGAAGCTTCTTAAGAGAAGGCGTAATAAATTACACAGAAGAATATTCTGCCCAAAGGGAACTCTAAACATGTTCCTCTAAACATCTTCCAGTAGTTGAACAATGACTGGCAAGCATGAAATTTTTCTCTTATCTACCTGTTCGTGTTCTCCTTAGCATTATAAAGGAATTCCATTCAAAAACTGCTTAGTTCTACCCTGTTTGCAACTTTTTTCTGCCTTCTGCAGATACATGTTATTATTAAAAAAAAAAAAAAATTCCAATACCATACCCGGGAAAACACCTGCTTTATCTTGCCTGTAATAGTTCAAAGTATAGTCAAATACCAGTTTGTGGCCTAAATTGTATCAACTGTAGCTGGTCGGTAATACAGTTCAAAAGACTCTGGAAAATCCTGATCCATTGCTATTATGTTGGTCTATCTGACTAAGACATGGCCAAACCCTCTAAAATATAATACAGAGCATCCATTTTCAAGAAAGGATCATTTTGCTTCTCCCATGCCTAAAAGGCATGGAACCCTGGCCACCCTCTTGCTCCATATCCCACACTTCAGTTGCAGCCAGGCAGTCGGTCACAGCTCAGACGAACTAGCTGCATCTGCTGCACCAAGAAAGAAGCAGCAGTGCTGCAGAAATGCTTATGGCCTACACAAACCCCTGCAAGACTCTGCAGCATTCATGGCGTGTGGAACTGTGTGTAGATGCTGGGACAGAGACAATTGTGTATTTTCTATTATTTTCCACCTGTTTGTTTGGGTTTGTTTTTCTATCTGCAAACTCCTTTAAAAGACTAATGTAGATTAGATTAGATTAGATTAGATTAGATTAGATTAGATTAGATTAGATTGTTTGGAGATTTTTTTCCCATTAAGCTATGTAAGTAGGAGCCCTGGTATCTAATTAAAATCACTTCTCACTCTTGGTTTACCAAGAGTCTCATATAATCACTGAGCTTAATTGGCTTCCTCTGGTGTGTGCCATGGTCCTGTCATGATACTGAGGGCAGTGTATGTCAGTCCCAGCCTTTGCATCACCTGGTCCAGACTAACAGTGAATTTTTCTTATAAAAAGGACAGTACAGAATCCTTAGCAAACTTCCCCATTGCAATGGTTTAGAAAATTGCTTAACAATAATAACCATTAGTGTTTCCCTTTTTAATCATGCTGGGGATTTTTATAAGTCATTCTCTTTGACTCTACAGTCACCTTGTCTTCTGTTTATTGGGCAAATTTATTTATACTTCTACCACTTTAATCTCAAATTTCTCCAGAAGTTTTGCTGATAAGTCTAATCTCTACTTACTCCAAAGCTTTACTAAGAGAAGGTTTTTCATACAATTTCCTGTTTAATGAAGTTTTACTTGTTTATAATTCTCTTATCTCTTGTTATGGCTCCCTTTACTTCTCAACAGTCATGCCTACCTACCAGTTCCCCGATAAACTTCCTGCACATGCTATACTTGATTTCTTTATACTCTTAGGTCTTTCATTTTCCGCTCTATCCTTGTAATTGTTATTATTGTCACAGATGCACCAGTTTTGCATCCTTGTGCATTGACCTTGGTTGTACTGGATCTCTTTGTTAAGATCACTTTCATGACTTTACTTCCTGAATTTCCTACCTTAGCAAACACGGCATTTCTTGCCTGCATAGCCGTAGGCACACCTTTCAACCAATTACAGCTGCTTATGTAGCCTGCGCAGAATATCTAGGAATTCTCATCAAGAACCATAAGTACTAGAAGGGCTATTTGTTTGTGTATCCAGACCTTCATTATCACACCATCATATTTAATGATCCTCATTTCAGAGGATTATTGCTCCAGTTAAGTCTATATGAAGGTACACTACCAGCCTTCGTCACAGTTAGAGACTTCATTCTAATTTCTAACCTGAACTTATTCACAGCTGTTTTATACCCATTTTCCTTTGTGAGAGTGATATCAATTTTATTAAATGGCTGGCTTGCCCTAATATTAATTCCTTGATTTCCTATTATATAAGCAGAGAGAAAAACATACTGTCTTTTTGTTGCTTGTCTCTGTTTTTTTAAAGTAAACTCCTTCTTTTCAGTCTTCAGCTCTGTCTATTTCAGTCTGCGTTCACCTTTGTGGACTCAGAGCCATCAGAAATATAGACTGCATTCTGCATGAGTCATAGTAGAAGCAGGTCCAACAGCATTAATAATTTCCTATCACAATCTATAGTTCAGCTACATCCTGGATTCATTATCACACAGGTGACTCACAGTCACCCTGTATTCACTTTGTACAGATGTACCTCTCTTCCCCTTCCCATTCTCATGTCAGTTTGTGTCATGGCCTCTGAGTGAAACTGCCCTTGGTATTACTGTATTACATATCCCTTCCCCTAGTCCTCAAGGTTATATATTTTTCCTTGTACAATAGCCAGACCTACATGAATACTGACAGTGCTTGCAGAAATGTGTCATCAGAAACCTTCAGTAGGATGGCCCACCTCTCTGTGCAGTGGTAAATCAAAAAAAAAGAGCAAAACCAAAGCCCTGCATAACACCAGTCCAAAAACTAAACTCTAGTGACTTCTTGTGACTGAAAAATAATCTTCTTATAGTTTCATACTTTTATGTCATCTTTTCCTTATCCACACGGAAACTGTTCTACCCTGTCTTATTTGCAGATGAATTTAGGCTTAAATCAAAGAAAAGAAATCTTCCATTGTGTTCTAAGAGTGGCTCAGTTGAAGCAAAGATTCAAAGCATTAGGGAACTGCATTTCTAGTCTGTCCAGGAAGTGTTTGGGCAGACTCGTCAGAACTGAAGCTGATCATTATTACCTATATTTGCCTTTCTAATCTTTATCAACAAAGTGAGTTCAGTTCTTTTTTTCCTGGTCAGGGGACTGATAGCATATTTTATAGTCCTTTGGATTCTGTTCTGTGGACCTTGCAACAACAAAACAAGTGTTATGAATTGATGTTGCCATTTTGAATTGTTTATATACAATGGGCAAAAATCTCTCTTGAGAGAGAAAGAGATTTTAAGGATTTCTTCTATCAATAATCCTTAGGGAAACATGAAATTATTTTATTAATCAGTACCTTATGCTTTCACCCAAAAATTGAGAGATTTATTGAAAAAAACTTGGAGTTATTTTATATCTGAAGAAACTCAGAGATATAATACACATAATTGTACAACAAGAGGTAAAAGCCACTTTTGATATTGGATCTTGGTACTGCCTTAAATATACTTCATGAGCATGACTATTAATATTATTTATACTTAATCTTGGACATATTTTTCCTAAGCAAGGCAAAAAAGTCCTTCATATGGAAGGACTGGTTTGAGTTTGGTTTAATCCAGCTCAAGAAAGTTTTCTTTATTTGTCACATATGTAATGGTCACCATTTACAAAGTGTACAGCATTGTAATGAGCTCATTAAGGAGGAGATTTTAGGTAGCTGTTCTCTGTAGGTGAACAATTAACAAAATATGTTAGCAATTAAAAATGTTACCAACATACAGGTCAAGGTTCCCAGCTGATAGGTCATAACATAATAAGATAGCCCCAAGTCAAATTCAAAGAAGTGTGTGAGTAAGCAACTATTACCTCTATAAGCACTTAGAACATAATGAAGTTTAAACAGTCAGGCACAGTTTATCATAATTATGCCAAATAGCTCTTTTTTGAAGGAGCAGTCCCACTGCAGTGCAAGTGTGGTAGCATTTGGCCCTTATGGAACTGAATGGCACTGAAAGAAAAATGGGAACAGTCAAAAATAATATTTCAAAATGAGAGCAAAGTACACATTAGAAACACCTTGAAGTATAGTAGAGGATATAAAACAGGACAGTAAAAGAATCATAAAACTGCTTCACTTGCTATGTAAAGGTATTAAAATTAAGTTGCAATATATTGCAACTGCTCCAGCTTTAGAATTGTCTTCAAAGATTCACTGAAATTTATTGACAGATAGTGAAAGCATTTTTTAATTTTTAAAATACCAAACTATTCCCAGTAACATGGGTTAAATAAAGAAATGCCAAGAACTGAGTTTCACACTATGAAATCTAGAATTTTTTTCCTTTCAACCTCCACTTTAATATGATAAATTAATTGAAACTAAGACATCCCCATGGGAATGTTTTGGCATTTGCTCATACAGATAAAAAACTGCAAGGAAATGGGTTATTAGTTATATATGGAAGCAGTTGTTCTGTTGTATGATAAATTGTTCAACCTGGTTGAAGTCTACTGTACATGAAGAAATAGAAGATCAGGAAGAAGCAGTTTAATGAATACCAGCAGTAGGCTGAAGCTCTGAAAACATCCTTGTACACTAGGGACTTTTTCTTCTTCCCCTGTACTGCTTCCAGCAAGGCATAGTAAGGATTGCTGCTGTTAGGAAGGGCATGAGGGACATAATTAAACCCTAAGGGCTATGGCAAATAGCTGTGTAGGCTGCTCCAAGTCATGGGGTAGGAAAGTACTTTTTTTCAAGCACTGGCAGACTAGCTTGCTTCCTGCCCCTTACATTCCATCCTGGTAAGATTTTAATTAATACAACTGGAATAGCATGGAATTACAGTGGAAGTATTCCTGATTACAGCAGTAAATTAAATAAGCATTAGGGTATTCATATTCACTAGCAATGACCACAGACCAAAAAAACCCCCCAACCAACCAACCATACATACATACATCAAGTAGCTCTTGCTTAAAACTGAAAATAAACTTAATTTGAGAGAATTAACAAAATATGCCAGGCTAGTTTCCATTGAAACTAAATACTACTGCACCCCTGAAAATCTTCAAAGTTTTGCAAGCCATATGTTAGAGGAGAGAGTCTCCAGCAGCTTGATAAGAGAAGAGTTCCATGTTGGATTACATCTTTTGTACATTATTTCAGAAACTCAAATATATTGTTTACATGTGCTAGAAATTTGGTCATCTCAGATTTTCTAGGTGAGATTTGTAACCAAAAGGTTAGAAATACTTTTAAGAGAAACAGTTCCTATTGACATAAGGTGTCCAGAGTGACAACAGATGAAGTCTTTTCCCAAACTCAACACAATTCAGTGGTGTGCGCTCACAGCCCAGAAATCCACTTGTATCCCAGGCTGCATCCAAAGCAACATGGGCAGCAGGGCAAGGGACGACATTCTGCCCCTTCACTGTACTCTGGTGAGACCCCACCTGGAGTTCTGCATCCAGTTCTGGGGTCCCCAGGAGAGGAAAGGCATGGACCTGTTGGAAGAGGTCCAGAGGAGGCAACTAAGTCGATCACAGGGCTGGAGAACCTCTGCTATGGAGACAGAATGGGAGAGTTGGAGCTGTTCAGCCTGGAGAAGAGAAAGCTCCACGGAGACCTTATAGCACCTTCCAGTACATAAAGGGGGACTACAAGAAGGCTGGAGAGGAACTTTTCCCACAGACACATAGTGAAAGGACAAGGGGAAAATGACCTTAAGCTGAAGGAGAGTAGATATTAGGAAGACATTCTTTACTATATGGGTGGTGAGGCACTGGAACAGGTTGTCCAGAGAGGCTGTGGATTCCCCATCTCTAGAAGTGTTCAAGACCAGGCTGGATGTGGCTGTGGGTAACCTGGTCTAGTGGAAGATGTGTTTGCCCACGCAGGAGGGTTGGGACAAGATGATATTTAAGATCATCCCTTCCAACCCAAATCATTCTATGATTCCATGATTCTCTAATTTTACAGTGCTGTGGAAGCATCCCAGTGAATGGTTCCCAGAGCTTCGTCAGAAAATGGAGAAGCAAGTAAAAACTTTCGTCTTTAAGAATGCTCTTGACATCACTTGTCACTTACCTGTTTCTCCATGTACTATTATGGAGAATACATTATGGAATTTACTTCATTACAGAATAGCTCTTTTAACATTAGTAGTGCTAGTCAGAAAGAACATGGTAAGGAACTGAGCAAGGTGATACGTGAGAAAGAAAGGGGCAACAATTCTCATGTTACAATAGTTACACAGTACTCTGTCTACTAAGAAAACACCGTTTTCACCAATCAAGCCTATGAGTTTCTGGGTTAGGCAACAGAAAACAGAAGACGTGACATGCTTTGTTACTGAACGCACTCATTCCTGCCCATAAGAAAGTAAATTTGCTCAGCAATCCAGGTGATTTATTTTCCCTTAGACTTAAGAAGAGCAAGGTGCACTTTAGTTTATGTCACTCTCAACTTTTCCTGCAAGTGGCTCTGAGATACTGCTATCATTCAATGTGCTTTAGCATGGCTTTTGATTTTTGTCTCTACAGCTTCCCCAATTAAGTAACACGTTAACTCTCATACCTTCATTATCTCATTTGAGAGGTGATGTACACGATGATAGCAGCAGGAAGAACTGTAGTTTAATTAGTGTTCTCATACTGCAAAATGTAGTACATGGAAAATAGCTTTGGTGTTTTGAAATGCAGTAGGAAGGTGGTAAGACAGTTTTTATTCAGTTATGCATTTGTGTTCTGTAGTGCATGCACAGGCGAAATGAGAAAGGATAGTGTGCAAAAGGAAGTTCACAAGGAGATTAGTTTAGCATTATTTTCCACAGTGGAGAAATAAAAAGGAAAGGAACAAAACAACTGGCTAAATCTGTATTTGAAGCCCAGCTCACAACTCAAACAATTTTGGGTACTTAAGACAACTGTTTACTTCAAGGAAAAAGAAAAGTAGAAACCAGACACAAATCCTTTCCTAACTGAAAAACATCCCAGAATGTCACATACGTAGAGTAAGCATGATTCTATTGTATGATATAGAGTACAAAATCATATCAACATAGGATTCTTTTCTTTGTACAAGAATATGTGCTTTATATTGTCAGATCCCTTCCAACATGGGAAAAAGATTTTGCATATATTCCTAAAAATATCTGTGCAGAAATTAAACTTTGGGAGCAGTAAGAATTCAGTATGAATCAAATATTACTAAACTATCCAGAGCAGTGCCTCTTTTTGACTTCTATTACCACATACATAAGAATTAAACATCAGCAGAATCCTAAAGTAGTTTGGGTTTGAAAGGACCTTTAAAGGACATCTAGTCCAATTCCCCTGCAATGAGCAGGGACATCTTCAACTAGACTGGGTTGCTCAAAGACCCATCCAACCTGGCTTTGAATATTTCCAGAGACTGGGCATCAATCACCTCTCTGGGCTATCTGTTCAAGTGTTTCACCACCCTCATCATAAAAAATTTCTTCCTTTTATGTAGCCTGAATCTTTTAGTTTACAACCATTAGTCCTCGTCCTATCCCAGCAGGCCATGCTAAAAAGTATGTTTCAGTCTTTGTTATAGGCAAGCTTTAAGTACTGAGAGACAACAATGAAGTCTCCCCAGAGCCTTCTCTTCTCCAGCTGAACAACCTGAATGCTCTCAGCCTGTCTGAATAGGAGAGGTGCTCCAACCTTCTGGTCATCTGGGTGGCCTTCTCTGGATCTGCTCGGACAGGACGTCCTGTCCTTCCTGTGCTGAGGACCCCAGAGCTGGACACAGTGCTCCAGGTGGGCTCTCACCAGGGCAGAGCAGAGAGGGAGAATCACCCCACTTTGACCTGCTGGCCATGCTGCTTTTGATGCAGCCCAGGATGGGATTGACTTTCTGAGCTGTGAGCGCACATGGACAAGCCACATCCAGTAAAAGAAATTATATTATTTACTCACAGATAAATTATAAGTCCTAACTGAAGCGATATTGCTTCATACCAGCTATAAAATAAAAAACGCTAGTGGATTAGTCCTGCTTTTGTTCTGAATTAAAAAGTGTTACAAAGATCCAAACTTCGTAATTTTCTTCTCATATTGGTTTTTTCCAATAATCTCTTGAAACTGTGCACCCAAATATGCTGTTAGACCTGATTTAAGGGCTAAAAGAGATGAACAAATGTCAAGAGAGAAGGCAAGTTTCAGCTGATTTTTTTTTTTTAATTTATGATTTTCCACTCTCTGCTGTGTTCACTAGCATGCAAGTAGTGATGCATATGATATACAGGTTACGTTTTACTATTTTCGTTTTTGTTATGAGTGTTTAGTTTTTCAGCAGCCGCATCCATGTGATGATTATCTGTATTTATATCATATCATTAACTAATAAACAGTTCCCTATGTATGGGGCTCTTTACCAAGCTGTTTATAACCCCAAGTAAAGATACTGTGTGTTGTGGTTTACGAATGATACTCCCCAGTTTAGTGCTCCCACCAAGACTCTCCAAACCAAGCTGCCACTTGCTGGCTCCTCCACTCTCCAATCCTCCTCCCCCCCTGTGGCAAGCTGGAGAGGACAGTTGGAGGCACAAAAGGCAAAGAGCACAGATTGATATAAGAACAGTTTACTGGAAGCAGCAATAAAATAAGGCAAGGAACAATACTAATGACAGAGCAGTACAAGAAAAAAAGGCGACTGATTCACACATTAGTGCCCATCCCTCACAGAAAACCCTGACCCCGCTCTGCCTCACAACAAAACCCAAATGGGGAACCCTCTCACCCTCCCCAGAAAATGACATGAGGAGTATAGAATCACCTCCTAGCCATACCCCTCCTAGCTACTGTGGAAATTAACCCTGTCCTGGCTGGATCCAGGATTCTGTGTTTTAGGCACTACAGCAGAAACCCTACCATTGGCTGTAGTACTACTTTGCCCCCCTATAATCAGAAAGCATTTATCACATGAGGGCATGTGATAGGCAAGTTTCTACTGACTTTCAACACATTGGGGTACTCCAAAATGCAACAGACAACACATGCTACACCGGGCAGCAAGAGGAAGTTATAAGACCATTCCCCCTTACATTTGCGTAGGTCTTTCCTGACACAAGTGCTTCAGTACCCACACCACTAAATAACAAGCTGAATTTCCACTTGCAGTGGCAGGTTTATCTTGGACTGCTTTTAATCTTTACTCATAAATCACAATAAACAGAAGGAAACTTCATACTTCCTCCTGCTGTTTTTACATCCTCATACTTTCAAACAGCATTATTCAAGTGAACATGCCTTAAAAATTACGGTTTTTAGTAAGGCCAACTGTGCTGTATTCCTTAAGAAAGGCTGAAGAATTAAGATGCTTTATTGAGTGTTCGAAAGTAATAATTTTGGCTCAAAAAAGTTTTAGTTTTTCCCTTAATTACCATTTTCTTCAGTACAAGTATTCAAGATATGAAAACAAGATGTACTTCTGTTTACTGAAAGGCTAGGGAACATAAGGTTCAAATAAGATTAATGTATTATGTACTAAGGAATTGCTGCTCTCCTTAAGTCCATGGTAAATGTGACAGCCCTTTTTTTTTAAGCTCATGTAAATTGTAATAACCTCACCCTCAGATCAGATTCAATCAAATTGATTGAATTAACTTGAGCAGGGGAGGGGGAAGGAGAATTACAAACTTTTATTTTTCACTGACTTCAATGCCGTATCTATCATACTGAAAAAAAAATAAATTGGTGTTTCTGAATTTGTTATGTTCTTTACTTCTAATAAAAATTTTGGAGGAGTGTTGAATTTTTTCCTAAATTTTGCCAAGGGGAAAGTAACAAAACCAGCCTTCTTTTCCAGACACTTCTACTGCATAAGCAATGTAAGTTTTCACTGCTACAATTTTCAGGCTCTGTTATAGATGCTACACAACCACTTAGATATCTGGCCTGAGTGAGCTACTAACCTATCTTTTATTCTTGCCTTGAATCATAAGACTTCACTCCATGCAGCAGTTGGCAGATCCAACTTCAAATAGCCTAGAAGATTAATAGAATCACTGGGAGCAGATAGAAGGGTGGATCCCTCACTCAAAGGAATACTTAGCATAACAGTGAGCTAAAAAATTGATGCTGCCTATTCATCTTGTTTAAGAAATGCTGCCTGTACAGCAGATACACTGTACCCCACAGGACAGCATGCAGAGCTACTGCTTGAGTCCTCCTGAGGACAGATTGCCCAAGAGAAAAAACAATCCTCTCAAAGCTCTATAGAGCAAAGTCCCAAAAATCTTATGTTGCTGACTCACGATAAGACATTATGGTTAATGGACATCTTGATAGAATCTGTCAGGCAGTAGTTTATGGTAAAATCCTTTCAGTGAATAAAAGATATTTTAACAGAAAACCTTTAATGATAGTCAAATGCTTATCTTCTTCGTGATAACAAAGCAACAGAAATTGAGAAATTTATTAATACATTTATGTATTTGTTAGGCTCTGAATGTAAATATGGAGATTCTTTCTGCTCTTTTTCTTGTTCTTTCACAATCTAATTCCAACATTTTTATGCTTACATAACAGCACCCTCATCTGTAGCTTCCATCTAGCCCTTCTTCTCACACCTTTTATCCTACCTTTTTCATTATTGATCAGGGCACTGCTAGATTCAAAAGTGTTCATTTTCTTAGATATAGACTATCTCACTCAGCTTGTTACACCAGAAAGATTGTGCATGCAACTTAAATTAGTTGTTTGCCTATAAAGTTATTTGTGTTCGCTATTCTACGTGGTATGGTAGCAAGAGAAAAAATGGAGAAACATGAGAATAAACACAGCATTTAAGCAATTGTTCTACTTAGAAAAAAAATACACTATCCTCCACTAATGATCATCCACGGCAGCTAATCTGAGAAAGTAAATGAGTTCAAAATATCTACAATTCAATAATATTTCCTGACGAAATACCAGTTCAATAGCTGAAATGTCCTCCTATCCAGAGTCAGAGTTTCCACAGTCTTTTGTGAAGCGAAATGAAGTTAGCCAAATGAATATCATTTTGAGAAGGAATAGAAGACTGTTTATGGCCATAACTTCATGGTTCTTTTTTTCAGAAGGGCAAAGGTAGCCTTCTTGAGAAAAATCCCGTTAAAAATGGACAACCTGAGATGAGGTTGCAAAGTGCCAATGTTGCAAGTGGAAGACGCAAAAGTAATAGCTGCATCGTACAGAGGAGAACCACAGAGGTGTGCTTTTCTGGCATACAGCTTGTGCACAGGAGAGAGATTTGTAGGAAATAGGGTACAGTACAAACACCACCTCCAAGTTTACACATGTTCCCGCTGACTCATTTAGCTGCTGCTTGAGCTTGGTACTACCAGTTAACAGAACTCACTGCATGTTCCCATCAGGTAATACTACTGAGTAGAATATCAGTTCATCCTGGAGAAAGCTTTGGCTAAAATAAGGGATGAAACTCACACAGTATCACCTAAGAAAAGGCAGAAGGATGAGTGACATATGAGTGAAAGCCATTCATAACAGAAAATTGAAGGTGCTCTGATCAGAAAGTGCCTAGCTTAGAGGAGAGATAAACTTCATGCTGGTACCTTATCATTCCTTTCTTTAATTCATGATGGCATGACCATTGTGGCCACTATACAGCCACGATGTATTCTTCCCTCCTCTGTAGTGTGCAATTTTGTACCAGCTGACCAAAGTACACCAACTGCATAGAGAAATATTGCTTTCTTTGACCAAGTAAGACGTAAATAAAGGTCCATGCATGTATGACCACTGCTAATCCAAGGATATGCAGCTCTAACTGATAAAGCAACTAATTCTGCAAACAGACAAATGGACAAATTTCTCAGGACTAGTCAGCATGGTTCAGGACACGAAAATGCTTCACTAACCTGATAACATTCTACAATGAAGTGATGCACCTGGAAGGTGAGGGGAGATCAGCATCTGACGAGTTTCTAATGAGCCGTCAATAAAGCCTTTGACGCTGCCTCCCAGAACAGCCTCGGGCTTTTGCAGTAGCAGCTGGATGGGCAGACAATGGGGTGGATTGAAAACTGGTTGAATGGAGAGACCTTGAGGGTGGTGATCAGTGGTGCAAAGTACAGTTTGAGGCTGGTAAAGAGAGGTGAACCCCAGGGGTTTGTACTGAGCCTAGTCCTGTTTAACATCCTCATTAATTATCTGAATGATGGGGCAGAGAGTACCTTCAACAATTTTGACTGATGACACAAATTTGGGAGGAGTGGCTGACAGGCCTGAGGGTTGGGCCGCTATCCAGAGGGACCTTGACAGGCTGGAGAAATGAGCTGACAGGAACCTGGTAAACTTTGGCAAAGAGAAGTGCAAAATCCTTTGTCTCATGAGGAACAACACCCCACACCAGTATATGCAGGGGGCCACCCAGCTGGGGAGCAGCTTGGCAGAGGTGTGATGGTGGCCAAAGGATTGTGGAGTCTCCATTCTTGAAAATAATCAAAAGTTTTCTGGACATGATCCTGGGCAATGAGCTGTAGGCCACCCCGGGTGAGCTGGAGCATAAGACCAGATGTTGTGCCTTCCAACCCCAACCAGTCTGTGATTCTGTGAACGCTACAGGAGATCCAGTACCCAACAGTTTTCCCCAGTTTACCACTGTCCCAAATTCATTCCCAGAACTAAATAAGATGGAATAGGCTAGGGCAAGAACAATTTCAGTGGAAAATCTGGTTATTTAATTCAAACCAGGTCTTAGAGCACTTAAAACCGTAGACTATGTATAGACAGAAGAGTAAGCATTCAAAGACTGCTTCAGTCATTCTGGAATGAATATCTGACCACTTAAACCACTAAATAACATTTATTAACTTTATTTCCTAAGCACATATCTAAGCTGCCAAGGTCTGAAAAAACTACATCTAGGTATTCACCAGTTTCGATATTTCACTGGAGTAGGAGGATTGTAATGTCTCCATACTATACTGATATTTAGTTTTATGTATGATCACATAACAAATCTACCTCCAGTAGAACCTGTTAGTGTATCGATACTAATATTAACATAACATAACATTAACATAAAGCCATCTTATACCAACTGGTATCACCTAGTCCCTGGAATATTATTATATCACCAAACCAATGTAGCAATATTAGTTTTAGTAAAGGAACTAGAAAGTCTCTCCATCAGTTTACAGTCTCTTTGCACCTGGGAGATTTTCATTGTGAAATCTTACTGTCTCAAGACATTTACTGGTTTCTTAATATTTAATATTTTCCTCAAAGCTCAACTTACGAAACTGGCTGAATCCATAAAGCTTCTAGTTTAAACTGGTTTCTCCCCATTTCATATAAGTAATTGAAGCAGAAAGAATCATAGCCACATGCTTTTCAAAATCAGTCCACAATCTACACTGAGATTTTCTTCCCTGGTGTGTGACTACTGCTATTGTAACATTTGGCTTTGACAAAAACCAAGGCATTTTTTTCTTTCAATAGATAAAAGCAGAACTTCTCTCCTAGGCACATTTTAGTGAATCCAGAATTACTGCTTCTATTTTCAGTTTTTGGAAGGAGAAAACTCTCCATGTCCAACTACTTAAAACCCCTGTTACTGTGCAGGCCTTTCAGAATACCTTCCAGTTTTCTTCTTCCATGAATGAACATTAAATATTCGTGCCTTAATTAAAAGTGTTTCCACTTGATGTCTTGCATTCCATCTTGGTCAGCTCTTCCTTGTCAGCCTGTAGTTTCAGTATTTATGACTTTACAGTGCTTTAAATAGCAGCCAATTGGGTATCAAGTCACTCCTTCCACAGGGGTAAATACTCTGCAAATTGCTTTACAAAAGGAAACAAAATATTGCAACACAGCCAACCCACCATGCTCTGTGGTTTACCAAGACTGTTTTAATGGTCTCTAGTTTTAAATGGTTGCCACTTGTCAACAAACTGAATAACAATTAAAGCCTATAGATCTTCAGGCCATTAGTTTAACTGCACTGCTGCAGAGAGAAGAGAAAAATCAGAGGCATTTTCCTGAAAGAACAAAAGAATACTCAGATAAGAAATATTCTTCTATGACTTTAGACTCAACATTTCGTCTTGGAATAGAGCGAACCGTACAAAAGATACAGAAGAACTCAGTAATCCATTACCCCTTTAATTCAGAGCAATTAAAACTGTGGTAAATACCGGGGAAAGAACACTTTTAGTTGGATTCCAGGTATTTCTTAAAGCAAACTTGTGGTAAAACTACTGACTTTTGACGGGCTTTTGGTTGTACATGTCAAACAAAGTAATACTTCGGGATTTCCGGTACCAGCTTCCTTGCTGAGCGTCTCTAACATACAAAGGTCCACAAAAACAAAGGGGGACCTCCAAAGCCTTTCACTTAAAGAACCTCTGTACACCTGAAAGGCTTTTCTGCTTGCCCTTATTTCTTGTGGAGCTGTGGTCTGCTGCATTACCACATGAGAGATTTACAGTCACTTCGGGGGTTTGTAGATCACTCTCGGTAGTAAGTGGCTTTAGCTCTGAAGACAGTAAATCAATGGTTTCAACAATCCTAAGACTACAGTATTAAAAGGATTCCATTGTTCTGCAGAGAACGCCGAGCACTTTGCACACAGGTGCCTGAAAGTAATTGATGGCAGAGATCCTTTCTTAGGTATGCATGCCTGAACTGTATTCAATTCAGGGCCATTCTCAAAATGCCATTGTTTTCTTATGTAATTCACACAAATTGCCATTGTACATTTGCTATTCGTCAGGGGATGTAATCTGAATCTTGTCAAATTATACTATCCTGATATCTTCTTCCCTGCTCTAAATAATTAAGACTTGAGACTTCCAAGACTTGGAGGGGGAGGGGGAAGAAGGTAGATGTATGTTACAGGGAGACAGGAAGTACAGGAAAAGGATGAGTAAGGCACAAGAGTAAAATGGAAATAAAATGTGGGAATAGGCAGCCACTTATAGATGATAAATTTAATAAAAATATGGCTCACACAGTTGTTCCTACTATCGGAAATGCAAAGCTATTATTCTATGTTGGAAATGTTCCTTTCAGCTGCCTAAAACATATAAAATGTTAGATACAAAAGGTAATTCTTTAGAAGACAAGAGATTTTACAGCACTTAACATTCCTAGCTCACAGGTATTCCAAACAGAACTTTGCAAAAGGAATTACAGCATCTTACAAAAAAAAAAAAAAAA
>VXBT01011446.1:10834-137999 GCA_013400235.1 Oriolus oriolus | reverse complement strand
AAAAAAAAAAAAAAAAAAGACGCCGCAGATATATAACAGTTGCCAGCACAGTTTTATAGTGTTTCTATGCATATCCGGGGAGGAAATGCATGTGCTCTGTTCTAAGTTTGCTAACCTGTTTCAGCTTCTACTGCCTTCACAATAAAGGTAAAAGATGCAGTTTTCCCTTCTTATCTTGTCAGGATATGGGGGAAGATAGCCAAATCCAGACGTCCTAAGTCACAATGTAATGACTTTTTCCATATTATCACTTGCTAATGAAAGCAGCTTTTACCAAGCACTGCAATCATGACAGTTTAAACTTTGCAGGATCTGGTGATATCGTCACCTTTCAATCTCTGACTCCATTTTCAGCTAAATACACCCAGTAAAGTTCTGCTAAGTATCCTTCAACATTTCTTCCCAACCATGTCACTTACTGAAGAATTGCCAACAGAAGAGCTGGTCTCACATTTTTTATTATTAAAACAATACCCTAAATCACTTTCTCTATGTAACTGACGCTCTTCAGTAGCTAGAGTGCCAGGAGGAGAAACTTTGGAGTCAAATGGACTTTTGTTTTGACAGTTTGCTTTGGAGGGAGGGTTATTGATTTCTTCAAAGAAAATATTGCCCCAGGAGTCTAAATTAGATGGGTGGTTAGACCTGCATTTCACAGTTCCTTCCCTAGCCCATCCCTAACATGCTTAAAATTCTCCACAGCAATTGTTTGTGTGAACAAAATACTCTAAAGAGCTCCTTTCTCAGGGTAGTTTGAGACAATGTGAAGGAGCCCAGGCATGCAGAAATTAGACTGTGGGGATCCATATCTCTAAGCTTAGAGATGCATTGTGCTCTGCAGCTCGTGTCCTCCTGGGGTCCCAAGAGCTGATGGACTCAACAAGACCATCTGACACAGTATCTTCACCAGCCTTCTCCAAAGTGTTTGTTCACCGTTATTGAATCACTTCTTCCCCCCTCCTCCAAAGCATTGTGGTATTCCTGAAGACAGATTTACCAGCTGCCCTGGATTCAAATTTCACTCCCACTTTTTAATTTCTAATATAAAAGCCTTTAGAATTTGTGTGCAACTACACATAAATTTAAAAAAAAAAAAAAAGCTTTTGTGACATTCTTAGACTCAGCATAACCTATACCAGCAAAAACAGTTGGCAAGAGGTTTGACTCAGATAATGAAAAAGCTATGTACCCTTCCTCATTCCTGTTCATAGTCACTCACTTTCCCACTGTTTCTTCCAGTTGCTTATCTGCACACACTGAGCAAATCCAGGGGACCAGACAGAGAGAAAGATTGCTTTGTAGGGCTTTTTTTACTTCAGGACAATTACCTATCCTTCTGTAAAAATGTTGAAAAAATGTTATAAAAATGTTATAGTACACAAGAGGATTTAAACTCCAAGAAGGAATTTCACTATTTCCCCAACATAACCTCCATGAAGATATAGATTAAATCCCTCTCTGTTTCCTAGGATTTTGAATACGTACAGAAGCCTGTACTGGGTATCCCCCAAGTAGAAAGCATATTTTTTTCAATTTTCTTTTTTTTTTTGCAATTGACATGGCCCGTGAAATACCCTCAAAAAATGGCATACGATGCTCAGTGTTAAAAAATTTCTTCTCAGCCATTTTTAGCTCCTGAGCTCATTATTCCTTTCCTTCTTCTACTTGTTTCCGAAGTTTTATGATTTTCCACCTACTTCTATCTCTGTTTATAGAGACTTTACTGCCAAAATACTGTTTGTGTCTTCTGTGTGTCTGTTTATCCGAAGGTTATTTTCAAGATGTGATCTGTGAAAGACACATAAAGAAAAAGGAGAGCACATGGCCAAGCGAACTTAGAAAGCATGTGAGAGTGGTCAGTGTACAACTGTCTTTCCCCTTAAACCAGAACTATATTGTGTAAGCATTTTGTTTAAAAATGGCACATCCTTTACCCACAGGGCTACAGAAGGAAATGTCTGTACTGTCTGTAGCTATAAATGCACACATGTATGCATTTGGAGGTTATTCTTTTTCAGTCATATTGCTTATTTCATTTGGATATACTGAGATACCAGGAAGCAGACATCTGAAGTCCATTAGGAGGGTTCTCAGCTGTACCTCATGTACCTTCTTTGTGTAGATAAGATGCTTTTCTGGCTTAGATTTACACATGTAGGTAGTTTATTTGCCCTATCTCACAAGGATACTCCTCTGCAGAGATAAGAGAGCCTATCAAAAGGGGAAATAAAGATCATTAGCCCAAGTGGAACATTGTGAACCTTAAGAATGTTCCACTTGAAGTGGAAGAATGAAGAGCTGAAATATTTCAGATGAAGAGAGTCAAATCAAATCAAATTAGAATATGTAGAACAGTAGACCAAGATGCATCAGAAGTTTCATAGAAGGCACAAACTTTTTATTTTCTATAATGCATGAAAGCCAACTGTATGAAGACTCTTCTTCCACAGTTTCATTTGTAGCAATATTTAGAGTTAACCAAACACTAGACTAAACTAAAACAAAACCTGAAGTTTCCTTCTCCAAAAGCCCAAAACAATAGGCACTTCACCGTGTATTTGGGATACTTAGAGATTTAACATACAACAGTTTATGTTGCAGAATCTCGTACACAACACGAACATCGAGCCCCAGAAAGTCTGCAAAAATCTCTTAATACAAAAATGCTTCCCCCAGTAATATAACATCATGAACTGAAACTTGTTTTTTACAAAAACTCCAATCTTCCACACAAATGAAACAAAACAAACCTAAAAAACCCCTGAAAACAACAAAAACCCAAATAAACACCAAACCACTGAGGCTATTCTAATTCAAGAGAAAGCAAAGTCTTCTCATACACATTTATGCTCATCTACCAACTGCAATTCCTAGAACACTTTCTGCTGACCCAGTTGTCTATCATCCATCAGTAAAATAACTCTCCCAATCCCTGTAGCCATGGAGAAGTGAGCTTGCATGTATAAGAGCAGCTCCTCTTCTGCTGAAAAACCCACAGCAAAACCAGCATTTTTACTCCACTACAACTGCCCTCCTTCAGGTAGTAAAGCAACCCAAGGACAGATGTTCTGTATTTTCTTTCTCAATTCTTTTCTGTCTGCTTTTTGAATATGTAAACCTTCTCTGATCCAGCATAGGACTTTTGCAATTCAAAATCTTCTCATAGATTTCTGACCTACTTTCCAGAACCCTTGACACACCAAGGCAGACAGAAGGCTGAAAAGCTATTTTTTTCAATTCCCTTTCTCACAGACTTACATGAACACCTTCATGATTTCTTCATTAAGAAGCTGTTGAACAGTGAGTGTACATTCTTGCTTTTCTGTGTGTTATTTGTGACTGGTGGGGAAAGCAGATACATTCACAGGCTCTCAGGGGAATACAGCAGTTATCCATTGCTTCTTCAGAAACCATGTTCAGAGTAGCATAGGATCACAAATGTGAAGAGAGAAAAGAACAAAGCTTGAGAGCTCTGGGGAAGAAAAGTGATGGAGCTGACGATAGGTACGATCTACTAGTAAGTGACATGTTCTGTGCAGCTGTGAAAGAAGCACAAAGAACTTAAAAACAGAATCAGCATCACTCAGTTCCTGACAATAAGTGCTTTATCAAGAGTTTATATCAAGGACTTCATGGTAAAATGGCTCATCTTAATCTCAACTAATCTCAATCCAGGCCATTGCAATTTAAATATAGTACAATCTAACTGTCCTGCTCTTGGGTTCATTGGGTTTTGGACATAAACAGATATGGTTGTGCACCACTAATATTACACTGTACAACTGTGCCACATGTACAGAACAGCAAAGCCTAAATAGCACAAGGCCTTAATAACTATAACTTAGAAGAGTATCTCAAAAAGAAGGTTCAAACAAGCAGCCTGTTTATCAGTTTATTCAGCACAGTTTTATAGGTACTCAGTGTTGTCAGTTTTTTCCTGTATATGGCTTCCCCAGCTTTCTAATTGCCGTAACTCATCAATAAAAGTCAGTTAAAACATAATTGTCTTTTATGTAATCTAGGTGATGCAGCAGCTCTCTGAAGACAAACTATTTGCATGGTGTAGTCGAACAGGTTCAGATAAAATGTATTTAGTTATATATCTATGGTTAATCCAAGTAAAACCCAAGATGCAAATATTGCTGGAAAATTATGTACAATATCACCCCTACTTATAACATACTACTCATTTTTAAAATGCTTTATTTGGGTTTGGAGACAGCATTCTCCATCCAAGTCTTACTACGCTTATCTTATGTGCTAGACAGAATATACCTAAGTATTCCTTTTTACATCTTTCATTCTCTGTGGCATGAAAAATCCATGGAATGTGATTCCAGTATACCAAATTAGTATTAACAGAACAAGTTTAGGACAGTCTTAAGTAGGATTTTCAGCTGACCTTCTGAGATGAGACTGATTATAGAAAAGACTTGTTGAAAATGAAAATGTCATTTACAGTGTCAGCCAAACTGGATGTCTGGTTTTAGATCCAAAGGCAAAAGGTCTGAAATCAAGTAAAATGCATTCCAATTAAACAGTGACTTTTCTAGTTCAGCAAACTGCAGTATTGATACAAGATTGCTTTTGGAAAAGTCACAAAGTTCAGAACACAAGTGTTGGAGCATTCACATAAATTCATTTAAACTACACTGAAGTCAGGATAAGTCCTGGCTTTTCACTTATTCCAATTTCTTGAAGAAAATTCTGGGTGCTCTAAAGCTTGTATTTTTTTCAGCGACATCAGATGGTCTGATAATACATGTTACCTTTCTCTACAAACTATGCTCTTTCACTAATTCAGCAATGCACTTCAAAGCAGAGAACGCTGAGCCCATATGTGTAGTTTGCAGTGTTTATTCTTGATGTTACCAGCTGATATAGCTAACAATCATAATCAGGAGAAAAGCACATCATTAAGTGGAATAGGTATTGTGTAAGCAATAAGGCGCGATTTCTGTTTCACTTTTGCAAAAAAGTTTTTCCTGGGAGCAACAGGAATGCAAGGTCTCAAGGAATTGCAAGGGTTTACAAGGAGTCAGATGCAGAAGCCACAGTCGTGGGCGGTGAAAATGAACCAGGTAACCCCTCGAGGCTGGGGAAAATCACACTGCTAAGTACTGTGTAGGGCAGTATTATGAAATCAGGACAGAGTACAGTAAAACCCCCTGAAAACGGGTCAGCGGATCTATGACAAGGTTTCTTCATTTACGTTGGATGGGAGAGGGCAAGGGGGAAGGGAAAAGGAGAGGACATGTATTAATATGTAACTCCGGACTCACCGATTTTGGCCAAGCTGGCCACAAGTATCCAGAGTGCAATGATATACGGCTCCTTGACGTGATCCCATTTGAAAGAGACGATGGCAAAGCTTTCGTTGCTATTTTTAGGGCTTTCCGAGCTTCTCTGTCCCAGCGCCGCTGGGACAGCCATCAGCCCCAGGAGAAGCGCCACTCCAGATACCTGCCTCATCTTCAAGCCACACAACAAAATACTGCTTCCCCTTCCCGGAGAGATCCCGCCTCTTCGGAGGTCCTTGGGGGCGAGGTCCTTGTCCCTTCGCAGAGACGCGCCCGACGGCTGAGGACGGCGGGACAGCGGCGCTCGCGGCAGGCGGCGGGAGGGTCCCCTCCTGTCCGGTCCCGTCCCGCACCGGCTGCCCCAGGTGTCGCCTTGCGCGCGGTGGCAAAGGGCGGGTCAGGGGCTCCGTGCACAAGCAGATGCTTCGAGCTGGGGTCCCGCTGCTCGCCCGCACCTGCCTTTATCAGGCCGTTCCCGATCGGGCGGAGGCGGAGCCTCCCGCCGCTCCCGCAGAGGCTGCCGTGCGGGGACGGCGATGCCCTGACTGACAGAGCGCCCGCGGGGTCGGCGGGCAGCTCCGCTCGGCTCTGCTCGGCCGCGGGGCTGGCCGCAGGCTCTGCGCTGTGTCCGCAGCGGCTGTGGGCAGCTGGGCAGCGGAGAGCAGCGGCCCGGAGCTGCTGGCACTCGGAGCCGGGGCTGGGGCGCTCCCGCGGGCATGTCCTAGGGGAGGCCGGGGCACGTCCTAGGGGAGGCCGGGGCATGTCCTAGGGGAGGCCGGGGCATGTCCTAGGGGAGGCCGGGGCATGTCCTAGGGCAGCTCGGGGCATGTCCTAGGGCAGCTCGGGGCATGTCCTAGGGTAGCCCGGGGTATGTCCTAGGGCAGCTCGGGGCATGTCCTAGGGTAGCCCGGGGTCCGCGCCCACACCGGAGCCGGGTGCGCAGGACATCCACAGGTCTCCGTTCGGGCGCTTTGGATGCTTTTGTATCACCCTTCTCCCTCAGTCCTATTGTCCCGGCAGGTTGTTACAGAGCAAATGCACTCTTTTCCGCTTCTGAGCCTCGAGTCCCCTTCTGAGCTTGATGTATCTCACCGAGGACACAGCAGCATATTTCTCAGGCCAGCTTTTCCTTCTGTCCACCAGAGAGCACCTCTTCACACGGTGCTCGGGGAAAGGACACCAGCAGGCAATGTTTGGCTTTCCACTTAGGTCTGCTTGCAGCTGCTTGTTAAGATGTGCTGCATTAAAAACGCTGTCTGGTTTTTTGGTTTTTTTTTTTTGTTTGGTTTTTTTTTTTTTTTTTAATGCACCGTGAGACCCTTTAGGAGGTTCTACTGTCCCCCTAAAGCCTCTTTTCTTGCTGATAACATTTGCCTGCTATCATGGATGGTCCATGTTACGTGCTGCAGGCAGGTGGACCCATGATTATCGTCACCCTGCAGTAAAAGGGCAGCAAAGCATCCTGTTCCCGACGGGCAGAGCTGAGGACACCCTTCCACACACCTCAGCAGCAGCAGCTCCTCTCCTCTCTCGTGTGCTCCAAAACAATCTGTGTGCAGTCCACTCCTTCTGTGACTTTCTGTGGAAAAACACTACCTTTTTGTTTTCCTAACATGACAGCTGGTTTTATCAGGAGGTAAAAAATGAACAGGATAAAGCTCTCCTTTAAAATTATTGGAAGACAGAGAAATTATTTTGGTTATTTCAACCACTAAGGAGAAGAGCTACATACTTTTTCATAGTCATCTGTCCTGCACAGACACTATATAAATCAATTAGCTAGTTAATTAAATCTATAAATTTCCGTGGAATGTTATTGTCATTATTACCTCAAAGCAAGTGCAGGCCCCAAATTGGACCAACTGTCTTCAAACAATGAAACATCTTGGGGGCTTTATTTCCTTCTTCTTCATTATTTAAGGGAAAGAAAATTATGTGTAATTTTTTTAAGTAGGAGCAAATCTGAAGACAGAATTGGCAACTCTTTTTAGGAAGCATGACGGACAGCAAAGTATCTCCTTCATATTCAGTAAATGTTGTAGACAAAGACCTGAAGAATTGTTCAGTGTCTAACAACAAATTCTATCTACATTATTTTTATCTTTTTCAGACCATGACTTGGGCACGCAAATGTTGTTTAGAATTTGCTCCTAGGTTCTGGAGTTGTCCTACAAATGGCTGTAGCCAATGCCTGAGTAACATTTTTGCGCATTCTCTCTCACAGAGTGAGAAAACTGCAACTGGAAGTAGGTAGCTGCTGATCATCTGTGTAACCTGTTGCTGAGCCCTGCGGAGAGTAGTAGTTCCTAGTCATTAACATGAATTCTGTTTGCTAGTATTAGGAGAACCATGAGCTTCAGTAGAGACAAGTTGTCAGCACTGTTTTTACTGTCACAACTTATTCCAAGTATCCTCATATCACAATAAAATATTTCAGCTGCAGCTAATAAAAGGGCACCACAACTGCCAGGGTTCCATCTTATATTCATGATTCTTCCCAAATCTAGTTCCACAAAATGCTAACTGAGTTAGAAAAAAATCTTTCTATTGAAAGTGCTGAAGCTAGCCATGTTGTTCAGGTGGTTATTATTAAATGTGTCATAGATCAAGAATGCCTGCAGCAGAGCTACAAAAATGAGAAAGCCTTCTCTAGTGGATCTTTTCTAGAGATAAGCAATGGCTTAGAGGAGCAGCAGTTGAGATCATGCCTCTGATTGCCTGTAGGCCATGTTCTACCAATGAATACAGTAACCAAAGTTACATGCCAATTCTGAGTTTGCTGGTGGAGGAAATCAGTATTAGGGAAAAAAAGTTGTGAGTATCAGCTTCTAAAAATAAGATTTACAACACTGCTAAAATGCCAATACTGTATTTCTTTTAACAAAAACAAGTTAATAGTTCAAAGTGTATTTGTGACTGCTTATGGTATTTTTTTTAATTGGCAGGGTATCAAATGACTGTCGATATCATGGAATTGTTGTGTAAATCATTAATATTTCAGTAGGACACAGAAAAGATAGAGGAAGGGACTGACAATTGTCCATCTCCTATAGGTACATCAATACATGCTAAACCAAGAGTCCACTGAGTATACATGAGCTCTTGTACAAAATATGTACTTGTACAAGAATACATTTGCATATGTGTATTTATTATTAGAGTCCATTATCTTGTATGTTCTTTATGGAAGCCCTTACAGAGCTTCCTATAACGTGACTCTGTATCAGTAACAAAAAGCATTGGTTGAATATTATGCTTGCAATAAA
This sequence comes from Oriolus oriolus, assembly GCA_013400235.1. NCBI lineage: Eukaryota > Metazoa > Chordata > Aves > Passeriformes > Corvidae > Oriolus > Oriolus oriolus. The sequence continues at coordinate 129,433 of VXBT01011446.1, read as the reverse complement.
GATATCATATCACACAACAGCTGATATTTCCTGACTTCCAGAAAGACTGCACAAGGAAAGTTTCAACTTACTATAAAAATAATGGTGTTGCGTCCTGAGTCATTATTTTTCTTTTTTCAGGAATTGACTGAACTCCAGCATTGTCATTTCTGTAAATATTGTGTAAATAATGGCTTAAAGAAAAGAATTATTAATATCTTAGTATAAGGGTTATACAAGTATCTTATGTACCCTTCACATGATCTGTGTCCTGTAAAGATTGCTTCTTGGCGATTTTTCAAAGCTGAGGTAAAAGACAATTTCAGTTAAAAAAATCCTTAAAATTGTATGTTTTCTCCAGAAAGCCCACACATTATTTCAGTTATGCTAACTTAGATGTAGAAGTTACAATTAACGTTTAATATTAGCATTTGCCACAAATCTGTTTAAGGTGATGTGAAATTAAGAAGCACATCCCTGTCAAATTGAGAACTCTCATGAAAGGAAAAATAGATTAATAAATAGCAAAGATTTGGCAAGTGAAGTGTGAAAAATCTCCTGATGCAACATAAACCATCATAAATCACTTATCACTCCTGTCTTTCCTCAAGAAAATGCACTCTTTTTATATTAATGTCTATTAAATGCATAAGCAGGTTAAGATTTGAATGGAATATAGTCCCAGTATATATTTTTTATGACACAATACCAACTGTATACATAGTTAAATAGAACAGTAATTATCATGAAGGTCATTGCACCAATATAACTGTACGATTTGGTGAAAATTAATGTGGTATATATGCAGATGAATGCAGAATAACAGGAATTTATAGCAAATTTACTTGATTCAACAGCTGACATTTTGCCAACCACTCTTGAAGTGAATTGAGTGCAGCTGTACAAGTTTATGCTGCGAGGAGTTGGACAAATACTGCTGGACTAAGTGATGTTGCAGAGCACTATGTTACAACATTATAAATATGAACCTCTGAAATTACATTAGAAAGTGTATTAATTCAGCCCACACACATTACTACCAGTTAAAGTTAATCAGATGAAGACCAGGGTGAGGATGAATTAATCAGAGAGGTAGTTGGAAATAGATTTGGCTGGGAAGTAGGGTGGAAGAGGAAATTAGCTGAATTCTTCATGACTCATTTCAAGACAAGACTGACTTTAATGATAGTAGGTGAAGAGGATTCTTACCAGAACCTTCATTTTTAGCCTCAGACGTTTCTGAAACTGGCAGACATTTTAGGCAGATTGTGAGATTTTTCTGGTGTGGTGTTGCTATTACTGCTTTTCATGAACCCCCACATTTATATCAGATTAGAAGCTAATCTAGTAGGACTGGGACCATATGAATGGCAAACACTGACAGAGCCCAGGACCTTCATTAAGGAGAGTCCCCTCCATAAGGGATTATATCTGTGTGAGCTCTCAGTGCAATGAGCAGTGAAAAGGGAATGGGACAGAAAAAGAAGTTAATACACATCACCAGACACCTGATACTTTTTATCATTTATGTTCAGGAAAAAAAACCATGTATTTTTATAAAATGCTATGTGTCTTAAAAGTACTCTTTCTTTCAGTTCCAGTTTCAAGGAAATTTCTTCTATTGTTTATTAGGACTCTTCTGTGTTTGCTACAAGTCAAAGGTGACCACAGAGGTTTTCACCTGTGACAGTCTGCATCTTCCACACTTTCCCTATTGTACTCATCTCATTCCCATGTTATTGATATCCCACTTGTATTTCTCTGTTCTCCACGTCTCTGCTCTCTTTCCTTTTCATGCATGTCTTCTGCCAATATTTACCAAAAATCCCTAATACTGAGACCTAAGGAACACTCAAAATGCAATTTGTGTATGATGTTTCAACCCAGGACTTAAGATATGATTCTCTCTCTATCTCTTCCAATTCAGCTTTGTCATTTTTCACCACATATCCTCCTTCCAGGTACTCACATCAGCCTGACCAACACAAATGTTTATACTAGACACAAGACACAAGTGACTACTGGTTTCTCTGGTCATAATGGAGATTGTATTTGCTGATCTTTAAAAGTCATCCTTTTTTTAATGCTAAAAAAGCTGGGGGAAGACTGGGATGGAAGTGGTAACCACAGATTTCAGAGATCCAGTGGACAAAAAAGGAAGATAAAGGTGCATCTCAGAATTGTTGCTGTGTACAGGTATTCAGCTTCCTGTAGCTTAACCTGAGAGGAAATGCAAAACCAATTAATTTCTTAGGAAAAACAGAAAGACTCTTAAACAACAAAGGCAGCTAAGTAGAATACTTTCAATTGCTAGCATGATAATTTTACGCTTATTTCTTAAGTTTATAAAGGGGATCTGATGTTTCTTGGTCTTAATTTTTGGCTGATTTGTGGAGAGAGAGCCTTTCCTTTTCCTGATTCTCCATATACCATGCCTCTGTGAAATCCAGCATTCATGCCGCCCCTGCCTAGCTAAATGTGTGCATGTTCACATGAAAAAGTTCAGCCAATTTCACCTAAAGCTGCTCCTGATTCAATACACCATCCCCAGTGCTCCTGTTTTGGCAGGCACATTGATTGTTCAAAATCACCTGTGATACCTGAAGGTGGAGACACCCAGCCAGCCTCCCCAGAGTGTGTCCTGCTGTCCCTGCCCTCCATGAATTACGTGCTGAGGTCTGCTCATCTGGCAGCAGCCACTGCCCTGCATTGATTCATACTTCTTCCAACTGGTAGGCCATGGGGTGGATGTGGGTGGTTTAACAAGTACATGAAAACCCAGCCATATGAATAAATGTACCTCCCTGTTGCAATCCAAAGCTAATTCCAGCAGAAGGAGTGACCCTGTGGTCTGCCTGGGCTTGAGGGCACTCAGTAACCTGCGGGGACAGGGCTTCCTTAAGCATCTTGAATCTGATGATGGTTTAAAGCTATTCCTACCTTTAGGATGCTTCCCAATGTCAAAACGCCCAACCTAAGCCTCTCCTCTGTCATTGCATATAAAGGAATTTTTCTCTGAAATATTTCTACAAGGCAGTTGAGATTTTGTAAGTGCAAAATTTCGTGCGTTTTTTCTTTATCTAAATTGTGATAAAGGAAAAAGTGAACCTTGGCTGAGGAGCACCAATAATCTTGTAATAATTAGCAATTACTTTTAACTTAAATTACATAAACCAAAGAGTTTAAATTAAATTAATTATGATGCAAAAAACCCACAACCAACTGCCAACACAATTTATGGCTTAAGGTGTTGATTATGTCAAGTTTATGAACAAAAAAATACATAAATGGCAGGCGATACTACTTTGTTGTTGACATGTACTTTAAAACCTGTTGCTATTTAAGAACGATGCATTAGATGCAGTGGGGATTTTTGTTAGTTAATTCCAGTTTACTAAAATCCAGACATTTAAGTGGAACATACATATTCTTACAAATTTGTCTTTTGGAAGTCTTCACATGATCAGAATGGTATTCCTGGCTAAAATCACAGAGGAAGGAAAAACTTCAGAACTGATAACATCAAGAATCTGCCTAGTTTAGTGCAAAGACATAACCTTGAATCTCATGTATTTCAGGTGAATGCCCTTATCATGACTCAGAAGATTTTAACATGGTTCTGATTTTATTTTATTCTGCACTGAAGCAAAAGCAATTGCTGACACTTCAATTTTTGAGAAGAAAAAACCAACCTATTTTTCCTCCAGTTTGGGTTATTAAAAACAGTTATTATATTATTACACAAATCTGCACTGAAAGTTACAATCAGTTTGGAGAAGTTTGCAGGTGTTATTTCAAAGGGATGCTGCACTTGTTTTGCAGTCCTTTGGACAGTAATGGAGCGGAATGGGAAGACAGTCTGTCAATACTGGTGTAAAAAGTGACAGAGATTCTTGGAAGTTGAAGGGCACTCCACTTTGAATTGAGGGAATCTGAACTGGATTGCTGCTTATCTCACTGAAGTTCCAAAGGCCGCAAGGTGCAGAGTATACATAGTATACATGGTACACTTCCACATTACCAAAATAGCAGCCATAAACTAACTGACTCAGGGCAGTAAATGAGTAAGTAAACAAACAGGAAAAGGGATGTCATCCAAACATGCAAAATAACTTGACAGTATTGTATTTAATAACTAACTACATCAATCTGCTATGGCAAATTTTTGGCATCTGGAAGTCTTGATCAGAAATATTACTAGTCAATTTTCAAGAATACTGTTTAGAATAAAAACATGATAACTTTAAAGTGAAAACAAGAAAGGAAATGATGAAAACATTATTCTCATGAAGTTGCACAAATAAAATTAAGGAGTGGATCTAGGCTTTTTCAGACTAATGTATTTTAAACTTCTGTTTCCTATAAAGTCACACTATTGGAAATACAGAAAAATAAGCTGAACAGTTGCAGAGAAGAAGTATTCATTTCATCTCCCACATGAAAATAAGAATCCACATAGTAAACACATAATTTGGGAAACCTTTCTAAATTTTAACTGTTGTACCACCTTGTTGACTCTATTTGATATGGTGACACAGGCATGCATCCAGTTTTGGGAGCTGCTGAAAATTTTGTTCCTGGGACTAAGGATTCAATCCTATCACTTGGCCCCTGGGTGCACGTTCTTCCAGTTTTCCTTCGATTTCCTTGCTGGACCTTTTGATAAGCCATTTCTGCTCACTGCAGTGCTGAAGTGAGGTGACACTAAAATCAGAGGTACTTGTTCTGATTAAGTTTCACTAGCTTAATCTTGGTTCAGGACATCATCAAGCTTTATGGACTGTACTCTTATCTTAAAATGTGAAGAAAAATTCATGGAAATGCAGGTGATACTGAAGAGAGATACAGAAAGATGAGACTATGAGGACTGCCCTGGTCACTAAATCCAGGGACTACGGGCACCACGTTGCATATTTCCTGCATACATTTGCCACACACTGTCTTGAAAACTTTATCTCAAATATTTCTGCTGGTTAAGTGTACTCAAATAATTTCTAGCCAAAACTTAATCAGAAAGCTCACAACCTATTTATTCTTGTGTGAGTATTGTCCTTTAACACTGTTTCTTCTTCTGTTGTTTTCTACTCTTTAAAAGAAATCATAGACTTCAAAAGAAGTTTTAATTAATCCTTCTTGAACAGAGCCAACCAGGACACACACAAGTGAAGTTTTGCTAAGCTTTGTAGGCTGGCAACAATACTTCCTCATCACAAAAATACGGCCTGAAGCACAAGTGAATGGTATTTGTATTCAGTGGCTACATCCCAGAACTTATCACAATACTCACCCTGAAATCCAGTAATATACCCAAGTCCTACTCGTTTCCATTGATTCCAGTGAATGAACTTCTAGCTAACTGATTATTGTATTGCTATTGTATATCTTTCTTCTCATTATGTTAAAACTGCCTGAGTCCTCAGTATCACCATATCCTTTCAATACAGTCTTCTTCTATATGGATGGCCACTCCAAACTTTGCATTATCAGCAATCAGTTGTGGATGCCAAAAGCACTGATGAAAATATTAACCAAGATGGGCTGCAAAGTGTAAGGTTGAGGTATGCCTCTTTTGGCCTTCTTCCAGCCTGATTCTCTCTCTATGTTTTCAATAGTTGTTGTCCCCACAGATCCTTGCAGTCTACAAAAAATAGCTTCTCGCCTTGACAAGATGAATACCGAGAATGCGGTGCTCCTGCATTAAGTCGAGATAAATATTCACATGTCCTAAGCATATTCCCTGTGAGAGTGGGAAACCATGATCACACTTGAGCAGCAACAAAATTCTACTTTTCCCTGTGTCTCCTGTCTCATAAATGTCCTGCTTTAATTTTTCCGTCTCTGAATCCTAGAGCTCTTAAGTGTCTATCAAAGCAAGCATCAAACATTATTTTAGAGATCCAGAAACATTTATAGACTTACTGTTCTTGATATTAACATGAATATTAAGACAGAGTAAAAAACAGTGCATAATTAAACTTTTCATTTTTACTTCTGCTTATGTATATTTCACTTACTTTTACTGTGAAAAGAGGAATCACTGAGAAGTACAGCTAACATGTTCCTTATTGAGATTCAGTAAAATAAAACATTTGAAACTACAATCTCAATATTCTACATGCTTTACTTATTTCTCCTCTTAAACAAACTTAAAATTTCCTTAATCTATTTTTACGTGTCCAGTTTTACTTTCTTTTTTAACTACTTGTTTGAGAGAGGCAGCAAGACAGGGAGAATGCCACTTCAACAGTGCAGTATTCCATATCTGAAGAAACCACACAAGCTACAAGTTTTTACTTCCCTATTCACTTGTGCAACAACTATGACAGTCTATCTATTAGGTCATAATAACTGCAGGCAATAACTCTTGGTTTATTCTAAATCAGTTTGCATCACCTTGCATCATCATGTTCTGTGCCAGTGACCTTGCAACAGCTATCTTTATCCCACTCCTCCATGTCAGAGCAGGGGTGAAAATAACCATGGCGATGTTGAGGCAACAAGTACCTTCTAAAGCAATCAAGTAAGCAAGCTCAGGATATTTAATGCACTATAAATTGTTGTCCCATATAGATGTGAATACCAGCTGCATATTAAAGTTCTCACTCTTCAGCTAAATCTCTTTGAACCTCAAGGATGACATATTTATTAATCGAAGGGCACTATTTGATTTTCTCACCCTACATGCACAGACATCTCAAATTGCTAAGAGAAATTATGATGTCCCAATGTGTATGTTGTCACTTTGGGAGAATCATTATATGCAACCTTAGTGGCAACAAAAAGCAGATATCAAAATGCAAGTGGTGTGACATAAAAATGTATCTCTATTCTACATCAAAGAATCTGTGTTATTTAATTAATTTGGATTAATTATTAGTTATAAAACATTGTGCATAAGGGCACTACATCCTTCATTGCTATAGGCTGATCACCAAATCTAAGGATGAATCAAATTGCTTTGTCATATCATCTCTATTTATTCTGGTATATATAGTCTTTAGATAAGATTGAATACTCTGGATTATCAGTGGTGGTAGATCTACAAGAAATATTAGGAAACATCTCTGTTTCTTATTTTTCTCTTGAGCAGATGTGTTTTCTTTCTCTCACATAATAAATTATGGTAGATTAAATTCTGCTCTCTTTATATATAAATAGGTTTATCATAATTTAGCTGATGGTATTAATATGGGGCACTATTCCTAAAATCATATTTACTTTTCAGTTATATCAATGGAAGTATGTTTATAATGATTTGTAGGCTGGGGGAGAGAGGAAAAAGGAAGAGGCCCAAATGCATTTCAGCCAAAGTAAGTAATTGAAATTCCTTTAGTATTCTCTAGCTGCAAGCTACGGAGAAAGAAGTCAATCCCAGTTAACTACTACCAAAGCACCTTCAAAACCTGCAGGCTGCTCAAAATTGTAATAGGAACTGGAAAACAAGATTCAAACAAAACTCCAGGAATAAACACACAATTGTCTTCCAACAAGAAATACTAGGGGCATACTTATCCTGTTCTTGAGCTCCTTACTAAGCAACAGGTACTTGCTACTGTAAGAGAACTGGGTGACTGGTTTGAATCAGGGTGACCTTTCCTATATTCTTCTGTTCATATCTCATTTAGCTCTAGCAGTGGTGCTTATCAGTAACACTTAATGTGAAGCTTCATGACCTAGAAAATAATCTAACAGAGGAAAAAGAAGCTAAACAGTGTCAGTTTCTCATTATAGGGGAGGTTTCTGAAAGGTCAGAAAGTTTCTGAAATAGAAAGCAGTAGTGTATGAGCAATACAGCTTAAAAAAATTAAAACCATCAGCAGGGGTTGAGTCTAGACAGTATTTTTAATGTTTAGGCTTTATATAAGCAAGAGACATTTTTAATAAAATTAGGAGACATTTAAGCCTGGAGAGTTGGAGGAAAAAAAAAAAAAAGACAGGATTTATATTTATAGACCAGAGTATTCAGTGATTTTATTATTTACTTGAAATGATGCAACTCATGCCCACAAGAATTGACTAACCTCTTTGCCACTCCTACCTCTAATTATTAGGAGCGTAGTTATGGACTGAGTGATTCTTTTCCTGTTCATGAGTTTTGAGTTTATTATCCTACAATTTCACAGAATATTTCCTTGTTCCTGTTATTGGTAGGAAGAACAAAAGATTCCACCATCTTGTTTCCTGTGTTATTTTACCGCATGCATTTAGCATATACACTCTTACTCACTTTTCTCTTAAACCATATAATGCTTTGAACCTTTTCTTTAGATGCAAGAATTTTTGCCATGCTTCCCAGATTCATCAGCGTGGCTTCATTCTGAATTGCTACATCAATATTTTGGAGTTGGATACAATTTAATTTAACCTTACATTATATACCTCACTAAAGTTAGGACCGTACTCACTTCAGCATTCCCTAATCAATGGAAAAACACAGGCAGTCCATAGGGAAACTCAGGATACTCCAAAATAAAAATTAACTTCTTTCTGGAGATGCCTTTTAATGTTAAAAATAGGGTTAAGTGGTCTATTTTCATAATTCAGCTATCTCAGTGATACTCTTATCAAGTGACAAGAATGTAGACTGAAGTTAAAGATAATGAACAAAATTTTCCAAATAAGATCGTCATTTCTCTTTTTCTTTTCCTTTTCCAATTTATTTAAGTAATTCTAACTTCTGTTACATGCTTGCCAGGGTTGTTTGATTTGTTGGTTTGAGGGAGGATGGTTTTGAGTTGCCAAAAAGTGATTACATACAACCTGTCCAGAAGATGATAAGATTTCCTTCAGAATTTTCGGAGTGGTTCCTCACAGTTATGTATTTCCCTGAGTAGTTTCTGTAACATAATGTCACTTGGATATTTCAAAGTGTATTAAATTGGAAGTTACTACAATTTAAGTATATTTGAACTTAAAGCATCTTTAACCAAGGAGTGATTTATTTCAATAGGCTTGATTTCTACTGTTTCAAAAGTTCTTAATCAATTGCTACAAAGAAAACCGTATCAGCCAAAAACGTCTTTTCAGAAGCACTATTTGAAAAGCTAAAATCTCTTCACATTTTCATAGTTATATAAAAATGACTTGTATTTTCTTTTGAACTGATGAGAGTATGATCCTATTTTAGATCAAATAAGATCACTTTAGTTTGCAAACTGAACTGTAGTCCTCAGTAAACTCAAATCTTGGCAATGTAACAAATGCAACAACAACAAAGCCACTTCTACGTGTTGTTCTTCCTTGCAGCTTTGAGTAACTTCCCATATATCAAACACAAAGGCTAATATAATCTCGGTCATTCTTCTCCCTCTTGGGGGTCTTTGTAAATTGTATTGCTTTAGGAAATTCAATACAGTGACTACCTCACCAAAGATATCACAGAGGAGTGGGGAATACACACTAAGCAAAAAGATCTGTTTACTTGTAGGACTTCTTTTTCCTCCTACATTATCCTTTCGAAGCTATATTGTTATCTAGCATATTTGAAATGTTTTAGCAGAAACTGAAAGACTCCATTCAAAAGAAAAAATAGACTTTACTGTTATGTCTTTTCCTCAGAAAACTTGCTTTATTGCGCTTAATTTTGTGCTATATATATATACACATACACATACACATACATTCCATCATGACCATTAAAATACTTTTTATAAAAAATACATTTGAAAGCAGATTGATAGCTCACGGCAGGAAAGCAAATGGCTATTCTGCACCTGGGAGTCTGTGAAGGCAGACAGCAGTATTTTTGCTTGTAGAACTTGGCAATCTTTTGCCTGGGATCATAAATTTATCTGGAAATTAGGGCTTTTCTCTTGTGGTTACCTTTGAATTTCCATTAAAAAATAATTCATGTCATATTTAACTATAAATAACAAAAATGGAAATGGTCAGCGTATGTAAAGTAATCATTCTCTTGATTTGCCCTAAAAAAATTTTGAAAACAGAAGTAATTGTTTTTTATTCTTTTCCTGCCATGAGTGTTAGTTTTTTGGTATCTATCTATTAATAAGGTAGATTCTGATTACAAACTTATACCTGAGTAGGACCCAGAGTCCATTTCAGTTTTCACCAGCTGCTTGTAAACATTGTGGAACAACTTGGTGTGAAGCTGATTGCTCTGTACTGAGTTCATTTTTGGCAATTAAATTTGATTAAGAATCAAAGTGTTCCAGTATTATTCCACTGGACATAGTAGAAAATGAAGTTTTCCTGTTATTGATTGTAATACACAGGAAAATAAATGAAATTGCACTAATCAATAGGAACAGTAATATTTGGAAAACAAACTTCTGTTATATTAATTCCGAATGTTGATCTCCTAACATTCGGAATTAATATAATCACATAATTCTTATAATTATAATTCTTATAATGATAATTCTAATTCATAATTAATATTATCACATAATTCTTCCAATTTACAATAGGTCTCTAATTAAGTACAACTTGTTATTGTGGTACAGTACTGTGTGAAGAAGTGAGTTAAGGTTTAGTGTAATAGAGAATGTGTTAATTTCAAAACATTGCTGCCCAGATTATATCTAAAACACAGTCTGTTCTGAAGTAGGTGTCAAGTACAAGGAGTTGTCAAGTTCCCTGAAAAGCAGAGTTTGCTTACTCTTGTTTACATTTGGCTGGAAAAGGTCTGACATTCTCTTCAGTTACTTGTACTCCCAGAACCTGAAGCAGTAAGGAAAGTGCCCCAGGTGGCTTGCAGCTGCTCAAGGAATTTAAAGTTCACTAGGTATTGGTATTCTTCTTACAAATCAATAATCAGAACTGACAGGAACAACAATTTCTCTGGGCAACCTGTGTGGGCATCAAAACCTGGGTAGACCCCACCTGCAGTCTGCCCAGAAGCCACAGACCCATGAAACCTACACTAACACTTCATGATCCCCAGAGTGTAGAGGGAGATTTAGACACCCAGGACTTTCAGTGCCAAAGGAAATAAAGCCAACTGATGTTCTACACCGAGGAATCAATATTTTCTGACAATTCTTTGTTTCACTGGAAGGTTTATTACTAACTGCAGTACGAAAAGGATTTGCCAGTGAGTGAGAAGTGTCTATGAAACTTCCTCAAGAGATCCCAGGAAGGGAGAACACTGCATGTTCCTCTCTACTACGGAAAGTTGAAGTGTAAGCTTATTCTTGTTTTACACCTCCTCACACACTGAAAAACCACAGCGCATCACCTATGAATAGCGAGATATCTCCATGAGATATGGATGCAGAAATGATCACAGTGTCATTATTTAACAATTAAATAACTACGTATTATAGTAAGAGCTGGCAAGGCTTTGCTGGTATTTCAGGTTTTGTCAGCCTGGATATATGGAACTAACTGTGAATGTAATTATTCTCACTTTCACACATCCCAGGTTTTAGGGATAGTTCTTAGTGCGAGTGACTCTGGCTTTTGCTGTCAAGATGTGGCCACAGGATACTCATTTACAAAACTGCTAAGACTGAGAGGAGATACAAATGAGAGAAAGTCAGAAACCTGGTTTTCAGGTATTAAGGGAAGGCACAGCATAAGCAGTGTGAGTAGTGAAGAAAATTGATGAAAAAACATGGGGGGGGAAAACAGGGACATGATGAACACAGGGCAAAAGAAAAACACAGTGAAACTTTACTTGGGACAGCAAGAAAATGCCCTGAAATAGAAAGAGGTGTGTGTGGTGGCCTAGGGACCATGGTTCTGGCACACGCTTCATGTCTTGATGACTCTCCGTAATTTGATCTTGCTGGAAAGCAGCTTTATACCGATGCTTGTGTCTGGAATGGATCTCTTGCCTCTCAGTAGGTCATTGATGGTAGATTTTGCAATGCTAGAGACTGAAGCTGAGAACAGAGGCAGGCACAACAGGAAGAAATGGTTTTTGCCATTCCCTCCCTTTCACTGTAAGATTTGTGATACTGTTGTCCAGTTATTAGAATTATGCAGCTGAAGGAGCATAATTATCAGACTTTGATCAGGGAGAGAAGTAACAAAAAATCTCTTTTTTTGGTTGATTTTTACTTTCTCGTGAATGTAAATGAGGAGGTGAATATCTTGGCAGATTTGATGAATCATGCTATCCATGCAAACTCTCTTCAGACCTAAGAAATCATACTTTATTTTAAAGGCACAAGCAGGATTCAGTAATCCAAAGCTAGTCTTCTATTAAGAAAAGTTGTATACTACTTCTGATATTCTACAGGAAGGAAAGTCTTCTTGAAAAGTCAAAACATACATCTTTGATTCTTTCTTTTTTATATTAATTTGAGCTTACTGTAACTTCATTATTTTCAAGAGGGTGGATGAACATGCTGTTGTGTGTTACAGGAAAACAGCTTCTTAGTTCCCAGTCCTTGATTTCTTACCAGCAATAGCTGATACCATTTCCATCCCATCTTTCTCCTGTATTTGACATCCTCCAGGAACTGAATTGCTTCTGTTTGCATTAGACAAGTAGGCTTTGCTGACTGTTTCTTCTACAGCTGTGGTTCATATCTAAGGTAGTTCAGGAGCCCATTAAGAGCAGCTATTAATGAAAGCAAGATAATTCAGCCATCCCATTCACACCATTGAATTTTGTGAATGGTTTACTTGCATTTGGGATTTCTCACCTGGTTTACTCATAGCCATGAGGACTCATCTTCAGCAAGCATTGCTGTTCAAACTCCTTTTAGCTGCCACTCCCAGAATAGTTCAAATTGCATACCTGAGTATCACAGCTATCCAACAATCTGGTCTAGTCAGGTAGACATTTTTTGGACAGAAAAAATTACATGAGTAAACTAGTTCTAGACAAGAACAAAACAAAACAAAAACAGGACAGCATCAATTATAAAGGGATCAAGACAATGAAAGGATGAATTTTGTATGATTATTAAAAATTGTAAAACTGAAAATTGCAATGAGAACCATAGAAAATTAGACAATTTAAATTTTTTCTTCTACTACTCACTGGTCAAATTAAAACGGGTCTTACAGCATAAACAATACTAAGTAGAGATATTTGCTTGTCACTGTTCACCCATCCATTTCAGTCTAACAGCTTTTCTTTTTAAAACTAGCTTAAATTTCCTTACACGAAGCCTGCAGAATGTTTTTGCTTTTCCAGAAGCAAACTTTGTTGCTCCTGAGACTCCTCCTATTCACCTGACATCTCCTATTCATCACAGTCAAGTCAGAATTTTGAAAAATAGCAGTAGACAAAGAAATTACTGCCACTGAAGAAAGAGGGGTGTGTACATGGTCTGCTACAAGAGAAATGAAATAGCACTAATAAGAACCATTCACTTAAACCTTTTTCAGTGGTAATGTTTCCCACCTGTTCCTTTAACAGATTAAGAGCTTAAATAACCACAATCTAAGTAAACCTATCTTTTAAAACAACTTTAGATTAATATTATGGAAATATTCTAATCCAACTGAGATTTTGAGTGAATTACTTCAAATCAAGTCTTTTGGCTCTAATAAGCCCCGACAAATTAAAGCACATTGATGTTGGTATTCATGTGCACTCAAAGCTTTGCCTTAAAATAATATGTAAAAGTGTCTTGACATATGTAGCTGTGCTGGGGGAATCTGCAACTGAGAAGGAGAAACATTTTCTCAAACTGCAGGACAGAGACACAGAAATACTGATGAGTGCTTTTACATTTGCAAAAATAAAAAGGAAAAACTAGTTACTGTCAGAGAGACAAGACACACAGATGTTTGCTTTAGAACACCATGTAACACCAGCACAGTTTCTGTGGTTCTGAATCTGTTTGTGGCACATGAAAGTTACTGCCAGTGTTCTGCATCTCACTGGGATCATCTTCCTGAAGTGAGCCTTCACCTTGCACAGCTCCAGGGCTGCTGCTGTCACTTTCTGGCTTCCAAGGCCAAACAAACTGGATGAGCTAAGGCTGTTCAGAACTCTCACTGTATCCCTTCACTGCGCTGCTCAACACATCTGCTTCCAGCAACGTTGAGTGCAGACAGCAGAACTGCACTCTGGTACAAGCAGAGTCTATCTATTTGGGTCCTGTGCTACATTTCACCTCTAGTGCCCATGTGTCTTACTCCCGTGAACCAGTCATTAACAAACAAGTGGGAATTACTTGTACAGAACATTTATGGTTGTCTTTATACTGTGCCCAGGAGGAAAACACTTCAGTGCATTACTTCTACAGGAACAAAAGTACACATAAACCAGACAAAACACATTACTGCATTTCTTAAAATTAGTAGCCAGACCCTTGAATAAAGATGGGCAGATGCAATGTGTTCTTTCTGTACCCATTAGTAACTGGTCAGTAACTTACCAAAGGAGGACATTAAACCATAGAGTCTTTGTTGTTAAACCACACTGAGCTGTTATGAAGGCTCTTGTGCAGTGGGTCACTTCTAAAAATTACTCTCATTTTGTAGACACATACACATTCTTCCTTGTGACAGGATGGTTGACAGACAATTCACAGTTTCTTTTTGTGTGGGCTTCTGCTGGTATTTTAGCAAATCCACATAAACTGGTACAAGATGAACATATTTGTCATTCAGTCCCACCCTTTCATATTTGTGGGCAGACTTCCTATAAAGACCATTTGCCAAATGAGGGTACTTAGTTGTTTAATAATTATTTTGACATCAAAGTGAGACAAAAGAATAGGAAATTTTTCTCCAGCTGCTGTAAAAGAGCAGTGCATGGATATTCTCATTAGGAACATGTCTCTCTTTGTGTATTATCACCTACCACTGTAGAGAGTTGTTTACCACTTCATTACCTTCTGTATTTCAAGACACTGGAATATTAATGTTGTCAATGAATCAGGGAGTTCTATTGGCCATAGCCTATCATTAACCAGGGAGAGCAAAGGGCCATTTTATGACCTTTGGCTCCTACCTGAGAATCTCTCTCTGAATAAACTAACTGAAGTAATACATGTGGAGGCTTAATAATGACTTTCAGGAAGTTCTGGGATACTCATTTTCATAATAATTATATCTATTTGTATCCTGTAAGTTCCTTTATTGATTATATCTCTTTGTATCCCGTAAGTTCCTTAATTGTTAGTATCAGAAGACATGACATTATGTGAAATCCTCCCCAGCCTACTTCTCAAGAAAAATACTTATGAGGTGCTCAAAGCTTAACAACTATGCCTGGTAGAGATGTGCAAACTGAAAAATACAGGGTATGAACTCCACTGCTTTCAGTGATCATCAGCTTAGGACATCCAGGAAATTGCCAGTGATACTGCAGATATTAAGATGTAGGACTTCCTAATGCCTGCCCCAAGCCATACAGTAGCTTTGAAATACAGAATAAGTAGGACAAAACGAGTGCTGAAGCAAGTCAGAAGCCTATACATGCTTCCTAGTTTCAGGCAGACATATTTTACACAGTAAAATTCCTATAATGTAGAAATGCCCCACAAAAACCTTGTAGAAAATTATGGCAAAGAAGCACTGAAATTGTTACTGAATATTCTAAGTAACAAATAGCATGCATAGAATGCATTCACATTATTTTTGAGCTTTATTTGGCCATGTATAGAATCAATCAAAAATTCCTCGAAGCATTGCCCCCATGTGTAATGTATTAATTAACTGCACTATATAATGACACTAAGATATACTGCAACATCCATATTAGCAGCCAAATTAACATCTGAGAAAATATTGGAGAAGTCAAAATACTAAATCATGTTTAGCCTCCACAACCACATACATACAGGAAGCAGAGCAGAATAGAAAGCCCATTGCCCAAATCATCAATGCTTTAATGAATATACAATCCTTTAGAGAATATGTCTTATAAATGGAAAGTTTTCTGCAGCCCAGGCTACCACCATCATTTTGCATCGGTTATCTGCCTCTTTGACATTCAAAGCTCAGCCCACCTCTGGGAAAGCCAAAGCAGCCAAAAAAATATGCAGTAAAACTAAATGTCATCTCCATCTTTATGAAAGTAGAGCTGCAGAAGCCACAGCACTTCACCTACAACCAAGTACAATGATGCAAAATTGATTCAGGAATATCTGAATAATGGTCAGGCTTTGCCTTGCACCCTTACAGTGGAAGACAGGGCCGCCACTCCATTTCTTGGCTGACTGTATACAGCTAAGAGTAGAAATAAAAGCCTGAATTTGCTTCCAAAAGATACCCTTGGGCACAGCCCTAAGCAAAGGTTGGTGTTTAACCTTCCAGTGGGAGTCACAGGAGGTAATGTGCCCCAGAGCCACACCTCAGGGGCCAAACTTAAATACATTGTTTCCTCATTGCTTCAAGGGGGTAATAATTTACTACTCAATCAGGAGCGTTGCCCATCACCTTGTGGCATGCGTGATGTAAGGCTTAGGCTGCTTCTCTTCCATGTTTTCTATCTGTCTCCATGCTCTGAGGGGGTTGAGAACGTTGCCATAGAAGGTTGCCTGCACACAGAAAGAAATTAAATTGTGTATGAGACAGTCTTTCTTCCACAATTAGTTTTGTAAGTGCCTAGTCCAGATAAGTCACCAGGGAACTGAATCTCCAACTGAATTTATGCAGACATTCTCCACAAAGACCTGGCACTTTCCTTATGGTACCTCTTCATTTTTTCTGTATAATTTAGATTTACTGCTTCTTGGTAATTCCATATTTTACCTAGGTGTAGGCAAAGAAATAGAAGGCAGTATTTACACCCTGGAAAAGGGGGATCAAATAAGGCTTGGAGGGAAGAAAAGCGTACTTGCTCTTCTCCGTTTATTTATTTCATATAAATAACCTCAAGAGAATTTATATGCTGGACTTTATTTTATTATATGTAAAAATAGTAAAAAAATAGTTTGCAAAACTTTAGGAAGAAATAATTATTGAAAAATAAAAGATTGTATATATATAAAATACAATATATTTTGTATATATATTGTATTGTATATATATAAAGGGCATATATTGTATATATATAAAAGGTTGTATGCTCCACTAGAACCCATGAAATAGCTGGAATTCTAGAAGTATTGATATAATTCAGGTTTTTTTCCAATCTTAGCCAGATACTTTAGCATCTACAAATTTACCTTACTTTTCGTTTTGTTGGTTCCTTGCTTGGTTTTCACTTTGAAACTCATCAATCAAAAATTCTCCTGCCATGAAGAAAAATTTGCTTCTCTATTACAAGAAAGACAGTGTAGGTGCTACAATTCTTTTGAATTACTGAATTACTTTGTTGTTTGGGGGTTTTTGTTTGTTTGGGGGTTTTTTGGTTTGCTTTTTTGTTTGGTTTTGGTTTGGGTTTTTTTTGATTTGCAGTAGTCCACAAGCATTATCATCTTTAGGGTAAAGGATTAAACTAATTTGAAGAAGGGAAAGCAAAACTGTTCAGTAAAGTTTTAGAGCAACAAGTCTTACAGATATACACCAATTTCCCATTTCCTTTAAGAAAAAGCTGACTTTAGACTCCCTTTATATCATGTTTTACTGATTGACAGGGTCAAACTAAGCTATAGAATGGGCTTCTCTGATTTGTTCCTATTACAGTAAGTTTTGTTAGAACTTAACACCTGCCACTAGTTTTAGAGTTTCTCATTCTCCTGAACTGCAATTCCTTTGCAGACTCGCAGAATGTGTTCCTGGGCAAAATTTGGCCCAAATACAATGGGATTCATAACTATCATTGCTTCTAATCTCTTGTGATAGCCTACTCAGAGTACCGTCTTCAGCTCTGGGGCCCTCAGAAGAGAAAAGACGTGGACATATTGGAGTGGGTCCAGAGGAGTGCCACAAAGATGATCACAGGGACAGAACACCTCTCCAATGAAGAAAGGCTGAGAGAATTTGAGCTGTTTAGCCTATAGAAGAGAAGGCTTCACAGAGAGCTTGTGGCAGCCTTCCAGTGCCTCAACAGGGCCTACAAGAAATCTGGAAAGGAACTTTTTTACAAGGGGATAATGATAGGACAATGGGTGATGGCTTTGAACTGAAGGAAGGTAGATTTGGATTGGATATTAGGAACAAATTTTTTGCTGTGAGAGGTGGTAAAGCACTGGAATAGGTTGCCCAGAGAAATTGTAAATGCCTTATCCTTACAAGTATTCAAGGCAACCTGGTTTAGTGGAAGGTGTGCCTGTCCATGGTAGGGAGTTTGTAACTAGATGATTATCAAGGTCACTTCCAACCCAAATTATTCTATGATTCTATGATTCTTTTTAAAACCCAAGTAGTTTCTGAAATTTTGGAATACTGATCTTGTCCCATCTAGGTGTGGCTCCCTTCAAGATGCATTGTGTTCACTCACTCTTAAAATTACACTTAAGGATTTAGGCCTTCCTTGTTCTTTTTGTTGATCCTTTTCATTCTCTTCCTTATCTTGTTCTTATCCTTTGAAACTTGAAAATAGCTGATGAGCTAAAAAATGAAGAGGGGGCATGAAATCTCAAGTGCAATATGGCAGGATGTGCTAAAGTTTTAACCTAACAATACATGGAAAAATATACGGTCTGATATTACAATTTAATTTCCCTCTAAATCTGTAAAAGGAATGGAATTTACTGGTATGAATAAATCTAGCATAGTTTAGTCATATATCTGTTCATATTTGTACTAGAACAAAATATACTTTAGACTGATTGAAACTGCTGTCCTGCCTGTCATACAGCCTTCATGGCAACTGGAAAACCAGTACAACTATGGCATTGCAGTAGTTATGGAAAGTTATATATGTATAATAGTTACGAAAGTGATTCGAAACCAATAGGTGAAGGCAGGCTTTATAATTACATAATTTAAAATCTGGTAATTTTTATTTCATTTTTCTGTAGACAGCTGATCTCCATCAACAACAATCAAGGAAAGACACCTTTTGCTATTTATTTTCAAGGGCTTCCCAACTTTCTGAAGTGGGAGAACTTGTAAGCCTGGGCATATCTGGAGTAGGACTGTTACAACCCAGTTTAAACCCAGAACAGCAAAGAAAATTAAGTGTCTTCATAAATCGGAAAGAACTTAGAAGGTTCAAAATATTCCCAAAAACAAGATTAAAACCAAACGAGGTTAGATGTTGGTGCCAAAAAATTGATGTATTTTATTTAATAGTAGAAGAGGAAAAGAGAAAGAAAAAGAATGAAAGGAAGAAATAGGGAAAGAAGTGGGAGACAGGGAGAGAGTGACAGGGGTTAGGTGGAAGCATATCACTCTTCTGATGGTCCCAATGACATCTCATCACTCCACTCCATCTGGTGGTCTTGGTGGTGAGGCTCCCCCGCTGCCATGCCATGCCACGCCGCCACATGCTGAAGATTATGAATCCTGTGGATTAATATATGTTTTGGGCAGGTGGGAACGCCCACGTGTCTCCCTTGCAGGGCCCATCTTGACACTGTCCCTTGCACCACTGTGGATTTGTTGCATCATCTGCAGTGCTCTGGTGCAGGGTCTGGGGATCCCTTGAGGGGGGGAGGTGGCCTTTGATGGGCCATGACACCCCCTTCTGCTGTGGATAAGCTTTTTCCCCAGGATGAAGGGCTCCTCAGCTGGGCTCCTCTGCACACTGGAGGATGGGTGGTCACTGCCTCTCACCAGAGGCTTTTCCAACACACCCAAAGCCTCTCCTCCCCCCACCCTTTGGTGGGAGGGTCTGTGCGAGCCCGGCAGCTGATAGCCCTGGGGCTGTCATCTCCTCCCCGAAGGTGCTAAGCTTGTGCTCTGTGAATGTCCCCAGTTCCTAAGTTGTTACTTTACCTTATCTTCATCAGGGAATGGTCCAGGGTCTCACTCCTAAGGCCTATTCAGGGTGTGGTGGTATTCTTTGCAGCTTTTGTATTACAGCTTTGAAAGTCCTTCACGAAAATGTTTAAGTCCTGAACTATAGTATTTCAGTCTCTGACAAGGACCATTCTTAAGAAATGCACCTTCAATACATCCAGTTCTGAAACTTTTGAATTTCTGAAGTAAAACATGGGAATATGACCCCTTTCTGAATGCACAAGGTATAAAATACATTACTATTGTAATTCATGCGCAATATAGAATCATAGAATGGTTTGGGTTGCAAGGGACCTTAAAATCACCTTGTTCCAACCCCCCTGCCATGGGCAGGGACATCTTTCACTTGACCAGATTGCTCAGAGCCCCATCCAACCTGACTTTGAACACTTCCAGAGATGGGGCAACCACAGCTTCCCTGGGCAACATATTCCAGCGCCTCACCATCCTCACAAGAAATAATTTCTTTCTAATATGGAAAAAAAGTATCTCTCCAGCTTTTTGTAGCCCCCTTTACACAATCAAAGGCTGATCTAAGCTCTCTCTGGAGATTCCTCTTCCCAGGGCTGAACAACCCCATTTCTCAGCCTATTTTTTAGGAGAGCTGCTCCAGGCCTCTGATCATTTTCATGGCCCTTATCTGGGCTCACTAGCACTACTTTTATTATGCTCATATCAGTGACCAGAAAAAAGTACAAAATAGTCTTTATTTTGGTGTCTAATTCACTCCAGGTATAAATCCAGGTACCTAAAGTACATCTGGATGTTCTTCCATTTATTTGTCTTTCTACAAGCACATAAATATTTTTCCCCATACCAGACTTGGTGCACGACAGGAAGTAGTATATTAAACTTTGCCTGATCTGATAGCGCACAATGGACTGGTAACCTTGAAACCAAGATTCTTCCATTAGGTAAATCATCATATCCCTGTTCAAATTCCAGTAAGACAGAATTTTCTTTATTTATTCGCCATCTTGAGATGAGCAGATGTTGAACTCCAACCATTATTGTTCTGCTTTAAAGCTTCTCTCTTATAGAGGTGTATAAGGGAAAACATGTTGTCAAGCTATAATCACTCTACCATTTTTTGGGTGGGGGGTTTTAAGTTTAAATACCTGAAGTGCATAAGTTCGGATAATAATAATTCAACACTGAGTGTTCTGAATTGACAGAATATAGTGCTTTGGGGAAGCAACTATAGCTACACCTATACTATGAAAAATGGCTTGGAGTAGAAGAGGTTAGGCCCGAGGGAGAAAAAGACTGAATAAAATTATAAAAATCAGTTTGTATTTTATGCTGAATGTATGTATTAGGTTGTCTGCAACAATTAACGTGCTGTATTGCTGACAGATGTCACACTGCAGGGAAGCTTGATGTCTGCATGAAGGACTATGCTTGAGAAGCAATGGGATGGCAAATTAAAGTGGTGATAAAAGAAGTAAAGTCTGGCTGGCAAGAGATCTTTTTCTGATATAACATACTGAGAATCTGGGCTCACACAAAAAGTGAAATCAGAGTAGAATGAGGTGCATCTCAGTGTTTTAAAGATAAGATGACTTAAAAAAATTCTTTGCTAAATTTATATTTCTGAATTTCCAGACATGCTTAAAGGAATTTATCAGGAAGTATTAGAATTTGACCTGTAATTCCACTGATGGAAACAGCAGTGTTCCATATAGTCTTACCTGGCTATCTGCCCTACAGAGCACAACATCACACCAGTACACAGTGAGACTTGGTCAGGCTCAAACAGATCTGTCCAGCACATTTCAACCTAAATTTCCATCCCTCTGCAACATCTGCCCACTCTTCCTCACTTGCTAGTGATTTTTCTAGAGTAAGGCCAAATGTCCCAGAGTTCTTCTTAGCTCATCTGTCACCGTCTGTCTGGATCTCTCACATGTATGGGAAAACATATTCTGTAAAACAAACCTTAGGAGTTCATAAGGAAAGAAAATAATAAATATGACAAACAAGGGCTCAGTCCCATTTGTATAGAATAGTATAACACAGGAATTCACTAATGCATTACTTAATTCATGAGGTTTCTAACTCAGATGTTCTCTAAATCATAACTTGTAACTCATGCGCCTATGAACAAAGTAGTTACCTACTTTAGCTGATGGCGAGAATGCTCACCCTTCCTCCTTCCCCATGATGTAGGCACTCCCTGTATTCCACCAAGAAGCATGGAAACTTTGGGAGTTGCTGCTGGATCCACTTCGGATTTCTGGGGGTTAAGCTGATGTATTTATACCTTCGAGTTTGGAAATCTGGTCTATTTCCATCTGTTTTTACTGGTTTCTGAGGAAACTTCCAGACAACTGCTAATGCAAGGATTCTGCAGGAGATCACTAGCTGTGGGTGATAGTGGCTGCACAATGACTTTTAGCCATTTCTGCCCAATCATACCCTGCCTACATGTTGCCCTCATTTTGAGCTAATGGCACTGCTCCCAGCATGGCCTTAGCATGAGCTGTGTAACAGCCAAAATTTGGGCAAGATTTGAGTGAACAGTCACACTGTATTTAGACAATTTTCTGATCATTACTCTGCTGTCAGTGGTAGGGCTACTCAAAGAAAGGTCTACATAGTTCTCTGCTTCAGACATGAAAATGATTTGTGAAGAAAAATTAAAAACAAAAGTTCTGGAGATCATTTTTAGAAATGAGACTCCAACAGACATTCTTCGTTTTTTCTGGCACACTGTATTTACTCTTTAGAAACAGAGTTTAGCAATATGCAGCCTAATGGCATTTAATCCATGCCTATTTTCATTACCAATTGGTGTTGGTGAGTGCAATACTTTCATTGCTATATACATTAGATGTAGATGAAAATACAGGATTTTAACCGTAGTAACTGAATAGTTATGTGTAACTTTCCTCCAGAAGAAGAGCTGCATTCAAACTGGCCTGGTCTTAATAATGATTGCGCCATTCTGCAAATTTGTTTTATAAATTCTCAAGCATGCAAGTTAAAGAAATGAGAAACACACATTAGAACACGCTTTCTACTGTCTCTGCAGAATAATCACTGTACTTGCAGTTTACTTGCATAGCTAAATATAGGTTTTTATTACAGGCAGCCAAATTAATATTTTTTCAGCACTCAAAACGAGAGATCCCACTTCCTCTTTCCTCCATCTTCCTTGTCTAATCAAACACTGTTTTCACCTGCTGTTAACTCTGGCACATGTCTGCTTGCATTGTGAACTTATCCAAGCTAAACACACACATATTTTTGATCGGTTAGTGAATTGAGTCATCTTAGCATGTGACCAAAGAAGTAGTGCCAAAGCTGGTAAGATGCAGCTACACAATTGAGAGCACAAAGATCTCAGCTGCAAGGTGACACCAATTTACACACACACATATATGCACACACTCTCCACAAAAACTTGCTGTTACTGAACCTCTTATTGTAGGCAAAGTTATTACTGGGGCAAGACACTGTGTTGCTGTTGATTTTATTGTCACACATCATGGCTACACAGTTTTTGTATTAAAAAATCTTGTCTAGATTTGGATAGAATTTGTTTAGATTTCTTTTATAACAATTGCCAACAGCATGCAAGTCAATCATTGCCAGTTTATTTTTTAATACACTTCATGTAATCCAGTACTGTATTGGTAATTTTTTCCTGAAAAAGGGGGAAAAACTTGCAGTTATTTGTGCCAATTATAAAGAGCTTAGGTGGGGAAAAGCAGAGAGAAAGAGGTTTTATTGTTAATGGGAGACACTGTCAAAATAAATATTCAATACAGAGAAGCAGAGTTACACAAAACCATCAAAGCACCCATCGGCTTCCTTGGCTTCTTAAATAAATGCCCATAAAATACAACAGTTAGCAAAATTTTCAGTAAGTGTGTCTACTGAAATATTGATAACAAAATTTTCCAAAAGAAGATAATGGGCTAAAATTCTTCTTTTACCTTCCCTTAGGTGACTTCTTAAAGCTCAATTGTCTCTAAGGGCTTGAGGTCAAGGTCAACCCTTTATATCTTTTCAGTGCTATATATGTCGGAGTATAGCACAACTACAGTACTATTTTCAGGGCAAAGAGCAGAGAACAGACCTGTGCTGAGCACGGAGAAGATAGCAGGTTGCAACCTTAATAAAATTAAGGCAGGCTCTGCCCTTCTAGGATTGTGATAGCCTACTCCATGCTGTTTCTGGGTAAGAAGAATAATTACTTATTTATCAGCATTGAAATGAAGAAGCATGTTGCTTAAGAGATGCATTCCAGGAAATATTTGAAGTCTGAAATTACAAGCAGATTTGGATTAGTTAGGGAAGTTTTACACTTTTATCCCATATCCTTCTGATATATATGCTCAAAAAACCAAGATGATACAATATATAAGCATTGCAGTATAAAATACCTCTCTGCAGCACAGGGCACAGACTTTCCAAGATATTTATTCTAACAGAAAGCTAGTTAGCCAAGGGGTCAGCATTGTGGCTAGCTCAGTGCAGAGCTCTGTTGCTGTGCAATTACTCTAACTGGGAAGCAGGGTATGTTACCTCGAGTGGAGTCTGAGCTGGTGTCAGTCCAGGCTCGTATTTTTGCATGGCACTGAGCTGCCCTCTGTAGACACACCAGCTTACTCAGAACCAGCTCCAGCTTCATGTGTAAAGCTGCTCTCTGTGATGGAGACGCATCCAAAGTTTCAGGCTTTGCACAGAAGGATTTGCTTTACAGTCCAAGCAGGGTTCCATCATACTGCACCATTATCTGGGTGAGTCTACTGCTCACATAATGACCCATTTATTAACCACACCATGGAAAGCACCATGTTGCAAATTCATCACTGTTTGCTGTTTGAAGCAGTATAACCCAAGCACTTAAAAGAGTCCTGAAGGAATCAGGGACTCATAAGCCATGAGAGAGGTCATGCTGCACGTATTTATTGGTAATACCCAATTATTCAGTCAGCATTAACTTACTCATAATTGAGATAAAGCAGATAAGTGGATGGGCACGGCATTTCAAAGGAGTTCTAACAGTCCACTAGCTCAGCACATTATTCGGTATTGGTAAAATACACGAACCATCAGTCAGTGGAAATATGAGAGATATAGACTATAATCAAGAAACTGATAAACAGAAGCAAAAGGAGAAAGGTGATTTTAAAGTAGCCACCATACCATTAAAGCTGACAGAACTGCTGAGTAAAATATTTAAAAAGGGGCTCACTGCTTTTTGAAAAGTGTTTTTTTGAAAAAACACTTGGAAGCTTTGATAGAATATCTCGCAAAGGATATTTCACTGTGTTGAACTGGAGAGAAATCTTGATAATCCGTGTTGCACAAAAGTATAATGTACAGGATACACAACTCACAACAAGCTGAAAACAGAGATACTGTTATTGCTTCTACTGCATATTAAACATGCTGTACATTAGCAGGAATTCACACTAAGAACATTCAAAGATGTATGCACAGAACAGGTAGCTAACCCCAACACCTATTTTGTTTCTTTTCAGAAGGTATTATCCTGTGAAGTCCTATAATGTGAACTTTCAGGTGTATGGAATTCCAGTCCATCAGTATCATCATATTCAGATGTGTAAAGTGACTTGTAGGGTTTTAAACACCTGATAACAGAATATTTCCATGTGAAGTTGCCAAGTTAATACAGGATACAATCTCTTCGCTACTGTTTAGCATTGTTGCAAACTTTGTGATGAAGAATTGAAAAGACAACAGAAACACCAGGAAAACCACAACAGACCCAGATTTTGGGTCTATCAAGCACACTTAGGAGATGCTACACAAAAAGAAAAATAATGTGTCAGAAACAACAGACCAGATTCAAAACCAGTTAAGACATACTCAAATTCCCATAATATCATGTGTAAAAGGAAATGCATCAACAAAGAAAAAATGCTTGCCTGGCACTAACACAAAAGCAAAGACATAACTGAGGTGTCACATTAGGTTTAAGAAACTCAGCAGCAGCATCTACTAAGTTATTGTTTTATTCAGTACAAATAATGTATATTATGTTCTATATATTTTAAATGCCATCTCTCAGAAGTATGCTTTTCTCTCATAACTGAACTGAAGTACAAGAAAAAGACATGGGTCATCTTTCCACATTTGCTGCCCAGCTATTTCTTTGGACTTTTCTAGAAAGTACGTGAGTTACCTTCTAGTAAGAACTGATAGTTTAGAAAGTTTTTAAGATCCCTTTCCATTTTCCTAGAAGAATTGCACAATACTGCTCACCAACACATGAATGAACAAGAATTTGAAGTTCTGTTTCATGATTCAGGTTCTAACACTACACATATAATTACTGGCAATAAATAATTTTTTTTAAGCTTGAGCAATAAATTTTTTTTTTTAAACTTTAACAAATTATTTCTTGCAAGGTTATATGTATGTCATGACTTGTAAATGTTCTTGTATAACTGAAAAGCTCTTCTGAATAGAAGCATTTCCGCATTGATCATCTGTGTACATCACATCATCTTTTAGCCAAATTCACATTACAATCCAATTAAAAATCAAAATTTTAAAAAGTGATCAATAAAGAATCTAGGTGTCTGAGTGATATGTTTCTGTCTCTACCTATGTGCATATTTTATTTAACATGAAGTCCCTGGGATAAAAAATGTCTGTGATTGCCATGATGAGGCTACTTAGACCCTGGGTTTTTATAAAAAGAGAAACTGAACAACACCCTCACATTAATTCTTACACGGAATTTTTTGCTATGATGTGGAAAGAGGTCTAAATCATTATCATTTGCAAATTAAGATACAATGACATAAAGAAGATTGCCTAAATTCACTGGCTACATCAAAAACTGAGCTGAGAGCAGACCAGCCCTGCTCCCTGTCCCCGTCATTGGTATGAAACTAAGCAGGGATGGCTGCAATCAGGCTGTGTCTGTGGTCTTAAGCAATGTGCTACCAATGCAGAAGCATGTCCCTGTCATTTAACTTAATACAGGACATGTGACAGGAAACCCTGTCACCAAATGCAAGTGAAACCACATCCCTCTGCCATTACTATGCACCTTAGCAAAGCAAATCAAGGTATTTTGGTAAAGTTATATCAGCTGAAAAACTGTGTCTAGAACAGGAAATTGCTTTTTACTTCTTCTATAAAAATGCAATGCTTCAGCCAGCTTCAGGAACTGGATGAATCCTTTGAAGTCTGACGTTAAGTATGGAAGCAGAGGTGCTCTGTTACAGGACACACAATTGGGAAAAGCTAAACTATCTAAGTGACCTAGTGACAGCAGAGCTGTGGGACCTCTAACAATTCCAAGAGATAAAAAAGAATTTTTAAAAAGCCACCATTGTTCTCGCTTTGCATGATGTAAACACAAAAATCCCCATCTGTAAACACAGAGAAAGGATTTCCCGCAAGTTAGGTGGGGTATTCAAAGCTTGTATCTGAAACAAATTGAGCCAAAAATGCAAGAATTCTTAGGACATTTAGACTCTTGTACAAGGGGATGTGTCTGTGTCTGTATGTGCACATGTAAGTAAAATCCTATGTGCTTCCTACCTCTTAATTATTGCAGAGGTTATAACAGTGTTTGTACAACAGCAGTTTCCTGTTACTAATATTTATGTATTTTCTTTTTGAAAGTATTAAACTCTGGAGCAGGGACAATCTTGGTTTTACTGTCTGATTCACTGAATGTGATGTCAATTGTCTTACCAGACATCAGTAAATTATATTTCTGATACTAGAATGTAAGAACATATTCATTTTGATATTTTAATCAACAAACACAGTGGTCTCGAGAGAGTATCCTATAACAATTCATACAGCTTGTAATGAAACCCTCAGATCAGCAGGAGCTGGTCAGTGCAGACTTGGTAATGATTAAATGCAGTTCATGTGGAAGTTTAAAAATGCATTATTTTTCAAGCTAGCTAAACACATATTAAATGGAACTGAATTATATACTTTAGGAGGCCTTTCAGTAAATGGGAAAGAGAACTTCCTGAAATACATGATTTTATAAGATGACAGCATAGTAGGGAAGAACCTTATTTAGCAAAGACGGTTTACCAGCTCCCCCTTTCCCAAATCTCATGCCTTCTGGCTGCAGATGACCAACAAATTTCCAGCACTGCAATTCATCAAATCTCATTGTGGGTGAAATGTTTCCATTAGGATCCCAAGTTTCTAAAAGGAGAGGTGTCTGGATCTCTTCTACTCAGAGTACCAAATCAAGAAGTTCTGATTCAAAACCAGACATCTGACACAGAGAAATGCTCATAAGGCTTTGCCACTTGTTGAAGGATGGAAAAATAAAGGTGAGAATCTCAAATTATCATTAAAAACTCGGATATCAGGTTTGTTCAGCATTTCTGTAATTATGAACATCCTAAAAAAAATATTTTGCTAAACAAAGATCTTTGGTTACACAAAACTAAAAACATTACATTTCACATCTACATAGAGATGGAAAGAGGCTGCCTTTAAACTCTAATGTAGCTCCAATCAGTGTTGCACCATTGTGAACATGTGAGTCTTACAATTAAAGGAAAGTCCTAGTTTATTGCTCAAGCAGAAGTCCTTGGCTGCTTTTTGATTTCACAAACGAAGTGAATTACTCAACTAGTTGAGTTGAACACTAGTTCAATGGGGTTTTTTCCTTTTAAATAAAATAACCTTTTGCTCCAGTGGTGAAAAAACAAAAGCAGGAATTTTCCCTTACTCCTGAAAATATACAAGTTGGTGACTTGTCTACAGACCTGAAAGATCTATTTTTTCAGGAGTCAGCATTCGCCTGAAACTCGACTCAGTTGTTTCTTTGCTGACAAAAGACCATGCCCTCACTGTTATATCAGCTGATTAGTGAATTATATTTTTTAACTGAGGCAAATGGTCCTTTTTCCCATTTCATTAAGTCTGCAACTGCTGCCAGCTGAGCTGTTTTCACTTGTTTAGCACCTGCTGAATCTGCATTCAAATTGAACGGCACAGTCCTGAAAGACAATGCTGATCTCTGAACTAACCCAAGTGAATTCTCTGTGGTCAAGAAAAAAATGTGATTAGATAGGCTCCAGATCCATTTGCAAGGACTATGGGAACAAAACAGCTGCCCTGCCTTAGGAATTATCCGTTTCCTGGCCCAACCTCAAGCACCTCTAGAGTTCATGACAATGAAGGAAGAACAATACCATCTTAATTACTCTTCATGCTGGTCCCAATGTGTCTGATTGGGTTTTTAAAGAACTATGTGACAGTAAATAGCACAATTAACACATATAGGGTGTTCAATACTGGGTGCTTCCATCTACTGAGACATGCTATAGCAGGGAGCAGCAAATCTAGATTCATCACAGAACCCTTGTCTTCCTCACAATCACTCACAGATCACAAAAATTTGCTAGTTATGCCCTACAGCACTCTGGTATGTTCATGCCCTTTTTTCATCCTAAAACATATTAGAGAAAAACTCAAAAACACTGTAAAGACTTTTGCTGCTAGAGCTGTTTATGTCTCCACACTTTGGGGCTGGGTGGATACACATAATGACAGGAGTAACTTAGAATCATAGAAGCACAGAATACGCTGAGCTGGAAAGGAACCATCAGGATCATCGAGTCCAACTCCTAGTCCGTGTTGAAGACGGAGGCAAAGAACGCATTAAACACTTCCATTTGTCTCTGTCCCTGTTTGTGAGATGACCATTCTCATCCTGTAATGGGCTGTAACTGTATTTTGTCACTAACTTTTTTGAAAAAAACTCTTTTTATTGCCCCTCCACAGTTCTTGCCAACTTCATCTCTAACTGAGCCTTGGCCACACAAATTTTCTCCTTACACTGGCAAGTAATATCTCTGTATTCTTCCCACGTCACCTGACCTTGCTTCCACTGGACATAACCTTCCATTTCTGTCTTTTTCCAAGATCTGTGTTCGGCCAAGCTGTCCTTCTGCCTTGTCTGCTTGACTTGTGATATTTAGGAATAACCCACCTTTTTATAGCATAAAACTACTCAGAGAGCTGCTATAAAATGAATTTTTTTTGAGGGTAAAGATGAAGAACCAGAACGAATTCTTCAAATTACCGTATAATGAAACACTTTAATGGCATTTTTGCACTGATACCATTCCTGCACTAAGGCAGAATTTTTAATTCTGATTCAAACTAAGTGATGTTTATCACACAGCCAATCTTTGGCACATAAGAAATTCTGTCTGCCCTGGAGCAGTATGTTTCTTCATACTCCACATTGAGTGTAAAGCTCACAGTAAAACAAGCTCAGATGGGATCACGACAAAAAGGATGAATGAAAAGGATGGGGAGTGCTCATACAAACAGCTCTGTAAACAGATTTCAGAGGCTGTAAATAGCAACAGGAGCTAGCTGACCACTAGGAGCCAACTACTCCTGCTTGGGAGTAGTAACCTACTTGCTTATCTCAGCAGCCAAGCGATTTACACATAAAGCACGGATTTATACGCATAAAGAAATGCTATCATCTCCAGAACAAGCAGTGCATTCCAACAAAGTCTACTTGTATTCTAAATATTCCTTCCAGGAAATCAAGACGTGTATGCACATGAGATAAACACTGGCCTAGAGCAGGAAAGGCCAGTCTGGATAACTTCTCGGTGTCTGCCAAAGTTTAAGTTCTCTCTGTGTTTCAGGAACTTGACACTACCAGTGTCAGGAAGGTCAGACAGCCAACTGTGTAGAATTTGTGTGAAAGGATTGGTCTAGAAGACAATGACCTGTCATATTTTCAGTCCCACAACAACTTGAAAGATACAGTGCTCACTAGAAATACGTCATTGACAGTGCAATATTCACCCAGACTGGCAAGTTGCACAGGACCTAGTACTGACTGAGTTGTCACAGAGCAGGGTCATAGCAAATCATTTTGACATCTTGGGCAGCTGGCCAGGTCTTGCCTAGGAAAACTGCTTTCTACAGGCATGTTTTGAGTAGGTGAGAGGAGAGTTTGAGGTAAGGCCAGCACAATTTTTCTACCTTCTCTCTCTCTCTCCACTCAGAGAAGCAAATCTTCAGCAGTGTGCCTGAAATAGTAGGAGTGATCCATGTTTGCTGGGGATGTGAAAGATACCTATGAGAGTGGGACAGCTGGTTACTGTTCAGGAGTCAAAGGTATCTAACTGGTCCAAAGCCAGACTTTGGCTTTACAATTGCAGTGTCCACATGGAAATGACCTATTACAGGATGCTGCTCACCAGTGACCCACCTTGCCTCTGTCATACTCATCACAGGAGATGGAGCAGGACAACATGTGATACGTCTGTGACCATTGTGCTGGACTCATTTTTTGTTGTCTGACTTGGTTTGTACAAAGCTTGTCGCGCACACTCCCGCTGCCCAGAGGCCCGACCAACTGCTACAAATTCATTCAACCTTGAAGCTCCTCTGTCATTAGCAAAGTTTCCCTCCTATTGGTCTTATTGACATCTTGGTTCTATTACGCTATTTCTTTTTCACAGTGAAGTCAGGCAGTCAGGAGCAAATTAGGATGAACACAGGTAGTTGTTGCCAACATATACAAAGCGGAGAGTAACTTGTGAATCAGGATGACCTGCAAAGGAAAGCAGTGGCTTCAGGCTCAGTCAAAAACAAATCATTTTACAGAGCTGACATTCTTTAAATCAAAGAAGTCTATTGATTGTCAGAATGGGGCTTTCTTAACTCTACAGCCCAAGGTTCATAAACAGAGAAAAATCTTCCTCCGTGGTATACCAGTGTTTGGTCTGCATGAGATATACAGGAAAGACCAAGACAGAGCCACATCTACAAGATTGAAAGACCAAGACTCCAGAAGCAAAAAAAACCCCAAACATGTTCCCTTGGATTGCTGCTGGATGTGTTTTGCAGAAGCTCAGGAGGGCAAGTAAGAAAGCACCTTGCAAAGGGAGTAGGAGAAAAGCAAGCCTGGTAAGTCAGAAAGGAGAAATGAGACAAAATCAAACAATGAGGAATCAAACAGTGAGGAATGTTTCGTACTCATGCACTGATACTAATTTCAGCTTTTCCTCAGTATACATTTTTCTCATAGAAGACATGTCTTAGGAGAGCTACATGTCTTCTTAGCTCAATGTACTGTTTATCATAGTTTAATCAGATTTGATAAGTGTTATCACATTTAATGTTATTTTTCTGCCCATTCATGCATAGTTTGTAATACAGATCTTGTAACAAGGTTGAAGTTGCCATGTTATTTCAGTCTTTGAACGTGTTATGATCATAAAATAAAAGGAGGATCAATGATCCAAAACAGTAAGAAGAAAATATCAAGTCTTTTATTCATGAGATAGGAATACCCAAAAAATAGCTTATCTTATAAAAATCTTGTCCTAGGCTTTCATAGCGCTATGTAGATTCAAGTGACTACTCTGGTACGTATGTTAAGAAGTTGTTTGCCTTCGCATCATCATTCATTACCCCTACCCTCTCCTCACCCTTTATTTTTCATGGCATTAGAGCTATAAGGCAAAAAGGAGAAAAAGTTACCTTCCTCACATCCATAGCTACTCCCCAGGTGGGATATGAAGCTTCACAGTAAAAACTGGTTGCCCTGCCAACCCAGAGAAATGAACGATCACTGCTAAACTGGATGTTCCTGTGAATGTTGTAAAGAAACATATTGACAGTGTATTAGTGAAAAGCTGAGGGTCATGTGTGCTCTTTGATCCTCTCAAAGATATCACTCATCCTTCTCTGTACGTCTGTCTTTAAAACTGTCACCTGAACAACACCCTTCTCAGAGAATCAGAGTCAGCTCGGCAGAAAGGAAGAGATGAAGCACCATGATCCCGGAAAGAGTGGGACACTGTGCTTACAGGTGGTGTGCAAGACACCTGAACAGAAGCCAGGATGCAGGCAAGGTAGTAGGAATGGCACTTAATCCACAAAACAAAAAAAGGCTGGAAAATGTATTAGTGCCATTAAGTTATTTAAACCTCCCTACCCTCCTATGCTGAAGTTGAATACCACTGTATCAATTTCTGTTTACTGGATTTGACCCTATGCATTCATTTTGTCCTCTGCTTGATGTTCAGGTCAATTCTTCAGTGTTTTCCAGGGTCTTCTATTTCCCCATGTCTCTTTAGGGGTTTCTGAGATCCAGTGCGTCTGACATTCTCCTGTTTGTGTTACTTAGACTGCCAAAGCTCAATTAGCAATATATCATCAGACTTTCCATAAAAACACCAGATCACTGTAATTCTTATCCAAAATCTACTTACGAGATATTTGGCAAAACCAGATTTAATCCCATGTCATCCTTCATCTGTACAATGGTGACTGTTTATACAACTGCAGATCGGTTAGAATAATACAGGTCATTCTGGTGAAAAAAAGTCTTCTTTCCAAACTTCTCAGAGTATGACTCCATCCAGCATCATATATGGCAGATGAAGCACCAAGAGCTTTGGTTTGCGAACTCCTTATGAATTAGGCACAACCACATAAAAGTCTTCAGATCAGCATTTAAACAGCACAATAACAATTTCTGTACCATGCCTTGAGGACAGAAAAGGCAACATGGATGGACAGAAAGCCTAGAAGCAGCAAAACAAAATAGAAAACCAGTGGTAGGTTTTGACAGTCTTGCAACATGACATGTTTCACAATGCAGAATAATCCATACTGATTTTGGCACAAGAAAACCTGTAATATTATTTGAGTAAAATTCCAATCATAAAAGCACAAATTAATGTCAGATAATTTACAATAAAACATTTTAATCTGTATGTAAGACATTGTAAAATTTATCAACTCAGAGTAACCCACAAGATTTTTCAAATGTAGGCATACTCCAGTGACCTCAGAACCAAGCATTCTTTGAGATATATTTGTCCTTAACCCTTAGTAGCATTCTAACAGCTTTATTACTTTTGCACTATCAGATATTTCTAAGCAAACTAACTGACTAAAAAGGAAAATATTCAGAAAAGATTTCATGCTCAGATATGTCAAAGAGGTGACACACTTGTAAGAGACCCACTTACAGATTGGTTGTGTGTTAAGTACCTACATAGGAACATACTTGTGTTTTACTGCTGTATGTTTATATAATGCACTGTGATGGTGTTATTTTATCAGTCAATAAGCGGCTACTGCCATCTACTGGAAAAATCATTAAAATACAGAAAATACATTACACTGCCAGCAAGGGATCTGGAGTACAATATCCTTTCTGGAAATAAATTCTTAATACATTATCACATATAAAAACTGATACAAGAATATTATCAGGGGCTGTTAGGTTAGATACAGATACATTTCAGGTGTGAAAGTATAAATGAAAGAAATTTAGCTTAGCTGCATTTCAGAACTGTTGTTAAAGTTTGCTTCAAAAATCCCAAGCGATTGTAACTGTTTCATGCTCATACTCTGCACCACACAGCTGTGCTGACTGCTACTCTGTTGCCTATCACCCCTGTGTTTCCACCTGACCTGTGATACTCAGAATCGAAATTTATACACTGAAATGCTGTGGTATCTCAAGTATCTCATGTTACTGTATTCCCAAGGAAGTCAAGCTCTTAATTTACTAGTTGCATGACACTCTTAAATTAGTTTCTTTTTTGGCTATAAGTGGAAATTTTCCAGCTGTCAGTCTTACACATAAGGATCTAATTTTTAAAATTATTTTAAAAATTATTTTTCAAGATACACTTTGCATTCTCTGGTCAGATTTTTAACCAGGACCTTGGTTTTGCTTGAGAAAAAAAACCAACAACCAAGTGTCCTGACATGGCACTGTCTGATAACTAACTGGAACAAAAGAGCAGCATCTGCTGAGTAACCACCACTGCTTGCTACAACATTTAAGGATATTTAGAGATTTCCTCACAATCCTCCAATCCTGCCTGATCCTTATTCATTATCCCAATAAACCAAAACCACCATAAGGTTAAATGCAGTGGTGTGAAATTAATTCACTTGCAAAACAAAAGACACTGAACTCAGCGTGCCACTCAGAGTTCAGATTACAGCTGTAATGCTGCACAGCTTCAGTTAAGGCAGTGCTGACAGGCAAAGTGTATTAACACTCCTGGTAATGATGTCAACACTGAGCTAAACATGGTGTCTCGTTGGCTTGGATGTGAGCACACGACTTGAGCAGACATCAGAAAAACACCTCTCTCACATGGAAGATGAGACTATCATTACTCATAAATCACTGAATCTGTGTTTGCTGGTTGGTAGGTGCAGCAGTTCTGCAGAGTAGAATGGTGAAATTT
The DNA here is from genome assembly GCA_013400235.1 of Oriolus oriolus. Taxonomy (NCBI): domain Eukaryota; kingdom Metazoa; phylum Chordata; class Aves; order Passeriformes; family Corvidae; genus Oriolus; species Oriolus oriolus. Next base: position 94,502 of record VXBT01011446.1, on the reverse strand, counting down.
GCATGAAGAAACAGAAATGACAAACATTTATTTGTACCTACTTTGGATTTCTTGATTGTTGCACACCACAGGATACCTGTAGAATCTTATTACTGAGAATTAAGAAATAAAAGAATAGATGCGACTTTACTTTTCAAATGTCACAATTTTTCGGAAGAAGAATAGTGGTCATCAAGTCCAGATTCCTACGTTTGCAACAGAAAATCCTTGCCACAAGGACCACATGATCCAAGCATTTTTATGGTAACTGATTCTAGGGTGACACTTGTTTCTAACCACCTATTTCACAATTTTAGTAAGTAACAAATATTTTTCCTTCTCATTCTTTCTTGCACCAATATGGCACAAAATGTTTTATGACCTGCTTTAGTTTCTTATAAATAGCCTTAATCAGCCTACAGCTTCTGTCAAATCACTTCAAAAAGGGAGTAAAAACTGTGGTATGCTCCTCATTGGGATTACCAGCTCCTTTGAGCTTTCATCTAGTAGAAATATTTAGAAAAAAATGTATCAAATACTCCAGTTATACGACTGCTTTTTGGTTATTTACACTTCACTCTTCAAAATGTATTCAGTCCCTTAAACAATTTAATCAATTCTGACTTCATACTCATCGAAGTATATAGAATTTCATTAGTGGTTATCAAAGCAAAGTACTGTCTCTGGCAGGCAATTGAAATTGCCAAAGAACTCAAGAGAGAAAATAACAATGAAAAAATATAATGGTTTTACTGATTTATATTTACATACATCTACACATACATATACATATAAAGTATATATATGTACATACTAGAACTGAAGTCAGAATTTAATGGAAATTGGTGAATTCTAATTTACTGTATGATTTCACTCATGAAATTCAGATTTTGAAGAGATTTTTAGAGGAATTAGGCACACAAAACTTACAGAAATTAAAAAAAAAAAAAGAAAAAGGAAAAAACCACCCAACTTCGATTTTTGACTCATTCTTCACCACAATGGAGAATACAGATCTGAACTGAGAATTAGTCTCCAGCATTCCAGATTTATTTCCTCTCTAGACACCAAACACAGCACAGTAAGCTATACACTTGGCTTTGCAACTGGAAAAAGATTTTAGAATTCTGAAATTACTTCTCAAGTCTCTAAATTATTTTTGGCACTGTATCACTGACCTGCAAAAACATCCCTTTTTATTGAAATGAAGTCTTGTATCAGTTGAGTCAGGGAAATATACTGATACTTATATGAGGAAAGACCAAGAGAGCTGGGGTTTAGTTTGGTAGAGAAGGCTCAGAGATCTTACCAAGTGTTTATATGTATCTGAATGGTGTATACAACAACAGAAGCACAGAATAGTTTGGGTTGGCTGGGACCTCAAAGATCACCTAGTTCCACCCCTGCCCCCATCCCACCATGGCCAGGGATACCACCCAGGAGATCAGGTTTCACAGGGCCCCACCCAATCTGGCCTCAAACACTTCCAGCAACGGGGCATTTACAACTTCTGTGAGCAACCTACTCTAGTGCTTTACCACCCTTTGAGTAAAGAATTTCTTCCTAACCTAACGTCTAGTCTAAACCTGCCCTCTTTCAGTCTAAAGCCATTGCCCCTTGTCCTGTTACTGCCTGCCTGTATAGAATCATAGAATCACAGAACCATAGAATGATTTGGTTTGAATGGAACCTTCAGAGATCCAACACCACCCTGCCAATGGAAGGGTGTCTCTTTCACCAGATCTGGTTGATCAAAATCTTGTCTTTATCTTTCTTATTAGCCCCCTTTATATATTGAAAGGCTACAATAAGATTTCCCTGGAGCATTTTCTTCTCCAGGCTGAGCGACTTCTTTCAGTCCTTTTTTGTTTTTCCACAGGAGAGGTGTTCCATCCTCCCTCTGATAATTTTCATGCCCTCTTCTGGACCTGGTTGAACAGATCCATGTCTTTCTTGTATTGAGGACTCCAGAAGTGGGTGCTTTACTCAAGTAGGGCCTTATGAGACCAGAGCAGAGGGGCAGAATCACCCCCTCAGCCTGCTGGCCATGCTGCTTTTGATGCAGACAAAGATATGGTTGGCTTTCTGGCCTGCAAGTGCACATTGCTGGGTCATGTCTGATTTTTCATCTACCAGTATCTATCCTCAAATCCTTCTCCACACACCTGCTCTCAATCCCTTCATTCTCCAGTCTGTATTGATATTGGGGAATGTCCACACCAAGTTGTAGGATTTGGCCTTGCTGAATTTCATGAGGTTCACACAGGCCCACTGCTCAAGCCTGTCAGGATACCTCTGGATGGCATTCCGTCCCTCCTGCATCAACTGCACCACTCAGCTTGGTGCCATCTGCAAACCTGGTGAGTGAGAATCCCACTGGATATAAAGATGCAGCCAGACTCTCCTCAGTGGTATCCAGTGGATGGACAACAGGCAATGGGCATAAACTGAAATTCAGGAAATACCATTTAAACATAAGCAAAAAAACCCCATTGTTACGGTGAGGTCAAACACTGGATCTGGTTGCACAGAGAGGCTACGGAATTTCCATCCTTGGAGATGTTCAGAAATGACCAGACAAGGTATTAAGGAACTTGCTTTAGCCAACCATGCCTTGAACTGGTGGGGATGGGGATTGGACATGTGGCCTCAAGAGATCCTCTCCATGACATCCAAGAAACAGCCTCACACAGGGCAAGAACTGGCTCCTAGTCTGGTATGGCAAACCTCAGAAATAGACACAAGGGTAAATTCCATTCACTTACACAATCCTCAAAGTTGCTACACTTTGTAGCGTGATTTATGATTACGTAGTGTCAGATATTTTTAGGTGTCCTGAATCTTTCTGTCTTTCTTTTTGCAGCCCATACTGGTAATTATTTACTGGATCATGGAAAGTCTGATCAAAAATATTTTAATGAGTTTGAAACTGAGGTAACACATTTATAGCTGTTTTAATGCCAGTGTTTTCAATCCACAGATTTTTTCAAAAACATTTTGTAGACTTTTTAACCTTACCCAGTATCTTCCAATTCTCTTTTTCATTTGGCCAATAAATCTGGGGTTAGGATCTTCTTAGTTTTTCCTCTAAATTAGACTCTTAAGATAAAAATGTAGCCTTTTATCTTGGATACAGTGTATCTTCTAGCTTTACTATCATTCCATTCAGAATTGTTTTCCTGTAGTTCTTCCACAAGAAGAAATTCTTTGGGGCACATTTTGCAAAGGCAAAAACAGCAGGTAAGAAATCAATCATCGAGAAAAAATATTGTCCATTGGCTCCCACTTCCCAGCAATGCCTTTGGAAATTTCCTTGCATACATTTGCATGAGTGCTGCAAATGAATGTTAGAATAACAGAGATTAATTTCTAATAGCTATGCATCATTCTTGACAGCTGAACCAAAACTTAAGCACATAGGAAATCAGCGCTTCATGAACAGCAGCTGTCCTGAGCAGAGGGAACGTGAGCACAACGAACAGTCAGTTGTTTTGGCATTAGAATGAGACGTTCAGACAGTAAAAATTCTGGTACCTAGTACTGTGTTTGAGTCTCTTCATTGACAATATAATGAATCTGTTCCTTTTTTGCCTTAATTTATTTAAAGTAGATAATATGTTGATTGCAATAAAAATATCTGAGAGAAAATGTCTACACTGCTCTGAAAAATCTAGCATTTAGCACCTGGGTCAGAACAAGTGTATGCTTGCAAAAACACATCTCCACTATGAAAAAAAGTCTTCCCAATGCATGGAAATACATTACAATGTCTGTTTTAACATAATGAGTTCTCCTTGGCTGGTATGTATTTGCTGGAGAAATCCTACTAAAGATAATATAAACAGTCCCAGACATTATCATCTTAAAACCATAGTTAAAGTGAAACTTTTGAACACTGGCAGAACGTCAAAATACTTTCTCCTGTGCTTCCTTCACAGAATAACAAGCATTAATTTCTTTTAAAATCTGCATTATTTGTACAACTATGATCTATGAAAAAAATCCTACTGAACAGAACATGGATTAGACACATTAACCCTTTAGGGTATGAGGAGAATGCAATTTCTACACCAATGCAGGAGACTTATTTTTCTGAATCAATACAAAAAAAACTCTCTATAAAACCACTTTCTTTTCTTGTGAATCTTGTTTTTTCTAACTGCAACTTTCAACAGCTACTCAAAATCCTCTTTTGACTGTTTTATTGCAGGGAATTCTTAGCAGCTTTATATGAAGTGGGGTTTGTTTTTAATAGGAATGTAAAGGATTTGGATGCCAAAAGGATTTGGATGCCAAAAAGGTTTGGGGAAAGTAACATTTCATTTTCCCCTGGTTAATGTCCAGTTGAAGGCACTCTGGGAACTAACTACACTATTTTAAACTTGTGAGAGTAGCTTTTGTTTCAACAAACTTGTATTGCAAAATTCTGTAATGGTAGACATAAGTTACTATTCTCTCGATGTCTAAACAATATTAATTTTTAAAATAGTAACGATCTGCAAATTTCTTAGTCTTCATATCCATTACTATGATGAACCATGGAAACATTGAACATGAAAAAAAATTATTGGATTAGCATTTCCACTGATGAAAAACAGTCCAGATGGGCTACATTATATGATCAACTATTGCTGAAAATCAGGAGATCTGTAGAGGAGAATGGTGCTGACTACCATACCCAAAATGCTCGGTATATTCACTTATAGCCATTACTTTATAGAACCTTTTCCTCTCGTTCCTGGCAAAATTCATATGGTTAGAATAAAATGGGAACAAAATACACCTGAATTTAGCGTGAATGGGCAATGTACATAGTAAATACACTCACTCTATTTTATCTACTTTAACACTCACAGAACTTGAATTGAGAATAGCATTAGACTAAAATCTGGACAAAACTTGGACAGATCTATGCCAAAAGCCTCCTGCCTGGCTTTAGATAGATAGTGGTCTAAAACTGTCATCCAATTGCTGAAAGTTTTCCTTCACCATAAGAAAAGAGAAGAAATCCTTCCCAGACCTACTAGCAAAAAAGTGTCGGATTGGTTGCTTTGAAGATGATAACATTGAAAAAAACTGACTCTACTTTTAGAAGTTATTTTAAAGGCAGTTATAGTTATTTGACCCTGCTGCTTTTCAAGTTTCACCTTTGAGCTTTTGTCTTGCACCCTAATGTAAATAAAAACATTACATGTTAACCTCAAAGTAACTGATAATGGCTTTAATAGATTGATGAGTATATTCTGTTAGCAATAAAATACTATCCAATTTCCAAAAACTGAACAAGAATTGAGAAAAGCTTACATGGACAATCAGCCATATATTACAATGGTGACAAAATTAGGCCCTAAACAGCTAACATAAAGAATGGCAGGTAGCCTAAAGTAGATCAAATAAAATAGTTAAGATGTTTGAGCTACAAAAAGTCTTATAATATAGGGAACAATTATGTTTACTATAAAAAATGACATTAAGGAAAAAGTCTTTAAAAAACATCTCCTACTAAGCAGAAAGAACACTAGGAAACTGAGACAGGATGCGAGGAAATGGCATAAAGCTGTGTTAGGGGAAGTTCAGACTGGGTATTAGAAAAGAGATTGTCACTGCAAGAGTGGCCAAGCAGTGGCACAGGCTCCCCAGGGAGGTGGTCACGGCCCCAAGCCTGTCAGTGCTCAACAAGCGTTTGGACAGTGCTCTGACATGCTGTTCAACTTTCACGCTGCTCTGTGTGGAGTCAGGAGCTGGACTTGACGATCGTTGTGGGTTCCTTCCAACTCAAGATATCCAGTGATGATGTGGGTTTGGATTCACTATACAAGTATTTCAAGTGACATGAGTATAAAGGTGCTATTTAATGTATAGGAATTAAGAGAAAAAAAGCACACGTCAGATATTGAACACAATGATGGATATTAATGTTGCAACTACTTTGCCCTTTGAGTCTCTTTTCTTCCTTCTTCCTAACATCCCTTAAACCATAGAGAGCTGAAGATACACTATATAACCTGCACTTCAAGTTACAGAGAAATATAGTAATAACCCGTCTGCACATTAACATAACTACATATGTCCTGGTCCTCTGTCCCAATTCACAGTACCTGTACAGATTTTATGCTTACCAGCTCTTAAGGCAGAAGATAGTGTGAGAAGATCAGATCTTGTGAGGAGATTTGGTTTCTTTTCTCTTTAAGAGATCCATCACTACTCAGAATCAGGCTTTTTATCTGTTCTTTATCAGTAATCCAGTTCCCTTTAAACCAACAAAAAGACTCCCTATTGATTCTGAAAGGAAATATATCGGATTCATAGTCAACATAATGTAAATATTTTGGGAAGATCAACAGAAATAAAATCAGTCAGACAATCAGTGCTCAAGAAAGTTTGTCTTTATACCAGTTTTTTAAAAGGCTGGCAGTACAGGCAGGTAAAAAGACAAGACAGTATCAAGGCTGAAGATAGTAATGCAACATGGTTACAATTTAGAGGACTTTAAGGACTAGTTCACGAAACCTGAGTACAAGTTTGCTGTTTTAAAGTGAAACTTGGTAAAAACTGATCGGCTGTATTCACAGACCATACGTATATTACAGCTCAAAATGTCCCCACAGCAATTTAAAAAATTCAGGAAGGCCATCAAGTTGAAACGTATTTTATTTTGTCATAACGCAGTTTTACAGGAGAATATAATTACTTTCTCATCACTAGTAAATAAAATATTTCAAGTGAGCAGTTGACAAGGCTAGCAGTGCTGCACGTACACGTTCCGAAGGGAGGCCAGGTGCAGGGATTCCGCCCCGGCTGGCAGCCGGCCGCAGCTCGCCGGCAGGCCCGGCGCTCCCAAGGCCGCTGCTCCACAGGCGCAGACCGGACCGGGGACGCTTCCCGCCCGGAACCAGGCCAGCGCTCCCGGCCCGCTTCCCGCCCGCGCCCCTGCCCGCCCCGGCCCCGGCCCCGGCCCCGGCCCCGGCCCCGCGCTCCCTGCGGAGCCCACACGCGGCAGGATCCCGCCGCCAGCCCGCAGCGCAGCAGCGGCAGGAGCGGATGCGCGCAGCGCTGGGCGGTGGCTCCGGCCGGGAGTGTCCGGGCAGGGGGAGGGAGGAGGAAGCAGGGAAGGAGGGACCGGCTGTGGCTGATCGTGCCCCGCCCGTAGCCCCTCGCAGCAGGCGGAGTCAGAGACGAGTACGTGCTATCCCAGTGCTCCCTCGGCTCTCCATCGCTGCAAACCTGAGCGACCGCAGCTACTGTAATACGGGAGAATTTAACTGGTGTCCCTTTTCCCCGACCAACAATTCATGCATTGATAAAATGACACCGCAGTGGTTCATGTCAGCAGACCATTTAATCCAGGGTTGGGGTTTTGGCACCGCAGATAACTGTCCTCTCTGAATATTTAATCATAAGCACTCTTCCGTGTTTTGCCTCCAAATCCAGCCAGTAAAACGTGCTCCCAAGCAGAAGAAAATGCAGATAGTGTTTTGCTGGTCAGGAGTAACCAGGAAAAAACCCAACCACGCCGCAAGAACACACTGATTTTTAGTTGTTGTGTACACAATACACCAGAATAGCCACAGTTTGCTGATTCATTAAGTCCCTTGTCGTCTTGCATTTTAGGTGGTAGTTTGCTTTGTGTGCTCAAGGGATGTAAATCTCTGCAAAATCAGAATGTGTAACTTCTTATTCACATGTACGTATATCACATAAAAGTACTAGAAGTGAGAAACATCCTCTAAAATTTGATTTCTTAATATGGTTAATTAATAAGTAGTTGATATATGGGGGTGTTTTGGTTTTGTTGTCTTTCCTCACTGCTCTTTTTTCTCTTTTCCTCATTTCTAGTGCTAAATCTTTCTACTCTGCACCATCTCTGGTGTTTATTATCTTGTGCAGTACAACAATTCAACTTGGAAATCCAGCAAAAAGTTCTTGCATAATTCTGGTTTTGTTGTCTGTTATTCCATGAAAATTCATTAAATCACTACCAGAGTCAATTGCTTGCTTATATGCAGTCTGAATCTACCCTCTTTTAGTTTTAACACTGTTCTCTTTCCTATCACAGAAGGCCCTGATAAAAAGTCTGTCCCCATTCTCCTTATAACCCCCTTTAAGTACAGAAAGGCCACAAAAAACTCTCCCCGAAGCCTTTTCTTCTCCATCTGAACAACCCCAACTCTCTGTCTTTCTTCAGAGGAGAGATGTTCCACCCCTCTAATAATTTTTGTGGCCTTTCTCTGGAATCACTCCAACAGGTCCATGTCTGTTCAGTGCTGGGGACTCCAGAGCTGGATGCAGCACTCCAGGTGGGATCTCGCCAGAGAGAAGCATGTCAATCACCTCCCTTTACCTGTTGGCCACACCGCTTTTGATGCAGCCCAGGATGTAGCTGGCTTTAAGAGCTAACTTAATTTAGATGTGCCATTGACATACCTCAGTCAATTTTTAATTGTTTCTTGAATTTTGAGTAATGTGAAATATAAAGTGGTTTTCATAATTCAATGCTTGAAAACCGAAAGTTTTCGAAAATGATGTCATGCTCTAACGTCCTAGGGTACTTGGAAGTAGCATTCCCAGACATGGAAACTAAGCTCATTAACACTTATAAATCCGTCACAAAATAAAATGTTACATGTGGAATTAACTCATGGGAGGGGTAAAGGCCATGCCTGATACACGGACTGAGAGTAGGAGTTCCCAGTTTAGAAATACATACTTCGTTTCTTGTATCCTGCCTAGATTTTACTCTGGATGCCTCCTGCACTGTATTAACATCTTTTCTTTACAGTTGTTCCTACAGAAATACTGTCATAGAATTCAGCAGAGATAGGCCCAAGACTACCACAAAACCCAGGGAACACACAATCCACTTTCTCTCTCATAAATCACCTCTACATTAAAAAAAAAAAGAAGTTATATTTATGACACATCTAAAATGTTCTTTGTGGGCAAAACCCTCATATATTCAGAAACTGTGGTTTTTTTGTTCCGTAGCTTCTTTCCTAAGGAAGATCAAACACAGATCTGTGTACCTGATGTGTGTCCTCCCTGCATATGAGAGTGATTTAATTCGCATAATATGCACCTGCTATAAATACTTGTTTTCAAGGAAAAGTTGGAAGCATAGAGGTTATTTTATCCTGAAGAGTGTATATGCAGGGTATTGAGCAAGTGCTGGCTTTGTATTAAGTGGCATTTGAAAGACGTAATAGTTCTTCCTAGCATCCTTTTGCAATGGTTACCAAATAATTAATATTACTAGTTCTACCATTAAAAAAACACCAAAAAAGCCCCTCAAGGAGCAGCAAGAAATTAAAGTTTCCTATTTTTGTTTAATATTGAAAGTTGTCAGAATTCTGGGCATTCTGCAGAATAGCTTCATCATGCATTTTGTATTAGCCCTATTAAGTACTAAAATGTGTAGAAGATATTACCTGCCTTTCTTATAAATATGCTGAGGTTATGGATGTTCCCAGTCATGCCCCCACCCTGCCTGCCCTTTTGCTCTGAAGCAGGTGATGTGCCATCCTTGCTCCTTTCTGACAGGAGAAAATTAGTCCTTTTTGAAATTCTCTGAAAAAAATTAGTCACCTGAAATCCCTAGATCTCTCTCATAATGCACTGGTTATTTTGCAGGTAAGAACTTTGGTTGGTTGGTTGGTTAGTTGGTTGGTTGTTTGGAGTTTTCTTAACAATTAAGGTTAAGAAAGATGTAACCAATACCCACAAAGTCTTGAAAGCCTATGGAAGACAAGGTTAGGACTGTGTCAGCTGTGCAGAGCAACACGGCAACAGTTCCATTTGTGAAATGAGGGACTTTCAGTGCCTAATTCCAGTTGCAATATATCACTGTAAATAAGGTGATGATTCCTGAGGCAAGTATCCTAAGAGGTGGGTAGGTTTCATGCAGAGGTGGTAACTTTACTTCTGAACTTGATCATCAGCATCTAAAACATATTTTCCTGTAGCTATTCATTAGACACCTTAGAAAGCACGCATGGATTTTGTCTATTTCAAAATGAGCACCCGGAACAAACAAACCTTTGGCAGTGATCTGAGTGAAGTAGTCTTAGAGCTTGGATAAGTATTTCAAACTTCTTGTCTTTCACAAAGATTATATTGCACCAGTGGGTGAGTATGCAGAAGAACATATTGCCTCTGCACGTTGAACTGACAACACATGAAGGAACTTCTCTTTAATAGCAACTGTGATTTCACAGGAACTCAAACACAGCAAATCGCAGAATTCTTGGCGGCATCATGGGAATCCAAGGTGCTTCACATGGGGATCCTGAATAGTTGTTTCTGTTCCAGAGTTATTTTAGCTACTTAAGTCACTGAAAAATGGCATCAGTATGTTATTTTGAAGTTTTTCTGACTCAGGTGGGATAGCAATTAAGTCTATATGTGAACTCAAGCTGAGCAGTAGCATTGACAAAACAATGTATCTGCTGCTTCCCTATCACAAACACTAAGATTTTTTGGGTTTTTTTGTAATTAAAATGAAATCTTCTAGTTCTACTTTTTATAGCTTTTTGCAATGGTAATACAAAATAAAATCACTATTTTTTTCAGGTTTGTAACAATTAGAATATTTTCATTTAAAAAATGGAACGAAATTAATGCCTTGCTCATGCAGCAAGGGATAGCTTTTGTTCCTGTATCCTCCTTGTCATGGCAGAGATCCTACCTCACTCCCTGATCCATGGCTCCTGGCCACACAGTCCTGCACATTCCTTTGCTCTCCCTCTGGCACTCATCAGACAATTCATCAAGTCAGTTCATTTCATTAATCTAGCAGAGAGTCTTCTTTTTCCTGATAGACTTGTTTTCTGGTAAGTTGACATATGACATGAGCTCACACAGGAATCCAGAGAACACAAGAGTTTGTGCACGGTAAAAAGTATGTGCATTGGCAACTTCTGATTGGAAGCATGGAGAGTGAAAAAACCAGAGCAAAAGGACTGTCATCTCCATCTCTTTCAGGGTACGTGAGCTTTCAGATCAGGTCATCTTGACATGTCACAGTCTCAGGTTGATGAACGCCAAGATTAAAGAGCAGAATTTGTAATCCAGTCTTGTTTCTTTTCTAACTTTATGCTCATCTAAACAAAAGGTTCTTGTTTTGGACTACTCTGGCTTCTGTAAAATACCAAATTTCTATCAGTCTGGACTGTATTTTGGAAATATAAAATTAATTCAGACTAGGGTTGTTTTGAAGTAGGGATCAAAGTAAAACTCAGGAAGTACAAAACAGTACTATAGTTTGCACTTAGGCTTTTATATTGCTGTCCTATGAGGATATGACGTGATTAATTCGCAGGTATTCACAGGTATTCACAACCCCACTTACAAACTGACGGTATACACAAATGTTTTTGAGAAGATAGCTTTATTTCCTTTTCCTTGAAAATGTTGTCTTATCTTGTGCTCACAGTAGCATCAGGGAAGAAAACAAGATTCTGTTTCCCCTGGGAAGCTGTGCTGTTTCTAATCGCCTTTGGAGCTGCAAAACAAATTGCCATATTATTGCTTTGTAAACGTCCAACTGTCATCCATATTGTAGTTTATTGCTTAATCACTGATATCAAAGGCCACAGTGAAGATAGCTACTTCTATTAATAGTTACTAGTGTAACTAACACTATTAACTGATTAAACAACAAGAGGTGTATTTGGAGTGGAAGTTAACTGTGAGACCTTCCTATGTTTTCTGTGACTTTTGTAGAGTTATTTCTGTACCACTTTTTGCAAGTAAAGTTAATTGTTCAATTTTCCCTGCTACCAAATTTCAAAGCAGACCGTTTGCATGCTTACCTTCATATGAATGAAATCACATAGTTTCATGTGTAAGACTAAGTTAAACAATAGTCATCATATTCAAACAAAGTATTCAGAAGCTTTCCTAGTTGTACAGGAAGTCCAAATCCTACTGACATTACTCATCAATTTTGGCCACAGAGCCTATTGCCAAAAATTCTCATTGTTCAATATCAATCTAAATTTTCTACATGACTTACTGTTGCATGTTGCTGCTCTAAATTTGTCATGCTTTCTTTATATTCCTATATATTTCTTTATATTCCCAGACATTCTAAAAGTATCATCAACATAAAGTCAGCAAGTTTGTTCCTAATGCTTCCTTTGTAACTCTTAACATGTGCTGTCAGTGGGAGATGAATTTCAGCAACTTATGTAACATAATGGATTTTTTCAAAATGACCATCACAAAGCAACCTTTTCCTGACATATGAGTTAAAAAAAAAAAATTCTTTCCTCTGAAAAATGGCTAGATTTACATGATCTGTCAAGGTTTTGTGTACAGTTACTACGTCAGCATAGTCCTTCAATGCTATCTTGAGTGCACTTACTTTTTTCAGTAACATTTTTTACCTACCTCAGTATTGATTCATGACATTACTGAATTAAAAGACAGTTTATCAATCAAATCTGAAAGATTTTGTGGCATTGCTCAAACTTCCTGACTTAAACACTTGTACAAGTCCTAATTTAATCAATTCCTTTTGTAGATGATTGTCCAGTGAGTGATAAGTGAGTGAAATGCATCTTTGGTGCTATTTAGTACAGATAATGCATTAAAACTAGGTTTTCCTCAGCAACAAAATCGAACAATCGAAGGTAAAAATGCATTAATTGAAACAGTGATATTGCAATGCTGTCACACAAATTTGAGCTTCATTCAAAAGTTAATAGTACGGTTAGGTGAGATCAGGAAAAAACTGTAGTGAAACAGGTAAAAAACCTACAAGACTTCACTCACCATTTGAATTTTGCCTAAGTATTTTGGGAAGATAATTACACATATAGTACTGCAGCCTCGCAGTGTGCTGAACTGGTTATATACAGCTTCATGGTTCAGCGCCTGGAATGTTTCTGGTACATCACGTCTCATTTAAAAATAGCTGTCTTGCAGCACGCTCAGCAGCACAGATATAGCAGAGACGTCTAACAAGTCTTGTCAGCTTCTTGTGCATTCATTCACTTTTGGAGGCACCTCTTCAGCTGGCATCCCATGTCATCAATTAGTCTCTTGACATTCATACATCATTAAGGCTTTAATTTTCAACACTAGCAACCTATGTTCCTGCTAGCTTGTTTCTAAACCTGGAATGGGTTTGCAAGCGTTTTGGGAACCGAGCATCACTAGTTAGCATAGGGGAGGAAGGATTTCTGATGTGTTCAGAATGGATTTGCTGATTTGAAATACTTGGTTTGAGTGTTGTTTGGTTGCATTTAAATTTCCATTCTGTTGGTTCTTTGTGTTTATGTAACTGCATATTGTGCCTGTAAGCACCCCCCCGCAATAAAAAAAAAAAATTATTTTATGTTTTGAATGTTAGCTTTGGCACTATCATTTTGTTAGGCCAAGATACAGTATTAGAATATAGTAATTACAATTCAAGTAATTTTAGTATTCTGTTTTTAATGCATTTCTGTGAAATTTTTTGATAACTTCATCTATTTTTTTATGTATGCTCACATAAATACAGGCACAATGTAATTTTTAGCTTGCCCAGTGTTTTCCAGTTCAGCAACACTCCATTGTCTCCTTCTTACCTAGCAGACTGCAGCTTTATGAGCTGTTCTCAGGCAAACTATCCTGCCATTAACTGGTCTAAACTAGTAGACTTATTTTCGCCATCTGATTTTAATTATGGAGATGATTAACTCATCAGCCTTTTTAGTCCTACATTTTTAAAGCTCTCACAATGATTTACTTGTAAATAAAATAAAGGCTTTACTTCATTTTTACCAGACCTGTCACTGTCTGAAATACTTTTATCAGCCTCCTTTCTGTAAAGCTATGGGTAGCATACAGAAAGTTAAGCAATATAAACCTTCTAACAAGAAGTTGTGTTGTCTAGTTTCTATTCAGCTGAAATGACTCTCCAGCATGTGCTGTATGTAGAACTTGCTCACACGGAGAATCCACAGACTCTCATACCTGTATTCTTGCTCCTCTTAAGAACTTGTTTTACTTACATAATTTCCTCAGCATGCTCAAACTTAGGTGTCTAAAGTGGACCCATCAACTTATATTCAGGGCCGTCACCTTCAGTTATAACTGGTTTTTTTGTATGATTGTGTGATTCTATAGGTATCTTTAAAAAGGTGAGTCAATAGAGCAAGTTATTCTGAATAAACGTATTCTGGGTAAACTTACATTACTTTTCCTATTCCCATCCCGAAGCAACAAGATAATTTCTGAATAACAAGGAGTTTCATGTTTACAAATGTATAGCAAAGAACAAATTGGACTTGACTTACTGTTAGGAAGGAACTTAACCAAGCTGGAGAAGTTGGCAGACATAACTGAGTTCAGCAAAGACAAATGCAACGTGTGGTAGGTACCTTGAGTAGAATAAACCCCTGCATCAGGTGCAGGATCTGACACATTATGTACCAGCTCTGCAGAACACTTGGGCTTTTCCTGGGTAATGAGCTGAACATGACTGCAATGCAAGTTGGGCTTTATTAACAAGAGCAGACTGAGAGAATAAATTATTTCCCTCTACTCAACACCTATGAGGCAGTACTGTATTCCACTTTGGGGCTCCCCATGTAAAAGAGAGGTCATAAAACACAAGAGTCCAGAGAAGATGGTATAGGCTGGAACATATACTAGGAACAGGGTGAGAGATGTGGTTTTGTTTACCCTGGAGGAAAATTGGGGAAAAGGGAGCAGGAGTAGAATCTAATTGCTGTCTTCCACATGGGGGCAATACGGAGAAGATGACGCCAGATTTTCACAAATATACACAGTAAAATGACAAGAGGCAGCTAACATTTCCACAGCAACAAAGACATCTCTAGCTGGATGTAAAAGGATTTTTTCCACTGGTCAAGCACCCAGGCATGACTTTTAAAATATGACTCAACAGAACACTGTGCAGCAGCTTTGTTGATATTGAGGTTAGAGAGCTCAGTTAAGCAAAAGTTGGACAACTGAGGACGTGCAGAGGTCCCTTACAGCCTGAGTGATTTTATGATTCTAATTAAGATGCAAGCAAGTTACATACAATATAGTATTTTAAATTTCATTGTCTTCTCTAAAGATGGTGCTGGAAAATTTTTGAATACGTAGCTGTCTTTCATTTAAAACCTATTCTGAAGTTGTAATGTGGATTAGTGGAGTCACACGCTGAACTGTGGTGAAAAATGACACAGACAGTAAGTCAGAAAAAACGATGATTGACGTCTCCATTTTATAAAATGGAACACAAGAAAAGTCATAGAAATTTCTGATAGTATCTTTACTGAAGAAAAGCCTGCAGTCTTCAGCCATTTAGTCATTTGTGTATACCTGTGGTGGGTGGCTGGCTGGCTGAGTTTTGTGCACTCTGACCAAAAATTGCCTCCTGTTTAGCAGGCAGTGTGTGTGAGAGTGCTGCAGGGGCACAGGGACATAATGGCTTAGGTAAACTTAAGGGAATCTGGCTAAAACTGGAGGTAGTGTCGAGGAAGACACGCACATGGGCTGTACCGGGGAGTTTCTTGAGCTAATACTGGACATAACGGACACATACCCTGCAGTGGAAATGACAGGGGATCGATTCACAAGCCCTTGTGCTTCCTTCCTCCTGTGTGATAGGAGAAATGGATGTGACCTTTGGGTTTCAGCTCAGTGTCATGCATTAGGTATGTGGTAGTTCACACTTGCCCTGCTCTACTGCAGCAATATCATATTGTGCAGGCTTTGGAACAAAAGATTGTCTTTTCAGCAATAAGATTTGGTTTTCTTCCAGATGTAGTCATTGAATCTGCACAGAAGCGCACGAAGACTTTCGCTGGCGAAGTTAAATTTGCCTGTATCCTGGACTTCTCATTGAGATTTTTCACCAATGATTTAAACTTTGATTTTGAGCTTACTTTTACCCTGTGATGACTTCTTTTTTTAATTGAAAACGGTTTCTAGGTGGCAGTTAGGTCTCCAGAGCATCGCCTGTCTCCCCTATGCCTTGTGCACCACCTACTGGATTCTTTTTAATATCCTGCCAAAGATTTATCCTTTGACAGGTCCATGAAATACAGGATTTACTTGTTTCCAAAAAGAAAAGTCACAACCCCATTACTTTGGTGAAAAAATACGTCTTAATTCATCACAAATATGGCTTAATTCATGCCTTCTGTTCAACATCTAGTTGTATTTAGCAACATCATGAAGTGTTCCTACTTTATTGAACATTTTGGCATTTGGCATCAATAATCATCATTAATGGCATTCTGGTTGGCGTAAAATATCTGAGGAAAACAGCTACTTATTCAGTAATTAAAATGGGAGTTGTTATATTGTCTCCCTTCTGGACAGAAGTAAAAATTTAGGTTAAAATGAAATTTTAAAGACAATCTCCTATTACTTCTAAAAGGAATTAGAAACACCACTTGGTCTAAAATTATCTCAGGTAATGTTTAAATGAGATCAAGCTATGGCCCAGGAGTATGCAGAAGCCCAGGCAGTAAGGGGCTAATGTGTATGTCTCAAATACCAATAACCGGACAGCCATGGAGCCAGCCAAGGGGGTTTGTTCCAAGAACAAGATTTGATTGGAGAAGAGGACCATGTGGAGGTACAGCAGGGACAAACATCATTGTTCTAGTCCCTGGAGGCACAACAAACAAAAGACAGCATCAGTGAAGAAACAGGCATGAATGGTGAACCAAGGGCCAATCCAGCAGGAGGATATGAGACCACCCAAGACCCCAGTGACCCTCCAACCCATGTCCACGTCCCAGGTCTGAAAGAACACACTGCAAATGATAACTAATTTGCATAGAAAGCAAGAAACCTCAGGGCAGGCAAAACTGATCTGTAAAAAGGTACTCCCATCAAGCCCAGGCACACACCCCCAGGACTCTGCACATCCCATTGGCCAGGCAGATGATGTCGCTCTTTCTCTTCCCCTCTTTAATCCATGTTTTCCTTTCTCTCTTCCCTCTGATCCAACCCCTTTACCCAAAACCCACTGCTGGCTTACAAAGTAGGTCAGGGACTAACATACCAATTTCCATGCCAAGTGTGTAATTTACTAATAAAACTCGGGGGGGAACCTCTGACTTTTGTAATTCCTTTGGACCACAAGCATTTACAAATCTTGGGTGCTTCCCCATGGGGTGGGACATCACAGAGCAGACGGACAAGAAACTGTGAAGAGCAGAATGAGACACAGCCCAGCATGAAAGCCATTGTCAAGTGCTGTTTATGAGGATGATGAGAATGAGAAGGCAGTAACACATGAAGACTGCACACAGGACAAAATGCTGTGATGCTGCTTTAAGGCAGACAAGATTTACTTAAGTGAAAGATTACATCCTTCAGGATGTCTGTGTAGTGGCAATTAGCTAAAGCAGGATCCCAAAATTAACATACAGTATCACTTCACACTGGTGACAGTGCCTAAGAACAAAGATGGAATTTCAAATAATGGGAAACATTTTATACCAATTTTTGATATGTGTGTATATATATATATATATCTATTGATATGTTTTATATATAAAGATAAAAGAAATTTTGATCTTACATTTAAAAAATTGTATTTATACTTTTCATATTTTATACTCTATCTGGTCCAGTGACGTCAACATATGAAACCTACTCTCACTGAATAAATATCAGTGTATAACTACAAGAATTTTTTTTATTATGAAACTTTTAAGAAATGTTCCTTTAAAGAGTTTGCTTTGTAGTAAAAGTTCAAATTAGTAGTACTAAAATAGAATAAATCCACCAAAATACTACTGAAAGGAAACATTTAAAAAATAATTTAAATTAGCTGGGGAAATGAACAAAATTGTTTAATGTAAAGAACCTAATGCCGAAATTGTTTAATGTAAAGAACTTCACTTTCTGTCAAGAATTAGTAGACATGCACACGCCTTGAAACTCAATTTGAGCAATTTAACGGGAGCTATTATCAGTTAAGAAACACAACAAATCAATGTTTTTGTAATAATACAGGCAACAACAGACGTTAGTACCATTGCAAAGAAGGCAAAGTTGTTTCATGATGGTAGCGTTGATGGAAACAGCCAGAAATCTTCCACACTTAAAAAAACAAAGCCAGCACCACCAACAAAACCAAAATCAGTTCCAACAACCCGTCTATGGCTGACCAGGATGAAGGGCTGCTATTAGGAAACATACATGTATTTAATGTGATAATGCAGACAGCCTACCCAATGGCTAGTGCCTAGATCCCTGTTTTCCCCTGCTGCTGGAATCTGGACATGCAAGTCCATGAAGATCACAGCTATACTTCATCTGCTGGTACAGATCCGTGTCATCATTCCCTTCCCACCTAATGCAGACCAGCACACACTCGATCCCTTGAGTAACCGGGATGAGATGTGCAGCCAGCTGAGTAACTATATCCCGTGGATTCTATCATCTCCTGTGTAGAGACACACAGTATCAGACCTTGTAGCCTCCCCAGCAGTTGTTATGGACTGCCTGGTCCCTTCGGTATGTGCTTACAGCTGTCTCAGAGCCATACCCATATCTGGCCCAGTCTTACGAATGCTTTGGTAACTGATGCTAAAGCCCCTGCTTGCAGTCTAGGTTCAGCTCGGTATCTGCTGGCAGCCAAATGGTGCTAGACATGCCCTCACCTGGCGCAGGTGCTGGCACCACAGGCACACGGGTTCCTGTCACCCACAGCCTCCACTCCAGTTGCTGGCACCACAGGTAACACTGGCTATTGTGACTCCAGCTGGTAGCAAGTAGAGCTCCATAAGCACGTATGTACACAGAACAGAGAATCCCCTCACCCAAGAAAATAGAAAATAAATTTAATAAGACAGGGCAGCTGGCACTTAGGAGGTCCAGGGCATCACCAAATAACTGCATGGACTAGGGACTAGCCCCTTATTCCTCCATTTTCCTGTGCTGGTTCCTCCCCAGACCACCTACATCCCTGCCTTTGGTTCCTTCCATATATATTCACTATTGTTGTGGAAAAGAGATGACTGAGAGGGGATCTAATGAATACTTATCAATAAGTATGCGAACTTTCAGTGTGCTTGCATTAGTTTACATTGTTAATAAATCAGTGCAGTGAGTTAAATAGAAAGCTGAGGAAATTTTAATAAAGGCTAACTGGAAGACCAGGCTAAGTCCCCTGAAGACTCAGATTTGGCAGAGGTAGGCTTTGCCTCCACACCTTCCTCTGTGCAGTCCTGGCTGTGGTAGAACAGCTGACAGAACCAGGAAAGATCAGCCTGCACGGGACACATGGACACTAGAGCAGGAGTGCGTAGTTATTGCAAGAGTAGCTACACAGACTGAAAACTAGCCCAAGTAATTGTATTCCTGGAGTAAAGAGAACACATCCAAGCAGAGGGGGGTGATTTTTCATTTTAAAGTCATGATGTGTAAGGGTGAATGGGCATTTCTAGAGGCCCTACAGGAAAATAATAAAAATTCTTTAACTCTTTTGAAAATACAGATCTTCGTGTCTTATATTCTCATAGGGCAGAAGAGTACCATCTTCCCCTATCTTAAAGGCTTTTTGAATGGTAAAGAAAAATATTCATTTTTCCTACAGGTTCTGCTTCACTATGTTTTTTACAGTTTCAGTAACCATACATGCTAAGAGTTAAAAGGAGTACAGGAGGGGACAGTCCATGGCCTCTAGGTGGGAAGAAAAGCTATCTCAGGACACAGCTGTATTAGATTTCAATTAAAAGGCAGTTCTCAAGAAGGTTGTCTAGTGTGTGAGAACAAGGAATACAATTTCCAGTTTGAGAAAAACTGGAGAAGAGACAGGGAAGCCGTAAGCAGTTTCGTTATTTTTCCTTGCAGTTGCTAATCACCAGATTAGCAACTGACTGCTCATTGTGTCAATTAACAATTGACAAATTGTCAAGTGACTGCTACACTTCTAGGGCAGCACTGTGACTTGGTTTTTTATTGTCACATTATTAATTATGTTATTACAGTGTTCTGAGTTAAATACTTCAGTCTTCTGCTTCTTGAATAAAATCATAGTCTTTTTGCTACTGGAAAGCTTAGTAATACTGTTATTTATAAACAAAAGGTCTGCTTTTGTATGTAACATCATTAAAACAATGTAGCAAATTACTTTCCTTACAAGTAAAATATTTTCAACACCACTTAAAGAAGGTGAGAGCAGTAACTCAGGCTTTTCAACTGCGGATCAAGCTATCTTAGGTAGCTAGTTAAGAACAATTGGCTTCATCCCTGACAGATCTCATTTGGTGGATCACCATTATCATGGCTATTCAACTATCATATTAGAATTCTCAAAATGTTAATGGTCAGCTTTAGTCATTATTCCAACTGGGAAAATAAATGGTAAAGAAGAAATAGATTCTGCTCAGAACCAGACAGTTGGATGTTCAGTATTTTGATGTAATTTATGAATTCATCAGCAATTAAATTAACATCTAAACTGTAAAATAACTGTTGCTTACAAAGTTTATCAGCAAATACCATTTACTTCAATAAATCCCAGAATTGACGTAGTAACACATTTATTGATCACTTTACCAACTAAAAATACAATTTCATACAGTCAGTCAACAGCAGTAACGTACTTTATGAGAAGCTATGCTTTAAAGAAATGGTGCTTAAATATGGATTTCACTATAACTTTTCAAGCCAAGCTTTTACAGTGCTAATCAAAACAACTGCTGCACTTGAACTTTTCCCCTAAAACATCAACAATAATGTTGCAGACAAAGTAGCTTTTCCATTGTTAATGTGGGTTTAGAATTTAACAAGACAACTTCCAAAGGTTTAAAACATCCATAACATTGTCATTACTTTAACATTCACACAGATAAAGTGATACATTTAATACTTTCTAGCATTAATAAACAGTGTAAAAATATATTGCATATATATATATATATATAAATTTGTTTCCTTTTCCTGAAAAAACCTAGTACAAACTAGTAGTATATGATTCCCCCCTTCAAGTTTCTTTTACTTGTTTTAAAGATTGAAGAGTAGTAGTTTTAAATTAACAGAAACAAAGACATGGAAATAGAGAATCACTGTTGTGCTCCCCCACAACCTCTTGTCATGGTTACTAAGCCTATTAACCCCTTGGTAATGGTGGTTCTATTTTTGCTAACACCAGCTAGAATTTTGGAACTGACTGCGGGGGATAAGATTTTGCCCAGTGTGCTTTGCACTGAACGGTGCCTGGCCCCCTTCATCAAGTGGTTAAAAATCTTTGCTTAGGACATGTTTATCTACTATAGTTAAGATTTAGAAATGCTGCGCTCAAGTTGTTCATTTGCAATAATGAAAAGAAGATTCAGTGTTAAGTTAGTGAGAAAAAGTAAACTTGTAAGGTTAAACGATCATGTAAAATTTTTACTGTGTTGAAAATTTCACAGTGAACACAGTAGGCTAGTACAGCTGCATGTTAATATTTGCAAAGCCTGCAATTACAAATATTGCAGGTAATTATTAGCACACAGCAGCTTCCTGGTTGATGAAAGACAAATGAAAATAAGAACAAAAACTAGTAAGCTTCACTGAAAGTTTTTACCATAGTGTACAGTGCTCCAAGGAAGACTACGTCAAGACCTATCTCCATATCCCAGCTGCTTAATGATAAATTTTAATTAGTGCTCTAGGTAATCAAAGACAAAACAGTTTTGCCTCCACCCTTTATGATCAGGTCCTGACAGCATGCACATCCAGATTTGTGCAAATGAAGAATCAAAACATCTAAATCGAATTAGAAATGGATGTTGGAACAGCATGGACTGATAAACAACCTAGCAAAGGAATAAAGCATAATGTGGATAAATAAATGGTTCATGACTGAAGAAAAGCAATCTCATTCAAAAATTATACTTCTGTATAAATATATATTTCTCCTCTAATATTTAAATCTGTGAAACATAACACCTTGCTAAGAATAAACTTCAATATACTTATCCAACATTGACCATTTCTCTGCTTTACAGAATGTAAAGACAAATTACTTTGTATTATAAGCATTGTACAAAAAAATTTCCCTGCTGCAAGGATTTGCCAAAGCTGATATATTCTGAACCCAGCACAAAGATTAAAAACAAACACACTTTTTTGCACCCTATAACTTGTTTTTGTCTATGCTCTTACCTTTTCATACATTAGAGTGCTAACAAAATAGTTTGCCAACACGATTTTATACAGGACATCAGTCTGTAGGTTAACAGACTTTACACAAAGCCTTTGGAAAGATCTAGTACATATTTAGCATGAATATTACAGACATACACAGCATTTCAGTTGCATTAATATAACCCTATTGAGCCCAGGCTGCATTATTTCACATTATTTAATTACTTTGTTTAAAAACAGCATTTGAGCAAATGTAAGCATACAGAAACTCGTCTGATGTAAACTGGAACTTAAAATAATTCACCACTGTGGGGACTCAGACTGCCATCTTTTTTTCTTATTTTGTTATTCATCTATAATGTAGCTCCTGATCAAAATGCAAAGATGGATGAACTGAGTGTACTTTTAGGGCCACATTTTTAATTTACTTGAGTGCAACTTTATTCATGTTTCTGATCTTTTCTGAAAAACATGCAAAGTAGTAGAAAAATCTTGCATAAAGGTAACTGGAGGTAAGGGCAAATTATCATGAGTATTATCTTTAAGACCTTCACAAATGTTTACATCAAAACTCACTTTGTACAGTGCCATAAACATTACAGTAACTCACAAAAAAGAGATGCTGTATAACTGTATTTGAAAGTTAATTAATTGGCTATTTAGCTGCAATGGAATATGATAGTAGCTTAGCATTTCTTCCAAATCAGGTTAGTCAGTTGGGCATTTTAATGTCAATTTCTAAATGCAAGGTTTAAAGAGGAAAAAAAAAAGCCTCTTCTGTAGTTTTGCCCTCATGTATCTCCATGCCCCCAAGTAGTGCCTGTGTGAATGCACGTACGCATGTGCATGAATACAAAAGAGAACCTCTTTTTAAAAAAATTGTTTCAGACTACCAAAATTGCATATGTCTGTCAAGAATGCTTAGCAAAGAGGCTGGATTTTTCCCCCTTTTATTTATGATCAGGCTTACTCTTGCCAAAGTCTACCTTGAGTGGATGATCAATTAGTTTGAATGAAACATGCCAATTCAAATGTTTTCTGACAACAAAGCCAAGAGTTGTATCTTAAACTTGTGTTGAAATTCACCTTCTCCATAGGGTTTTTGAAGCAATATACCAAGGTTAGTATACTGAAAAATATGAACAAAAACCCAAATATATTGACAGATTTTTCTCCCTGCAAAAATAAACTACTCGGACAATTAAGACATGGAGGTTCTATCTGCAATATTCTTTCACTTCCAGAAGCATTATTCTTAGCTGGGACATCATTCAAAGCACTGGTTTTGAGTTTAATGAGCAAGCATGAATGCAACTACGGGTTTCTTAGTAGTTC
Source organism: Oriolus oriolus (assembly GCA_013400235.1). Taxonomy (NCBI): domain Eukaryota; kingdom Metazoa; phylum Chordata; class Aves; order Passeriformes; family Corvidae; genus Oriolus; species Oriolus oriolus. The sequence goes on along the minus strand of VXBT01011446.1, from coordinate 71,093 downwards.
TAGGGTTCTGAAGACTTAAAAAGAACAACCCTGACCATCACTTCCAGCTTATATTAAGTAAGCCAAATGGGCACTTTGGGTTTGCACAAAATGAGCAACTGACTGTTTAAATGACATTTTATGGGTAAACACTCCAAATACAGGAGGTACACATGTATCAATTTGAGGTACTCCAGACTTTTAGAATTTCACACAAGTTTAAGAGCTGTCATTATGCTTCTGGTATTTAATTTTATAAAGGTCCAAGCAAGACTTGAGTCCATAGGCAATGTATGACACCCCTGTTTCCTGTTCCCATCTCATTATACCACAGCTTTATACTTACTAACGGATGATGAACAACTGCGTGTTTACACAGTGAGTGTCAGCTTGCTTCACAAAGCTGAGGCAAAGGAAAATATAGGACCTATGAAGAGCACAGTTTTAAATGGTTTCTTGAGAGCACTCAGAGGAAAGCTTGCTTTCACCCTAACTCTCTCTCTCCTACTTCCTTACCATGGAGAAACTTCTCTTGTCACACCAAGTCTATGTTAGATTTGCTGAAGAATGATTTATCTCAGAACAGGGTGGACAGGTAAAACCATAAAAGCCTCCTTAGGTCTTTACCTTTGCACTATGAAGGGAGAATGACAACGTCCCCAACTGGCCAAGCTGAACAGCATTCGCTGCTGCAGGACTAGAGCTTGGCCCTAATAAGATTTAAGGTTTTCATCAACATTTATACAGTTTAATTACTTAAGCTGGATCCAAAGAGTATGTGTACACACACACAAACCTACACAAGTCTTGTGCATTACATTACTTAATACCAACTAAGTGACAAGCCAAGAACATAATATTCACACTACAAACAACGTACACAAAGGTGTAGTTATTTTGGCACACACGCAAGGCTGACAGTCAGTTAAGAGGACACTTACCAGTGCAACATGTTACATTTGCTCTATCATGAAGGTAAAAGGTTTGCTCTTGGCCAGTGCAAACAGAGAATTCTTATTCACGGATGACAGGCATGTGCCCCCAGAATACATGCATCACTGAAGGCAAGGTTACGTTTTGACTATCATACATGCAGGCACAAAGAATTGGAATTAATTTTGTAACTATGAAAAGCCTTAAGAAAAAATCTATCAATTACAACTTTAAAGTTTTGGTTTTGGAGGAATATACATGAGGATTTTCTCTACAGATGGTTACAGATGGCTGGGATACCTATCACTTGCAAGCCAAACCCACAGTAGTCATTTGCCTTTTTGTTCTGCCTAATTCCAGCTACCATAAAAAATATTAATTGAGCCAATAGAGGGAAAATAAGGATGTCTGAAATGGTAATTTGTGAGCAAAGCTTTGTACAATGCCCAAAAATTGTCTGATGAAATTTTAATTTAGGTAAGGTCAGTAAAATACATACTTCAATTCAAAATATCTTTGAAAGACAATCTCTATGCTCATGAAACACACAAGCTGTGACATGTGAGTAATTTTGGAATTTCCCTTTCCCTTCCCTAAATGCAAAGGAGGTAAGAAGTATTACAGGTTTAAAAAAAAGGGGCTAAATTCTGGCTACAATCTAATATTCAACATTTCCCTTGGGATTCCAAATATTTGATTACAATTAATGACAACTGTTCATATAGGACTCATGAAACTATGTGTGTTTCTTAATGTCTGCTTCTCAGTAACGCTATTGTGATGGCTTTGATAACCACAAAGAGCAGGACAACCATTTTCGGTTTTAATATTTCCATACTGATGGTTGCAAAACTCTCAGCAAAACTCTCAACTAAAGCTCATGGAGTGACTAGAGGAAATTAGTAAGCAAGCAGTAATAGGAAAACCCTTTTGACTGCTGCAAATTTTACTTAAAAACTAAGTTATTTTTAGAAAATTATTAGTAAGGACTATTCATTTGCCTAAGTAAGGATTTTTATTTCTTGTCCTCAGTCTTGTAAAGGTTGTGATGGTCAGGTTAAGCTTCAGTAGACATACAGGTAAGGATTGTGTACTGCCACAGTATTTAAATAAAATTTGAGTTTGTTCTTTAAGGCAGTTATTTCTAAAAGCTATCTGAACTTTCTGATCACATTTCTTTTGGTATCATCTTGTGTAGTAATGAAAGCAAAGATAATTAGGAACAACAGGGTTTTATAGAAGATGTCACATAAGACAGTGCTATGCAGTGTAAGATGCTGAAAGTCAGTCTGGAAATTCAAATAGAATGAATTGAGATGCCCCCCAAAAAAGAGAGGACAGTAAACCATATTAGATTCCTATGTCCTTACTTCAGGCATGGCATTTAGTTACAGTCTGCAGCATGGTGCATTGGAAGAGAATATGCTCTACAACATTCTAAGGGCTGAAAATGGGGCACCTCCTGCACCTCCTTAGCTATCCCTTCCTGTCATCTTTGAGATGTAAGCTGTACTTACTGTCCTGAGAGTTGAGGGAATATCAGATGAATAAGAAAATGAACTTTGCCTCATTCTCAAGCAGGCCTGGAACTTAAGAGCTAATAATCAAGCAAGTATTTAGGCTTTTAATTTCCTACCAATGTTCGTGGAATAGTAAGAGTTAAGTAGGTAGCGAACCCCTAATATACAGCTGCATAAGATGCTTTTATTCATAGCCATTATCTTTCACACCAAGCACAGTAAAAGAGAAAAACCTTCACTATGCACTATCCTCCCAGCAACAACTTTCCTTTGTAACTGTCACATCAGAATGACTTCTTTTTCATGCACCACTTTGAGGTTTAAAACTATCAGACTGTAGAAAGAAAGAAGAAACAAAGTGTGTTCCTCAAAATACTGCTATCTGAACCATCTTCTCAGGTTCTGATCCCAAGCTTACCATGCCACTGAAAGAATTTTGAAGTTTGCATCAGGTCCATATAAAGGGCTTTGGTTCACGGCAGGGATTTTATACTGCACAAGCAATGCAAAGTAAACTCCGGTAGAACCTCAGCTTGTTCCATCAGCCTCTTAGAACAGAATAGAGTAGCTCAATTTCCAGACAGTGCCAGCTTGGATCTGCACTCTCAATTCCTTTGCATGCCTTCTATCTTATGAGCGTGCTGATCTCTCTCACTTTGAGCTAACAACTTAAAACCTAATTATACCTCAAAATCTTCCTAACCAATCACTCCTCCTGTATGGAAACATTCTGGCATTACTGATCCTCTGTATTCGGGTGCCTCAGAAAGCCTGTCCTTTGGGCACCTAAAAGCACCGTGTCCCCCGACGTGCCAGATAAGGCATCTGCCTAGATCTGCTAGCAATAAACAGCAAGGTCAACAGTGTGCTGGCAGGACTCTGCAGTAGACTGGACTTCACCCTTTAGTGAGGCTAGGTCCAGAACTTTTCCATTACCAGTGAGTTATTAGTCAAGTCTTAAGATCAAAAGGAAAAACAGGGACACTGATTTTGCTGAAGGATTGGGGTTGGGGGTTCAGCTTTTTTATTCGTTAAAAAAACAGGACTACCCTGGAGCCGTCTTCAGGTGCACAAGCACCAGTGATGAAGAAGGTTCTTAAAATTTAGACAGTTTACTACTATGGCAGAATAATTCAGCCACTGTTGGTATCAAGTATCCTATTTTCTGCTTTGGAGTGTGACAGGTCCCCAGTGCAACACAAGAGTGGATAACCCTTCATTCTTCAAGAACATTGGGTAACTCTTGGAAGGGGTTCACAAAGCTGAACACTTTGCGTCCTGAGCATCTTTACACACATCTAACATCTTCCCAGGTAACCAAAGCCATCTGTGGGAAAAGCCATTTAAACCTTTACAAGAGTGTGTGCTGAGTTTTGGCAAACTTCCCTCCCCCTTAAACACAAACACCAAAATGAACTATAAACAAACAAAAGGATGTCCAAGTCCACAAGGAAGCCCTTGTCTTTTGTTTGCTATTGTTGTTTTGGTTTTAGGCTGACGTATGGGCTCAAAGGGTCACTGAGGGCAAAGTTACAAGATGGGCTACCACACAATGTCAGCAGAACTAAACATGAACAGTTTAAGGGCTGAAAACCAGTGCTCCCTTTCCATACATTGGCCAAATATAGACTGTTCACCTGCATGGCACATGACAGCACACACTGCTCACCCACATTCATGTACTCTGAGTGGGATGCTGATACTGGTGGGAGGAGAGCAATACATCTATTAACCTTTATTCAGAGTTGAACAGGAAAATCAGTGCACAAGCTCTTTTTGAAAGAAAGCAAGGAAGAACTGCTAAGAGCTGATTTTTAATACTGAAAATCCTATCTTTCATAACTTTAGAGAATCGGAGTAATACATCAGGGTACTTGTTCAGCTCTTGCAGAAAATTGGAATGGCCTTTTCTCTCCTTTTCAACCAATATTAAAAAAAAAGTTGTTTTTATTCCAATAATTTCTTTTGGCATTCTGGACCCCAGCTAGGTCACACTCAGCTGCCTGTACCTTAAATCTGTGGGACTGGTTCTCCTGGTAACAGTGGAAAGCCATTCCCAGCAATACTATTACTCCCAACTTTGGCAGCAAGAGTGAACAGAGAACCAAAGCTTGGCTTCAAATGAATCTAACATAAAATGCAGCCCAGTTATAATGGTTTGGGGTTTTATTTTGAGGGTAAATTGCACCTAATTACATAGATATTAATTGTGAATGTCCTTACTCCAAGGGCCATAAGCTTTACTTACATAAGTTAGAGCTTAAAGGGACTATGTGCCAACATATGTGCAAAGTAATGTTCATCTAATAGCAATCTGATTGGCAGTGTTCAGTCATAAACAATATTTTAAAGCCTTATTAGCTTAATGCCCCCTTCACTTCCAATGTGAGGCAGTGCAAACTTGAAAACAGACTGTGAAAATCCGTAACTAGACTTTCTTAGTAATGTCTTGTTCTTCATCTCTCAGGTTAGTACAATAGCTCCATCCAAATCCAGCCAGTCAGAACCATGCTACAGTACACACAATAACAAGCACAAAGTATAGACAGGAGGAAAGGAAGGGCTGGTATTTTCCAACTCTTTCTGTTGACATAAAATACTTTAGAGCCTATATTGTCCTAGAAATAGCTTTTTTTTTTCCGTTTTTCCGTGAGTGGTATATGACAATCACAGGCTAGCACCTAGTATATTACTACCACTTACTTCCCAATAGTATACTGTTGAATGTTTTAAGAAAAGTGCCAGATCCCATGTAAGACATTTAAAGAAAACCCCCAAAACAGTAGTCAAATAAAACTGCATAAGTAGTGGGATACTCTTCAGATCCTCTTTTCAAGAGGTTCTCTTTGACATCATCAGGGCAACTGAACATCTCTAGGAATGTTTGAGATATTTTGCTTGAATTGACAAAGTGTGGTATAACTGCTCTTGACTTTGGCTTTGTTGTTTGTTGGTTTGGGGCTTTTTGTCTAACGCTCAACAAAATGATGTATTTTTTCACCTACAAATTTATTTATTTTTGCCAATATATGCATGAGGAATGTAATGAAGTGGCATTGTGCTGCAAGTAGCTCAGCAGATGTTGAAATCAGTTCCAGTTCCTGAAGACAACTTCTTGACAACATAGTCTCAACATTCACAAAAACCGAAACACGTGGGATTCATAACATCATCCTTACAAATATATACTCTATCCCCCTCTGTGTTGTAAACCCTCAGCCTTACTTGTTTCCTTGTACTTTATGATCGTATGTGCCTGCATGCTTATAACCAGATACATATCCTGAGTTATCCACCAGATCTTCTCGGCCAGCTCTGCCTTTTCCTTTCCCACTGGCATCAAACCTCTCTTTGTGAGAACCCGTGAATTTTGAAGTATCTGTAAGGCGTGAAACAGTTGGAGATGCAACAGTTTTCTATTGGAAGAAAGAAAAGAAACAAAACAAAGAGACACATCAGAAATCAGTTAATACAGATACTTTTACATGCTACCAAGTTTTAAATCTTTGCTAATAACAAAGACTATGCAAATACCTACTAATTTCCAGGACCAGGATACAAAAGATGTGTGTTTCTTGCCATTACATACAATGACAATAATAATACAGCAGAAAAGGAAATAGCACAAAGTATGTTAAAACCTTTTGGAAGAGACGTTCACTATGAAATACTTTTGATTAACAATCAAGTTCTAAGCACCAAAGATATGAAGAAGTCATATCCTGACTTCACATTTTGAACCATGTTCAAAATCCATTATGTCAGCATCAAAGCATAAAAGCCTGGCTCCACCAATATAGAAAAAGTATTCCAATACAACTAGGATTCATTGCTTCAAAAGACAATTTTATGCTAAACTCTAGGATTCATGAGAGAAGTAACAAACTGGAAGGACAGAAAGTTATTTCTGGTTTCAGCAAATTAGCAGTCTATGAAATGGCATTGAGCAAACACTTTCCTTCCACTGAGTTATATCAGGCTCCTCAAAAATCAGTTTTGTTGTCATTGAGACAAAGAAAATTTGACTACACAAACAGAAAAAAAAGTATTTCACGTAACAATATAGAAGCATGCTAATCCATGTGCTTGGACTAGGAGCAGCCTCTTTGATCCTTAAATTTATATTTTAAAATCAGAGGAAGAAAAAACACACAAGACTTATGAGCTAAAATGAATAAAGACTGCTAAAATCTGGGCATCTTTTTTATGTGCACTATGTGTCACTATCTGAAAGAAAATGACCACTGGAGCATTCTTTGCTCAAAACAGCATTGTTAAATGACCTTTAGGCACTTCTGCCTCGCAGTCTTAAGAGTAATAGTTGCAGAAGTGGTTATTTTTCTATACTGAAAAAATAGATATCAAGACAATGCTTAGGAAGAAGTATTGGTCTAATATATACAGTTTACTTGTTCACAATGACCTGGTAGCACCTTATAACCAGGAAAACTCGAAATGCAAGACAAGGGCAATATTCAATATGAAGTTAATTAAACTTAAAACATACTTTCCTTGTATTTAAAAACCACTACTTTACAGAAAATCAGTTTTATCTAGATGTGCATACACTCTCTACTGTCACATCAACAGAGAAGTGTCAGAAACTCCACTTGACTACCTTTTCCTTTACCAAATTCATTCTCAGGACAGGCTGCTGTTCTGAGAATTTGTAATGGTAAACTTAATCACTATTTGAAAAAGAAAGAGTACAGCTTCTGCTCCTCTGTTTCAAAGGTGTATGAAATGTATGAAATTTTCCTCAATACACAAACTACAATAAAAAGATATGAGAATTTTTGTACAGTAACATATTGAGTAACATACATACTAAAACTTGTGTGAGTGGATGGAAATGCACACATATCAACATGCAAGAAGAAACAGTAAAACGAGGATTAATAGAATGGCTCATGTCAATAATGAAGGATGTTCCCAGAAAACTATTCCCAGTGGTGAACTTGAGAAATGGAATGTTTATATCAAGACACCTGCATTCTGATAAGACCACAACACAGATGACTTCTCAGAAAATCAAGTTGCATCTTTACAAGATGATAGCAGCATGCCACACAAGCCCTCCCTTTTCCTATTAGTCTGTAGGGAAAACAGCAACACATTTCAAACCAACAAACAAAACTGAGGATGGGCAACAGCTTGGCAGGTTAAAAAATACGATCTTTGTGTCCCGAAAAACAATTAAACAAAACCTAAAACCCCAGCACAAGGAACAGTACAAATCCAGAGCAAGAACAACAGCAATCCCACATCCTGTGGTCTTTCAGCCGAAGATGGATCAGAAGGCTTCCTGCATCACAGGAGTCACAATATGTGAAATGAACATTAAGGCAGTAGCTGCAAGGCAAACATTTTTTCTCCAAATTGTTTTTTACTGAGTAAGAACTGCAGCCTTTTCCTAAGTAGCATGTAAAGTCACTGGTGTGCCCCTTTCCCCATGTGACAGACTATTACAATTGAAGTCCTCTTGATTTGCTGTTGGCAAAATTTCTGTGAAATAGGAGGGTAACTTCGTTTCCAACAATACAAAATTCAAGCAATGTTAATTCCTTATACATTATGCTCTCACTCCCTGAACTGATATATTTATATAAAAGATCAGAGATGAGATGCCAGTACAAGGCTATGCAGAACACCTCATTTCTCCTTTATTTTCTTCTTTTCCATCATTCTTATGATGAATGTATATATATTAAAAAGAAAATAGTCCTTTCTTTTTAAGGTTGTGTGAATATTTTTAAGGTTGTGCTAAGATGCCTTCATTCAAAAAAGCCTTGTAAATACTGAGTACAATATACAACAACTTCATATCCATCTTGGGCTCCTCAATCAGAAGCAGCTAGTGGTACTATATATCACAGAATCCCAGAGAAGTCCTCTGACTGAGCACTACTGAAAAAAGCCTTGCTCCATCATCTTTGCACCCTCCCTTCAGGTATTTATATACATGGATGGGATTCACCCTTGAGCCTTTTCTTCTCCAGGTTAAACAGCCCAGCTCCCGCAGCCTTTCCTCACAGGAGAGATACTCCAGTCCCTCCATCATCTTTATGGTCCATTGCTGGACTCTTTCCAGTAGCGCCATATCAGTCTTCTCATGGGACGCTTAGAGCTGAATGCAGCACTCCAGATGAGACTTCACCAGTTCTGAGCAGAGAGGAAGGAACACCCTGTTTGCTTGGCAATACTTCTAATGCAGACAGGATACCAGTAGCACTCCATACAGCAAGAACACCACTCGGGTTCATATTCAACTTGGTGTCCATGAGCACTCCCAGGTCCATTTTTCCTGGACCAATCTCCTTTCCATCTGCATGGTCCCCTGCATGTACTGGTGTGTGGGGCTCTTCCTCGCCACTTGCAGGACTTTGCACTGCTTGCTAAGCTTGCTGAAGTTCCTGTCAGCCCATATCTCCAGCCTGTCAGCTCCCTCTGGATGGCAACCATCCCATCTGGATGACCTATCAGCCACTCCTCCCAGCTCTGTGTCATCAGCAAACTCACTGAGAGTATACCATACCCTGTCACGAATGTGATTAATGGACTCAGTATGGACCCCTGGAGTACACCACTGTTTTCCAGCCTCCAATCGGACTTAGCACTGTTCATCACCACCCTCAGGTCCCAACCATTCACCCTGTTTTCAATCCACCTCAGTGTCTGCCCATCCAGCCCCTACAGCAACAGGTTGAGGGGCTGTGAGGCTCTTATAAGAGACCACATCAAAGGCCTTACTGAAGCCCAGGTAGACACTATTCTACTCTCTTCTTCCCCTATCTACTGGGGCCATCATTTAATTGTAGAAATTTACAGGTCAGTCAAGCATGACTCTCCCTTGGTGATCAGCCATGCTGATTACTCCTGATGACTTTCTTCTCCTTCATGTGCCAGGATATGATTTCTAGGATTAGCTGTACCATTACGTTTTAATGTGAAAAGTTTATCCATAAAGATTCCTCTATGAGCTGATGACTTATCTTTAGTGAACAGCCTTTATGAACTGCATGTGCAACCAACTGTTTTCATCAAAATGTTTTTTTCTGCTTCTGAACAACAAAACCAACTATGCAGATTAAACTGGATACTGAGCAAAAGGCAAAAACAATTGAAAGGGTGGCTTTGAGCTAATTCTTCTCTACAACCCACCTGCTCATTATTAATTGTACAAGGGTATTGAGAGACAAATAAAAAAAGGTGGGGAGTGGGGGGAGAAAGCTAACCATCCTTCTTAAGTGAAGAAAAATGCAGGAAGAAATACAGTGAAGAGCACAAAGGGCTGGATGAGGACAGTTTCCACATTAGCAAGTAACTATTCTCCTTTCTTTTCCACAATGAATCACACACAAATGATTCTGTCTTGTCATATAGCAATTCTGCTTCAACTGTTTACTATCTAGAGTAAGTTATATAATCTCTCTAGTTACATTATTCTAAAAGCAGTAAATTCCTTGGAGCCAACCTCCTCCCTTTTCTTTCTGTGAGACCATAGAAGCCTTAATTTTCCATCTCTTATTTGCACATTCAGTTAACCATAAAGTTTGCATATCGCAAAAGGTGCCCATGGACTTTAATTTTTTATTTTAAAATAACTTTCTCATAGGAAGAAAGTTTTACTTAGCACAACAGAATCAAACAATCATTTAGTGTTCCAAATGGAGTTTATTCAATTTTTTTGTGCATTTTTTGTTAGCAATTCAGTATTTTTCCTCACTTTGTGTTAGTGTCTAGTGAAGTGCTGCTAAGACAGCAAGGGGCTTGGACCACGTGACATACATGGAAAAGATGACAGGAATGTGTTTATCAAGACTCAGAATAAAAAACGGAGAGACAAATCTTATTCCTGCCCTCAACAGAGTGATTATATTAGAAACAGAGACAGTTCAGAAGTAAACAATAATGGACATGATTTGGAAGATATGAAATTCCAACTAGACACATGAGAATTTTTCACCACTGTGGTTGGTCAAGCTTGGAAAGAGTGGGGGATTCTTTGTCCCTGAGGATTATCATAACTTAAAATTGCCAAGTCACAGAACAATTTAGGTTGGAAAGAACCTTTGAATATGGGTCTTTATCTAGCAGAAAGCCCTGCTCACAGCAAGGCTCAAACGGGCTTACACAGAAACTTCTCCAGTCAAGTCCTGAACGCCTCCAAGGTTCCACAGCCTCCATGGGCAATTTATTCCTGTGTTTGACCACACTGTAGGTAAGTAAACAAAACAAAACAAAGCAATCCAACATCTCATCCAAATTACACATTACCAATATTCCAACTTCTGTCTGTCTGAAACTGCCCTCATACCAAAGACAGGAAGTGAAAGCTGTAGTCTTTAAACCCTGGAAACCTTAAGAAATGCCACATTCCTCCCCTGCCCTTTCTTGAGAAGGACAACTCTACAAACTTACGCAGATTTTGCCTTCGACCTCAAGATAACTAATGAATCAAGAAGCAGTTTACAGAGCAAGAAATACAACCCATTTAATCATTTTCAAGAATGTGAACTAGTTTCAGAAATGTATTATCAGTCCTTAGGAAACTGAAATGAACTACAGTAAAGAGGAAATGAGAGCACAGAAGTCAAGAACATGTATTTTGTCTGCAGTAGTACAGAAGTATATAGCAGTTTGCTGGAGAAAAATATATGCACTGAAAGTTCTGCAGCTGCTTGTTTGCAGCAGGAAAACTGCATTAATTTTATGGACTCAAAAGAGCACATAAAATCAACTTTTGTATAAAAAAATAGAAGCATCATATGAAGTTAGTGCCACAATCACGAAAATAAGGTAGCAGTGTAAGACTGAAAGATTTCCCACACTTTCAGGACTCTTCCTTCCAGAACAAAACTGAGGCAAAGAAGAAGAAAGACGATTCAGTGCTGCCAAGGTAGTGCTCCTCATTTTCTCTCAGCACACGTTACCATCCCTTCTACAAAGCTCAAAACCCAAGCAAATGCCACAAAAGCTTTGCACCTGGCTCAGTGCAAAGGCCTCCACAAGCAGGGCACAGCAGCACCACACACGTGCAGCTGCACGGGGCTCACTTCTGCAGCACCACAGCCCCCGGCAAGCTCGCGCAAACTCTGTGCCGGGCGGCTCTGCACACAGCATGGCACCATTCCCAAAAGGCTCTCCAGAACCAATTCCTGGGAAGGAAAAGCACCGAGAAAACCTACTGGATTTCAGGAATATCACACATTCAAAACAGACACCGAGTGCCCTCGCTTTCACAATGAACTCTTGGCTCCACTGAAACAACTTTGCCTCAAGGTATTTTCCACCGCTTGCCATCACTGACAAAGATTCGGGTTTGATTTAAAGCTGTTCCACAGCTTAGGCAGAAACTTAGTGATGCAAAACCCTGCAGGAGGGTTTTCTGGTTGGTTTTCTTTCCTGAATTACAAATGTCCAGTTACTACAGAAACAGTCCCTGCCTGCCTGAGGGACTGACTCTGTCTTTTCAGCAATCAGTGCTGGGACTGCATGCACTGCCGACAAGGATGGTGACAGGCAGCAGGTGAGCTGCTCTTGTTACTCCTCACCACAAGGGTACAGCATCTTAGCCACCATACTCCTGGCTACACTGTCAGCTGCAGGCAGCTTTCCTCACTGAACCGGAATGCTTTCCTACATCTGCTCCTTCAACCATAAAACTTCAGTATCTAACAGCACATCTTCCCAGAAAAAGTTGCCATGGAGATTTCTTTATGCAATCAAAATGTTCTGGGAGCCTGCAGAATCAGCACCAGCATACATAGTCTCAGCAAAGTTTTGAAAATTATTGATCTGCTGCTAATACCCACAAATTTTGTAAAAATGAGAACCAGAAAATGACTGTAACATGGAAAAAAATTCTCAAAGGGAAAGTTTGCCCTTTTCTGGGGGGAAATAATACCAGAACTCCCCACCAAAACTGCATTTACTTTGTTTCTAAATTCATAGGAATACATGCACATGCATTGAAAGTCTGCAGAAAGTCAGAAATAGAGATCACGCTCCAAAAAAATCTGGATTTCATTTGTGTTCTTTCAGTTTAGCATGTGCACAGACACACCCACACACAAAAAAAAAAAAAAAAAGGAACTCCACTTCAATAATGTCAGAAAGCAGCACCATTTTAACTAATCCTGGTGAGGACTTTCATTGGAGTGGTTCCCAGTAACACCACTCAGGTGATATAACACTGCAAGTCCAAACTCTATATACAGCACCTAAACCTTCTCACCAACTAGGAGTGCAGCCAGAGCTAGAGCAAAAGACATCAAAAAGGTGCCTTATATGTGACATCATTTCCAGCCACAAATTCACATTAATCTGTCAAATCTGCCTGACCCAGGTCTAGCTCCATCAAGAGAAGACCACATAATGTCCAGCTGTAAGGGCAGATCAGGTGCCCGTTAGGCACCTACAAGAGACCCCTTCCTTTCCTCCTCTCTAAGATTAGCCCCTTAGCTCCAGTTCTCCAGCATTTCAACAGTGCAAGTCACTACATGGTCCCAACTCATTGGATCTAGCAGCCTGATCACCATGACCTCCCACAAAGTTAAAAACAGTGTGCCAACATTTCCCTGAGCAGTTTTTCATTCATATTGGTGGTGAAGACAAAACAGAAAGGGAAATATATTATTACAGAGTCACTTTTTTATTTTAAGTGAGGGTGCTGCTGAATCCTTCTTCAATTTAATGTTACAACCAGTCTTTAACAAGACTTGTTCCAAAGCTAGATGCTGTAAAGATAAGCCGTCCATAGGCTACAATCCCTCTTCCTCATTTTTTTCTTGTATTTCCTGAAGAGCCTCTATTCATCCAGCACAGCACTCCAGTCAGAAGAGCTGTGTTAACACACCTGCACAATCCCAGTGAATCACATCTCTGCAAGTACTTTGCCCTGCTTTCCCCATACTATATGTTTTTGTGTGCAGGCATTAGAGATGGACCATGTCCTGCTGCATTTACAGAAAGGCAAGAGCCTCCCTTGTCAGGCTTGTCACCCAGACATATCTGCTCTGCCCCTAATGATCTTTCATCTTCAGGTTATGGTAACCTTCCATACCCAGTCTAATAGTCTCCTCATCAGATCAGTAAACCTAGTTTGTAAAGATACTCTTACTCCACTTTGTTAGATTTATTCCATCCCTGCTGGGTAGCCCTCATTTCTCTGGTCCCAGAAGCCAAAGCCCCATATTCAACAGAAGCCATACAGTCTACTTCTGCCCAATCTTTCCTCCTCCCTAGATTGGGAAGACAAGATCTGAGCTCCACCATCAGCCTCACCCCTAGACCTCTGTAGTTCCTCTTCATATACTCCAGGTTACCTCCAGAGCTGTACTCTTGGTACCCCAAGGAAGAGGAAGAAGAGGTCCATGTTAGGAGGCTAGACAAATACTGGCCGAGCATCTGCAACAATCCCAGATCCTGGCACCTACCAAGCAGTAAAACTCCTGAGACATCAGGTGAGATCAGAAAATACATGTCTTGATCATCCACGAGAAGAATCTTCAGTTATTATCTGTGATTGGTACCCATTAATCCTGACTCCAGGTACAGCACTGTTGCCAGAGTATAGTGCCACCCATTATGGAACAGGGAAGTGTAATAACACGAGATATTCAGGATGGCAAAATCTTCTGTGACTGTTCACTCAACTCCTTTCCAGATTTTCACTAACACACAGCTCATGCTAAGGCCTGATGTAACTACAAATCTATGGCCAGGTCTCATTCGACCAAGGATCCTTAAAAGAACCTGCCTGTCCCCACAGTGTGAGACAATGTCAACACTATCACTCATTTTCTCTCTTTTGTGTGAACACTAAATCAGGCTCAGCTGACTCTGATGGGTCTTGCTGATCCTCACCAGTGCTCAGGATACTATATGCATTCTGAAATTGAAGAACTGCAGGTGAAGCAGATCTGTGACTTTTTGTTGCCAGAAGCCACAAGCATTCAGCCTTCTCTATCTCAATAGTCTCTGTCCACTTGGTATCCAGCTGTCACTCCTTCCTCACCTTATATAGCTTGGGTTTTCCACAAATACCACATCAGTCTCTTCTTCATCTTCTCCCGCCATCCGGAATCTCAGGGCCTTGACCACAGCACATCTCCCACAAGAGTGGCCACCACCACCCTGGCCTCCACGAAGACACAGGAGCTCTCTGAAGCATACAACGTGGATATAGGATTTCTTCCTAATAGAGCCAAGGACTCTGATATGCTAATGGCAGTCCTGGAGACTTCTACATCTTAATGGATGTCCATATCCTGGACAGTATGTCCTGCAGCTTTTTCAGACTACCACTGTATAGTGTTCAAGCAGATCCACATAGTCCAAAGTGGAATTTCTAGGCCTCTTTGCACTTCTGCTGCAACAACTGTTTTGTCTCATTTACCACACTCCGTGGGCTGCACTCTGTCTTCCTTGCTCTTGCCCTAACAGGTACATTTTGGTGAGAATATGATCTTGCTCACATCAATATCTCCCTGAGCACCTATCACCCAGCTTTCAAAGTGCTGCTGCTGCTGTACTGCCCTATCACCCATACTCCTCTCACCATGAATCTGACTGGACTGAGCCCTAAACAACCTGATCTGGCTTTAAGTTAGCCCACTCGTGAACAGAAAAGGTTTGAATGAGATCATCCCAGATCCCTTGCACTTGAAATTGTTCTGCATTTCTATGTCAAGGACCCTGATGAACATACACTGAAGTTCATCTGGTTTTATTTTAACAGAAAGCAATGACCAAAGCAAGGATCTGTTCCCCTGGAGGTGTAGAAATGCATTCAGCATTGTTATGGCACACAGCTTTTGGAACAGGAAAAGAAAGAACCTCAGTTTTGCTCTTTGCAACCTTTGTGTAGGAATGAGGACAATTAAAAGGCTCTAGACTTGATTTACATGCCTGTTTACACGTTGTCCAAGTTACATGGCCTGCACTGTATATTTTATTGACAGATCACTATCAATGAGCTAATAAAGCCACTGGCTTCATTAACCCATATCACCTTCCTGTCGTTTTTCTTCCTGTGTGACAAAGTCAATCATACATGTTCTGTTTCAAGATTAGAAAGCAGCCTAAAATTCACTCAGTTTGCATGTCTGGCTGCTGAGCCTTCTCAACCACATCAACCACAAGCAGGGATTTTTGTAATTCTACAACATTCTTTAGAAGAATAAAAAATAAACAGAAAAAGAAAGAATCTTCTATCATTTCTACCATAACAACATGCACTAAAATCCTCATTGTCTGATGTGAAGGTAAACTTTCCAACTGTCCTTCTGGAGGAGTGCTGTCCCCAGGCTGCCATTTAGTCCAGACATACTGCCCCTGCGGCCTGCCTCCCCAAAATACTCAGTACAAAACGTAAGAAGCTGAGACACAAAAATCGCCACGCACTGCTGAAGTATTCTTATCCACAAGCGTCACTTAACCATGCTTTCAACTTCTTCCCTAATATGCTTAGAGTAATGTGTCAGTAGTCACATAAAATTTTCTGTCTGAAACTGAACCAAATCTACATGACCTACAGCAAAGTTTTACAGAGCAGGGCACACACTACATGGCATGACTGACTTACCCTAGAACTTTTAAGAAAAGCTTAATGTAACTTTATCTAACCATACAGAAAGCAGCACAACTTAAAATTTCCACAACATTGACTTCTCAAAGTAAACAAAGCATTAGAAAGCTTGTACAGCGATTTCATATCTGCACTCCTGAGCTGCAGGAGGAGAGTGGCCATCTATTCATTTATTTATTTTAATGTCTTTAATTGCCAAGTTCGTGGGTCATTTTTACCATCCAGGAACTAAATTAGCATGACAAAACAAATATGAAATTTGGTTTTACATACACACACACATGCTCCCAGCCTGCAATCTCCCTCCTTTTTAAGCTCTGCCTCCTGCCCCTTACTTTTCCAGACAGTAGGAGAAGATATTCTGATCCACCTTTCTTCACTTCTTCAACTCTCCCCAGAACTGCACATATTGAACAGACAAGCCTCACATTGCTGGCTCATATTCCCCCTTCACTCTTCTCCCCCTGCCGCTGGCACACTTGTAGACCTCTGCAGAACCTACATGATACTACTCTGCATCTGCAAAGCTCTCTCATCCATGTTCCCCACACAGAAAGAGGCTGTTCCCATAGTAGCAGATACAGATCATTTCAATGTCTGCCTGCTGAAATACCAAAAATGGAATCAGGAGGGAGGCCTAGAAAAATGTACACAATTTGAAGCAAGAATGCCTGAAGAGAAGAAGAAGTTACTCAAATTTACTAGAGTGAGTGAAGAACAAAAAACAAGGTTCAATATTTTAAGTCTGTATCAAAATTACCACTTGCTTTAAATGAGAGTACAAGAGTAATAAAATAAAATCATAAAAAGCTGACTGATTTTACAACTCAGAAGAGATCTTTCCACTTGATATTTACACTGATCATTTGTAGAGAACCAGTTTCTGAAAAGACTGTATTTTCATTCACAGCTTTACAGGCAAAATTCAGGAGGATCACAAATTTTACGCAGATGAACTAAACCAACAGAACTATTCAAGTACAGTATCCAGTATCTCCTAAAATACTGGACAAAAGCATGCCTAGCCTGGGCATCTAAAAGGACAACCAAGCTTATGTACAGTATGCTTTATAGCTTCCTTTTCACACACAAAGCTTAATACCAATATTTTAAAATTAAAAAAGAAAGAATATTATAGCTCTGACAGACTTAGAACAAATAGGAAACAAAGACTGGACCATATGATAATTATTCCCAGATTTCCAGTGTTCTGGGATTCACATGGTGTTATTAAATGCATTTTAAGATGCCTTTGCTTTAGTCTTTTTCGTATTTCACAAAACATCTTAGAACTTTTTATTGAGGCTCGAAACTTAATCTCATTCTACTCTTTTTGATTTGGATACACCACTCTTCATGAATGTTTTATTGTTCTAAGCATACACAAGAGCTCAGGATACTCCTGAGGTGCTACTAGGTGGTAGTGCAATTCCTAGAAGGAGCAATGACAGTGCCACACAAGAATACACAGTAGTGCAATACTCAGCTGTTGCACAGTCTTTGCTCCCATTCTGCTTAGCAGTTGCTGCCTTTGGGCTCACGGAGAAATTGGATTTGTGGATTGCAAAGGGAAGCAGGTGAACATAACAACACTGCAGCAGAACAAAGGACAGGTAGAAACTATCTGTCCATTAGATCAGTAACATACCGTTACTCCAGTTAAACCTGGGCCTTTTCCTTCAATTAGTTTATACATTTCTTGAAGTGCTTCCTCATCACTTTTGCCTTTAAATCGCTTCTTGGAGAGTTCTTGAAGAGCTTCCTTAAACTGCTCAAAAGTAATAGTTCTTACAGACTTTCCCCTGTTGAAACACACAGCAATTGAAAGAAATTACAAGAGAGCACAAAAAGCATTCCAAGAATAGCAGAATGGTTTCAGTTTACCACAGTGAACAACAGAAAACTGCAACAGAACAGGAAGGCCTATGCAGCCCATTTATGGTGTCAAAAACAACATATCCCAGGAATATCACTTTTTTTATATGTACATCAGTAGGACAGCACTTTATAAACTTCCCTTGATGAATGTTCAGAAATAAAGAGGAAATAAAGGGACTGGGTCCACCGTCAAAATGTCTGCAGCTCATCAAATTAAATACAGCCTCATTTGGTTGATCACTTATAAAGCCTGAATGTATATGACAAGAACTGAAGCATCTTTGGCAAGCCTTTTTATTTACTATTTTTTTATTCCTCTTCGAATAACTGGTTATCATATTATTTCTAAGTTACTATTCATGTATTCACAAGCAAATTAAGAATTATTCTACTATTGCATAAAGCAAACTACTGAAAAGCATTTAAAAACTTGAAATTCCTCCTCAATTGAAGACTGACAAATTTTTAAATGACACATTTAAATTCAATACCTGCTTTCCTTCGTAGACCATCATCTTCAAAAAACATTCACAGGTACACAGAAAACACAATATAGTAGTCTGGTAAAGTCACAAACCTCCCACAACTTTGGAGCTGAATACTTGCTGTAGTTTTCACTAATAGGAAGACCATATTTTCACATTAGTAAATTACTTACCTGTATTTACTTTTAATTGAGAGGATTTTGTTGTACAAGTGTGTGGTGCAAAATCTGACAAATGGGAAATTCACACTTTACAAACACCAGTTTATACTGTCATTCCTGAAGATCTGTTTTGGTCCATCACACCAAAGGGTTCAGCTGATAGAACTCTTACAAAGCATTCACTACAGAGACGTGTTTAACCAAAAGGAGGTTAATGCATGTCTGTTTTCTAGCATTTTAAAATATTCAGTTTAGGCAGGAGATAACATGGAGTTTACACCGTTCCATCAGTTTACATCAGTTCCCTAATATTAAACTAGTTTTAGTGTTCCTCATTTTAAAATTCAGGTATGAAGCTGCAGCATTAGTGAGTTTACTTACCGTCAAAAAAACCCAACTATTTTTAGTTTTTATGAACTACAGCAGACACAAACCACACCTTTTCCTGCATTAGTAAATTACAGATTCTCTGATCTTTTGAATAAGAATTTACACCCCAAAATTTACCCATATATTTTGAACTACAATTTAGCAGATCCAACAGAACCATTCTGAAAAAGATGTTTTGATACTTATGCTGACATAATCTTAAATAGTACCGTCTTCAAAAGCAGAAAACATTTACAACATTACAAAACTCTCAAAGTTAAAGTAATATCTGAGAGCCCACGTTGCTGGGAAACACACTACTACACAAGTTTTGTTTGCTGCTTGAGCATTTCTTTTTATGCCAATTTAGAGAACATCTCAAGCAAATCAGGGGAAAAAAATAACCAAACACCACCACACAACCCAGACCATCCCTTTCAACAGAGACAGCTGTTTATATAGGAATAAACAATAGACACTAGGATAGAGAAAGTGTGCACTGCCAACAGAAATCTCAGGCTAGAAAAGCAGTACATAGAAATCTAATTTTAATTCAAGTGTCAAAAAGACCATTGAGAAGAGCAATTCAGCTATATGTCATGGATTTATCTTTGATCTTCTCTTAAGACACCTTCAGTGGTTAAATCTCTCTCAGCTGGAGGATGCCTCCACTAATGAAAAGGGGAAGTGAGATTTCTGGTTTAGCAACCAACAGCTACAAAGTGACTCCTACTTCAATTAACTAAACAAAAAATGAAATTTTATTCCAGGCTTTTAAAACAAGGAGAAATTGGTTATTCACAACAAAATTCAACACTAAGAGAACCCTTTACATAATTGTTCATTACTAGCATTCTTTATTTTCAATGCAGCCCAACATATGTAGCAAACATCAGCAACCCCCACAAAATGAACTTTATGTGTTTTTTGACCAAACATTGCTGTTTGCAACTACTTGTCTGCTTTAGGTAAAGCATGTGCTGGAGTATCTCACAGAATTAGCTAGTAAAAAAAAGAACATCATGACAGTAGAAATGAAGAATATAATCCAGCATTTCATTAATCAGAAAGACACGTGGAATAAACGGCAATTAACTACCTGGAATTTCTCCAGGATTCTCATTAATAGGATTAACATCCCTCTTCTCATTAAACATGTCAAAGAACTTTTAAGTAGCTCAAGAGGTCAAGACTTCGTTTTGCCTCTCATTTAGAAAAAGAAAGCACTGGCAGTCACTGCAAAGCTTCAGCATAACAACATCCTAAGGCCCTAAGTTCTCTACAGCCTCACAGCCAAGTCTAGCATACATGCCTCACAAAGGCAGTTTTCTGTAGCACATAGGTTTAGCTTGGATTATCAGCCAGGATCATTGCTATGGGAAAGAGAATGATCACTTTCAGCAAAACCAGCAGAAATTCATATTGCCTCGTTTATTTTTCACTGGAAGGGACCCACAAGGACCATCGAGTCCAACTCTTAAGTGATCAAACTCATGACCTTGTCACTATCAGCACCATGCTCTAACCAAATGAACTGATCTCAGGGTTTTAGTGACACACGAAGAATTTTTGGTTGCACACTTATTAAATAGAAGAGCGTAACTTTTTTTGTGTGAATTAAAAGGAAAAATACGTAAATATGGCTGCCAAGACGAACAAAGAACATTTGGTCTAAGACACAGGTCTACCTCTCACATTTAGTCTTTTCCCTGTCACTCACATGGGGCAAGGAAATGAGTGGATTCTTCCCCTTCACCTTAAGGTATAACCACAAGCTGGACACATATATGACCAATGTAGTATTGCAGCCAGACCCCAAAAGAGGAACAAATGTGCATTGTAGCTGATATTCTTTACCAGCAAACAACATCAATTGATGTTAAAAATAGGATTGGGAGTGAAGGAATTTTTACAACTATATCCCAAGTTTCCTAAATAAAACAGCTTTAATTTTGAAATTTGTTATCTTTTTCTGCCTTCCAAAAATATCCCCTCTTACTCCCCCATCTATTACAATATTATCAAATCCACTTGTAAAGCATCATAATCCAGAACTCTACAACTGCAACATATGTCAAGTCTTGTGGAAAACCCTAGGAGCACAACGTGTTCTGGCACTTTTGGTATGTGAGGTATGGTAGATGTATGCCATGTACCAGCATCTAAATTACCAAGCAGCAACCCTACACCCCTCCCGGTCTCTAGAGACAGGTCTCGATGAGCTCTGAGCATTTGCTGTCATCACGATTACTAACTAGAACAGCATGCTCCCCTCTCTTCTGTCTGTACACTCACGGGTTGAATGTATAGAAGACCACCAACAGAGTAGGTAGAAATGACAGAGGGAAAGTTTTTCAACGAACCTCGATTTACACTCTCTCCAATCCAGGTCCACTAAAACACCCTAGGGATAATGACTTGGGAGTACTATTGGATGGAAAATTGGACATGAGCCAGCAACAGGCACTCACAGCCCAGAAAGCCAACAACTATATCCTGGGCTGCACCAAAAAGAGCATGGGAGCAGGGTGAGGGAGGGGATTCTGCCCCTCCACTCTGCTTTGGTGAGAGCCCACCTGGAACACTGCATCCAGCTCTGGCATCCCCAGCACAGGAAGGACATTGACCTGTTGGATCAAGTCCAGAGGAGAGCCACAGGGGTGATCAGAGAGAAGGAACACCTCTGCCATGACGAAAAGTTGGGAGAATTGGGGTTGTTGAATCTGGTGGAGACATGGCTCCAGGAGACCTTACTGCAGCTTCTAGGGGGCTTACAAGAAAGGATGGGGGCAGGGTTTTTAGCAGAGCTGTTGTAATAGGACAAGGTAATGGTTGTAAACCAAAATAGGGTAGATTCACACTAGATATAAAGAAGACATTTTTAGGAGGGTGGTGAAACAGTGGAAAAGGTTGTCCAGAGAAATGGTAGATGGCCCATCCCTGGTCAGGTTGGATGGGGCTATGAGCAACCTCATCTCATGCAATATGTCCCTGTCACTGGGGGAAGGGCGAGGTGGTGGTGTTCACCTAGACGGCCCGTAAAAGGCTCCCTCCAACTCAAACTATTGTATGAAAAATTATAATACTATGAACACTGCATAACACACAAGGCTGTCATACTCCCAGTTTATTTTCACCATTTTTAATGCCCTGTTCACATTCAGGATGCCCCTCCCTTATACCAGCTTTTCAGACCTCATGAACAAAAGAAAAAAACCCCAACCCATAACCCCCCAAATAAACTAATTCCTTTCTATTAAGCAACTGCTACAAAGAATCAGCTTCTCTGTGTATATTTGTAACTTTTTTAAAAGCTCATTATAAATATCTCGTTTCCATGGGAATAACAAAACAAATATATTCACTTTCATTTTCCAAGTGTTACAAGTTCAAACAACTTGTCTACAATTAAGTATGCCAAGGGTGATTGCTCAGCTCTTAACACTCATCCCTTAGGTTTAGCATTCCAGAGAGTTAGTACAGAAAGAAGATAAAAATTATACACTAAAAAAAAATAAATTTAAAAATCAGACACCAGAATAAAAATTAAAACTGACCAGAAAATAACACAAAACAGAAAATAGCAACAAACAAGGGAAGGTAGAAGGGGAAAAAGGGCTTTTACAAAACTAGGTGTCATAAGGTTGGCCACTTCAATGAAAAGAACGAAATATATGAGGGACAGTAATACTAAAATTTTTTAAAGCCCTATACTTCATTATGACACAAAGAAACCTTTATGTTTAGAAAGGATACATTCTTACATACCATTCTATTTTAAGCTCTGCTTCTTACAACAGACAGAATTACTGTAATGCATCATCCTTCAGTGGCAGAAACTGTGTTCATGGTACACTAATGACAGCCTCCTGTATCTATGTCTACATTTGGGAACAGAATGAACATACTCAGAAGAATTTTAGGAAGCTTCCTATCACTTCCCCTTCCTTGATAAGTCTCTCCACATGTGGCCACTACATATTAGGAGATTTTCAACTGAAGTTTGAAATCCTCAGTTTGCTCTTGGAAGCCCAAGTTCACCTATATAAAAGCATCAGTTCTGTGTCTGGACAGTAGCATAGTAAACAAAGTGCAAAGTATCAAACACTGGCCCAAAGTAGATTAGAATAGCAAGTGATGAAGTTTTCATGTGCAAATATTACTACTAACAGTGCCTTGAGTTCTTAAGTGTGAAAGTGTATGGCTGCAAATGGATACTGTGGGCTTGAATTCTATTTGGATTAATAGCTGTCCACAGTTTCAGCTGAAAAAGCTACACCATTACACTCCACATACCCAATACACAAAAATCCTTGACTAGTATTAGAGGCCTTCATCTCCACAGCACCAAAACAGCTCAGTGTTAATACAACAAAGTCTACAACTTAATAGGTACTGCTGTAATCTCCAAGCTACCAAAAGTCATCCCAAACTCCCATCACAACAGGACACTTTTCTGTTTTCGTACACTGAAGATAGGAAAGAAGATGTAGAATTACTGAGAGGAAGGAGCTTCTATTTTTGTTAGCATGCCAGAGAGGATTACGGCAGCATACAATAACCAGGACAGTTCTGCTGTGGAAACTGTGATCTACTCACAAAGGTCTAAGGAGTATAGTAGCTCTGACAAGGGTCTAAAAACACCATAACTAGAGGTGGGAGTCCAGCAAATGTTTTTTCCAAACTCTAACAGAAGGAGTTTTGTTTGTAAGGTTTATTTATTCTAAATTCACCAGGGACTTGGGTGTCTTGATCAACTGAGCAGTCAAGTAAAACTCAACAGCATCTTTTCTTGTAAATTAGAACTGGACTTTGGGTACTTCCTATATTTATTCCCTTCCCAAAGCAGTCTCATTCACTCAGAAAACAGAATGAAGGACCACACTGGCAAGAGAATGCATGAGCAGCTTATTTGTCACAGTTTCTGACTTACTGGCACAATGAGCCTGATCAGGCTATTTCTGATTTGCCACTATTGCCCCCACATCTACATAGGCAACTGCTAATACTAAGAAACACTTCTAAATTATCAGAAGTAATCACTGAAAGTTATTCAAAATAATCACATAAAGTTATCATCACTGAGAACAAGACCATTAGTCAGGCATTTTATCCTAAGGGCTAACCAAAGCCCTGTTTCCTAATGATATTCAGCCCTGACTTCAAACTTCAGCTGTTTCTCTTTTGTCTTAACAAGCCATACTAAAAACTCACTACACCTGAAACTTACTTATTTTCACACAAAGATTTTTCTTATTTACCACTTTACAGCAGCAACTTTATTATTATTACTGTTATGGCCCACAGCAGTCACCCCTCTTTGTTTAGCAGAACAGATACTTTCTCTTCCTTGCTACTTGTAAAAACACCGAGTCTTCATGATACGGTCTATAAACATAATGTATGTCGATAACAATTGCTAGTGGTATTTGTACTGTACACTTTGACAATCATATGGTACCACAGACAAATTCAAATTCCTTGAAGCAAAATAGGTTTGTACTGGTCTCTGCAAAATACAGCACTCATCTAAGAGACATATTTTTTTCCAAGAATATCTGCTATAACATTATCACCACAAAGTCCAAGGCTGTTTAACCAAGAAACAGATTATGCTGCAGGGCTGGTGGTTTAGTTTTTTCTTTTTGTGGTTTACAATTTTCACTTTCTCCTCTCTTACACAGCTCCAAATTTCTGCTGGCTACCAGCACGATAATTCATAGCCAAGAAGTCCCAAACTAAAGGTAGGTCCCTAAGTAGCTTACCAGGCTGGTAGAACCTTGCAATCTAATGGAGTATTTAAGATATCCTGTGAAGGTCTGTTTTTCGCTATACATCAGTCAAGAATAAAATAAAAAACCTACTGTAGTGCAAAAAAACCTTAAAAAAAAAAAAGAGAACATTTTCTTGGGTAAAACTGAACAATGTATGATCAACCCAAAGCACAGGCTTGCGTATAAATTTTACAAATAAGCTGAAGACAGATGAGCAAACAAAGAAAGCTACTTTAATACTGTCAGGGTATTTGCACTGCACTAAAGCTCTAAAGAGATGTGGTTAAAAAACAAAATTAAGGTAACAAAACTTCAGATATCAGCTCACATCAGACTTCCATCCAATTAATGGGTAAAACTGGGATACTGAAATTAGACATCTGTATGTTGATGCAAGCAGTAGTAATTTGGCAAATTGTGAGGAAAGAGCCACAGAAGATAACTTCAAAAAATGATCCTAGGAAGAAGCTACAACAGAGATCTTCAGCTGAAGTAGCGGTCACTTCTGGAACACAGGCATCTTTGAATGCAGGGCTATTTAAGCGGGCTATTTATTTTATCCACAAGTGGATTCTTTTGAGGGGAAGAGTACAACTGACAACAAAGACATCCAGATGCCCTTCACAGTTAGTCTCTCTAAGACAGACAGTATCTTGGCCAAGTCACACTGTAGGAGTTGAACTAGATGGCTTCATATACCCCATGAACACAAGGGAACACCATTATCAGTTTTCCAAGAAAGAAAAACAAGGCAAGCACAATGCGAAATGCAGTACAAAATTCTCTCACTATATCACTGCAAATAGTCATGACTTACAGAAACCTCTCTGGGAGTAGGCCACAAGGGCAGAACACCTCAGATCATTCACTCAGGAACTGTACCTGGAATGGCCAGTTTTCCCTCCAGGTGATTTTAGTCTCGTTAATGAGCAAGGGTAAAGCAGAATGTGCCCTGTTTATTCTAAGTATCCGAAACTGGGACAGCTGCTACTCTATGAAAATCTGAAGCAAGAGGATGCCAATGGCTTACTAAACCAGCAGCTGATACCTTTATTAGACTTCACTGCAACTTAAATACTTCAGGCTTCTCTTACGAAAACTCTATTTTCTGATACTTAACACTTCTCTCCTCTTGACTTTCTTTTCCTATCCTATGTGCTTCCTATGTGCTTCCTATGTGCTTCACTCATGGTGAAAATTCGTCTCCTGTAAAATAAAATCTGAAATTTAAAAAAAGACAAACTCAACAGCTATGAGCCTATCAGATAAAATAGTATTGGGAAGGGAACGAAGGGAGACTGGAGAAAGAATATGACTTGGCAAAAACATTAATAAGTAAAAGCTTCCCAAGGAAAGCAAATCCCAAAGAGAGTTAAAGGGGTTAAAGAGATTTAAAGGGATTTACAGAGGATGACAAAAAGAGAAAGTCCAAGCAGACAGCAGGTCTGATAGTTCCATACAGCTTACACGAAAAGATTAAATTAGCTAAAGAGAGTAGCAGACTCCAATTATTTCACATTTGTTTGAGGTTTTTTCAGTTTACGAGAACAAAAATAATGTTACATTTGAATATTTAATAATGAAGATTCATGTAATGGTTAGCTACTGATAAAAAGAAGTATTAGGAAAACTCTGTGAAGCCTGAAGAACGCACATGCCCCAGCTTACATCAAAGGAGTTTGCAAGTGTATCTGGCATGACAAGCATGGACTAGAGTTTGGAAAGAGATAGAAACCTGTGCTACCAAGTAGTCTGGGAGCACTTCAGCTTTTCCTTGTTACAGAAGAGAGATCATCCATCTTCTGGTTGTCAGTGCTGTGGACCCTACACAAAGAATGTAAAAAGTGTACACACACAACAGACAGAAGACAATATTTTATCACTCCTTAGAATGCTGTCTATTATTGTGAAAGAATCCAATAAATTACATACAACTTGCAGATAATGTTGTTCAGTAACACAGAAATCCATCCTTTGGGTGTAATGAAGGATTGATACCATTTGACAGCACAATTTGGGTGGAAGTTAAGACATTAAAGGACATGGCAGGGGTGAGTGAAACTAGCACGAATACTAGCTGAAGTACAGAAAGATGTAGGAAATTAGGAGCAATTAAAAAAAACCAGCTGCAGATAGGTCTTAGACACAAATGGTAGGGGACAAACTAGTACTAAAGCAGAAAGACAATGCCTCAAAATCCGGCTTCTGGCATATATGCTGGTTTCTTCTCTAGAAGGCTCAATTTATTTGCTGTTCTCTTTGGTTCTCATCATCTTAAGGATATGCACTAGGCTAGGCATACACACAGACCATAGGGCAAGGGAGCAGAAACTAACCACAGTGTAATAACCCAATACAGTGCACAGCTGCCAGAGACACTGCTGAGCACATCCAAAATACAAAAATCCAAGGGGATGATGTCATAGTGCTCATTAAGTCAGCCTCAAATAAATAAATTAATGCAGTTCAGAATAGTTGAAGATTTACTAATAAGTCTTAATAGCTAATCACTTCATCTGTCAGTCTTCTCCAGGCTGAGCTTACCACACAAGATAGTGGTAAGAAGCTATTTTCATATAATAATACTTACCATTTTATCTTCAGAGTGCTGAAAAAGCTGATACAACCACTGCAGTTTCAAAAGCTCTTTCTGCTGTTGAAGTGCAGGGGCTTAGGGCAAAGGCATTACAGCTGAGAAGACAGGGTGAAGAACCAACATCACCTGTACTTTCTCCACCAGTTACAGCAGTGCACATAAACACACTGCCTGATAATCCCAGGAAAGAAAAGTCGGATACACAGGTAAGGCATCCTTCTACAGCTCACCAGCAATCCCATGTGAGCTGACATGTCTCATTCATGTCCCAGAACAAAAAAAAAAAAAAACCCAGCATTTGGGTTTATTTTGATTCTCACTCTTGATTTCACATTTAGTGTTAAAATATTTGGTTAAAAATGAGACCAATCTAAGTAAAATGAAACAACATCCAACACAAACACTGTTGAAAGAAAACTAGAACATTGTGACAAGCCATGACCAAGAGTAAGGTCAATGCTGCATGGCCAAACATCCTCTAAGCAGAACTGAATGCATTTGATCCCAAGCAGTTAATCCATAGAAACTATACAAAATTGTTCATAAGTATGACTAGAAAAAGATTCTCATGGACAGCTTTCAGATTACTAGCCCTTTTTCAGGACTTCATTTATATCACTAACCTGAATTTATATAAATACATGACACTTGGAGATAGGAAAAGAGACACGACCTAATGAACTTTCATGTTGGCACCCTCAGGCTTTTGGTAACCAGGAGCCTTCCTTACTGCTTTCTCTCTACATATAGCATCAATATTTTGACTGAGTTGACATTCAGGTAAGACATTACCTTTTTTCATGAGACCAGTTAATCAAGAACAGGACAAGACATTTGACAGGGGAATAAAAAGCGGAATTTTCACAATAGAAAATAGAGTTACATAAGACAGTGCTGTTTTTGTTAATGAGACCTAGAACAGAAAAGCTTCATGTCTAAGCACTAGATATTGAATGGTTATATGGTATGACATCCTACTCGATTTAGAGAAAATTCAAACCAAGGGGATAAAGAGCAATGGCATTATTAAATAGGACTGGACATAGTAACATCTTAACCCCTTAAGTCTCAAGATATTAGAGCTTAAATTATGCTTTCATTAAGAACTGAACTGGACTTTGAAAGTAAACCACTGCACAAGGGACAGAATAATAACTGAATCCAACTCTTTATTATGGAACAACAGTGAGTATCCAAGCTTCTTTCTAGCAACATATTACTCAAAAATTTTTCTCCTCTCAGTTTTTCCTTAAAATTACATTAAAACAAAAATCCTACTTTCATGTGCTACTAACTTTCCTGGAATTTCTTTCCTGTTTTCCTCCTCAGATTTTGTGATGTTTCAGCAAAAAGCCTAACTGTGTATCCTTACAATATCTAATATTATGAGGGATTTTTAATTCCCAGACAGGAATTTAGTCACTACCAAAATTTTTAGCCATTTTTCCTACATTGAGCCAATCCACATCAGAGCAGTATGCAAAGTACAATGCAAAATGGTGGCAAGGCAAAGGGTGAGTATTGTGGGGACATGTTTCTAAATCACTATGAAGCTCAAGTAAAACCACAAGTATAAGTTGAACATTTTATTGCTTGTTCCTAAGGAGAAAGATGTCTGGATCACTGTTTCAGTGACACCTCTGACAAAACTCCCATCCTAATTCAGAAATCATACTGGTCAATATAAAGAAAAGAGGTCCGTGGCTGATGACAAGAAAAATGAAGGAGAAGGGATGAATAACACAACCTTGAATTCATATAGAGCATATTCACTCTACTGTTCAGGCATGGCAGCTGTTTACTAACCACCACACTGCACCAGCATACAGCAAGTTTGCTTGTATTTCTTGGCCAAGCAATTCAGAAAGCACTGTCCGATAGCTGAGGTACCCAGCTCCAGGACATTCCTCCCTACCCTCCAAGTAAATATTTCCAGTTGAAGACTGGTTTTCGGTGAGTTTTTTGTGAGAAAAGTACAATACCATTTAATATTATACATAAGAAATACTATACATACTTTTCAAAAATAGCTTCACATAGTTATTTTTGAAACATAATTTAAACATTAAGCAACACAGCTTGATCTATTTGGGAACTGCAGCCAGCTCAGCAGACAAGCTCAGCAGTAAGCAACTCATTGCTTACTAAAATGCTACTATGGAACCCAGAGCAACAGTCCAAAGTGGATTTTTCCTTTAGAGTTTAATTACACAGACTTTAAAACCAAGAGTTTTATCAGATTGTCTCAGTAAGAAAATACCATTTTCAGATGGTTTTACAACAGCAACATTCCAGTTTTTCAAAGGATTTCACAGAGCTGGGTTGTTTTCCATGTGAAATCACATCTAACCTCAAAAGCAATTTCTGAACCCAGTGACAACTCAATGATACTGAACTCTCTAAGTAAAAAAGTGTGTGTTTGTGGGAGATGCTGTTTCAGTGATCCTGATGACAGGGAGAAAACACGGATGTATATCTGCTAACATTTTTTGCTGGCAATATGAGAAGGTGGCAGCATTAAAAATAGACAGCTGGCGTTAACTGACGCCAGCACAATCTCAGTCTGTAAGAGTCACTGACCATGGTTGGAGATAGAAAGGTGTGAAATCAAGAATGACACACCAAGTGAAAAAAGAGAAACTAACTACAGTGCTAGTCCATATCCACAGGTCACATGCAGAGAAAGCCACAAAATTGTTTGCCATAACCAAGAGCCAAGGACCAAATCACGACCTTCAAGAAAGGAGAATCCAGACTGCAGATATGCACAGAGCAGAAACCAGACATTTTCCCTTTCAAAGAAAACAAGAAATATAATAGAAATAATGAAGAAACTGCATATTTCTCCCCTACTGGAAGACTGCCTTCCCATATGAAAGGGAAAATTGGATGGTCACAGCAAAGCTCTAAATATACAGTCCCCAATATTGGAGAATTTCCCATTCTATGCCTGTTTCTTGCAAAGGAGATTTCACTCTTTGTTAAAACAACAACATTCACAATGATGTCCTGCTCCCCATGTCCTTATTTTCGTGTCTTCTGAAATAGCAGTTAGAGATGCAATTGTCTGCACGGGCAGCATTCTCATTTTACAAAACAAAAAGCAAGACAGAAGAATAGGTAGACTGTGGCCAAAACAGTCTCTCAAACAGTTTACAAATGAGAGTAGGAGAGTATTTGAAGACATATCCACTGGAAGAGAATAGTACTATTTTTAAAAAGTGCAGATGGGAAATGTTAAGGCTAAATTATAGAGCAGCAAAACCCATGTAACACTTTTACATGAGAGCACCTCATTTCTTCTACAGATCCACAAGTCTAAAGCCAATTCCATACGTCTGCTATTGCCAATGCAGAGAATATTCTTTAACAAATTCTTCTGCTACGCCTTTATCGCTTCTCCTTACTGTGGAAGGCTGTGGGCCCTCAAGGCAAGAACCTTTTGCACTCCCCTGGAGCAGTCAGACTTAAGCAACCCACCTCTGGGTCATGGGGAGAACCCAGCATGCTTTGTTTCCTCATGGCAATCGCCTGCACCCCATTGGCTAATTGGTTTCCACCCCACCCCCTACCTTTCCCATATATACCACTGCTTTTACCCCTCGGAAGGCTAGGGATACTTTGTTCCTGGCCTCCCCTTTGCAGAGGCTCTTGTACCAGGCCTTCCCTTTGTCAGGGTGGTTGGACAATAAAGCTACTCCGTGGAACTGCCATATGAGGCTCCTGTCTCTCTTTACCCCCGAGTTAGCCTGGGGTGATCTCACAAAGAGCTGAGATCGCTTGTAGCTGAGAAGCTGCTACATTTGCTGAGATCACCTGTTGCTCAGGAAGGCCTGCCAGTGCCCTCGGAAGGGCTGTTCCTGCAGGATGCTCTCCCTGAGAAGGTCGTGGCCGGCTGGTGCTGACCAGTGCCGGCCCCTAGTGACACCTTACCATATCTTGTGGAAATAGATATCTACCTTTGCACAGCTTAGGGAAAAAATAGCTAATGCATCTGACCACTTATTTTGTATACCTCAAGAGCCATCTCCAGGCACTTTCCATCTCAACACAAGGTTGCTGCAATTGACAATGCGACCCTCAATTTGAATGAAGATCCCTCTACTAATCATAACCAAGAACAACTGTAGAAAGCCCAAATATACCTCACAAGTAATAAGGGCATGCCTGTGAGCTCAGAGACCTAAATAATTCAACATAGGCAAAGCACTGATTGAAGAGAAAAAAATACAGGGTTTGCAAAGCACACAGCTTTATCCATGTCCTGCCAAAAAAACTCCAACTCTAGAGAAAGAGAAAGCTTGCCATACAAGTTACAATAAAGCTACATTCAGCTTCAGAAAGAAGCCGACTCCTTGGGTGAGAGAGATGGATCCTCTCTCTCTCTGTGTCCAAAGTGGGGAACACATTTTCCAAATGGAACTCTCAGTTGTACCACAGAATCTGTAGAACAGTCCATGCCAATAATGTCTTGGCACTTATGAAAGCTATAAACAGAGAGTGACCAATTTTTCTATGGGGATCTATCACCTCCCCTGGATTAAAGATCTGTACATCAGTCTTTACAGTGCTGACTCATGTGCATCTGAAACTAATCCAAAAGAAAGGCAGAAAATTGTGACAGTTGACACCAATACAGATATTCTCTCATTTACATCACACTTCTCTATTTAAAACATGCAAAAGTTTACAATAAATGGAGGTTTACCCACATAGTTGCAGGCATCATCACCACAAACCAAAATGTTAAGGGACAATTGGGAAGACTCCAAGATGTTAGAATGAATTGTGAAAGCAAAGAGAATACTATAGAAGGGCAAGCATACACTCTTTTGGAAATCTCTGACTTATTTAGACCAACAGCTACTGAAGGAAGGTATCGAGCCAGTGCTGTATAAGATGTGCTGCCCTCTTGATTTTTGCTTTGTACAAAAGTGTCGCACTTGGACACTAAAAGAACCACGCAGACCCAGTTCTGTCAAGACAGGATGCCAAGGGCTCAGAAAGAACCCGCACTCATTTATTTATATGTTCTTAGAAACCACCATGGATTGGAGGGTGAAATTACCACCCCTCAATCACATTGGTCAAAGGAAAAATCCATCAAACATCTCCGCCTTAGGAGAAAGAATGAAAACAAAAAGCACAGTTAGCAAAAGATGGCTATGTTTACAGAAAGTGCGTGAGAACTCTACCTACAGCATTAAAAACATCGAAGAACTGTAAAACTCAGGGCGACACAAAAGGGTACTTTCTGTTTCATCTACAAACACAAATTAGTACATTCTTACAATAGCAATCTCCAGCAGCTCTCAGTTACTTACATTCAGAAAATGAGGCTTCACATCAATTTTTCTTGGATTACTATCTCAATTCTGAAACTAATGTTTTCTTCAAAGCCTCTGATTTCATCAGCAGAAGCAACAAAGTATTGCTCCCAACTGTCATCCACTGACATGTTGGTGCAAGAATATTCAATGTATCTATTCCCACAATGTTTTGTATAGAAGGGCAAGTTTTCTAAATAGTGGGCAGTTAATAGTGCAATTAGTATTAGACTTACATGCTCATATTCCAGCGCATGCCAGAAAACTGTTTTGCTTTCCAGGTATACGCTAACCTATTTGTGGTACAAAATCTTCTGAATGAGGACCAATGATGAATTTCCATGGGATCTAACTCAACATATGGGGTCTCACCCTCCACCAGCAGTGCCAATAGGGTAGATGCCATTCGTAAGCAAGTCAAGTATATCCTCACAACCTATAAAGCACAGCTGCAAACCGGCTCTTGCAAGAAAACAGGATGGTACGAAATCAACAGATTAACACAATGCCATGGATATATACACAGTTCAGCTCCACATTTTGTGTCGCATATACCAGCCCGTGCAGGTCTTCTCTGAAACCTCCCAAAACACACAACAGACAAACATCTTTGCAGAGTTACATGTTGGTCACTTTTATTACAGAACCTCTACATTAGGAACGTTAATACAAGTAGTAAATTTAAACTAGCTTAAGTACTCGATGAATGTATTTATGGTTATTTAATGTCTCATAGCAAGGACAGCAAAACCAGTAGGAATTCCACAGCAAGTGTTTCAGGGTAATGCTCTCCTTCAAATACTTAACAAAGTTTGACAGGGTAGAACACAACCAAAGCAAGCTTTATACACCTCTGAACATCTTATCCTACACCTACAGAGTACCCTATACCTACATGTCAACAAAGCTCTGAGATCACAGCTACAAAAACTACTATGTCTTTATGCATAGTAGTTATAGGGTGTCCACCCCTTTATAGGCATTAGAAGCCAAATCCTCTCACACTTCAAAGCTCAAAAAACCCTCCAGATTTTCAAATGGAGCTCAACAAAGATGACAGGCAGAAATTCTGGCCAGAAATCTTCTAAGTACATGCATATCAGGTACACTCTATATGCTTCATTTTCTTAAATAACAAGCATACAACAATTAACAATGCTGTTGAGAGGTTAGTCAATACTGTAACTCTTTTAAAAACCACTATGTATGTTGCAGAAGCTGTGCTCTTCAGCAAATGACTTCCCAGATTAAGAGACCACACCTGGGGCAAGCACATAGAGGAATCAAATCAACACTTGGCCTAAGTTATTTGGGTAACTGTCTTCAGAAAGTACATCTTGTCATCTTCTTTATCTCAAAGCTTTGAAAAATGGAGTCGTAAAATTTCCAAAAAGAGCAAATGTCATGTTAGATAACATCAAGTCAACGCCCCTAACATTAAAGAAGTCCAGTTCTCTACGAGTAGTCCTTAAGTCTGACTGCTCTTATACACCTCTACTGTTTACCTCAGGTTACCATCACTTCACTGCCCACCTGGACTATGGTTTTCATAGATTAGTACTCAATGACTGGGTGACACAGTATAGCATCTAAAAGGGAAATAAAAGGAACAATCTTCCAAGCATGGACAAGATACTGTACTGTTGGGCAAAGAACACAAAACCATGTCGGGAAAGGAATTACCAAAATTGTTCAAAACGGCCAGTGCTGACTGAAGCTGCAGTCAGCTGCAGGTCAAACTCAAAACCAGAATGTTAAATCAGCACACAGAGTTCATCCTATTCAGTACAGAAGAAGGAAAACCAAGCAGCTTACTTAACTGCCCAGTACCCTCTCTATAGCTTTCACCATCTGGTTAGAGGAGTCCCAACAGGCCACAGTCTCTTGTCTTGAAAAAAAAAAAAAAAGATCAAGCTAGTTCTGCACAGTTCAACAGATTTCCCAGCCATGACACCCACTTCAGGATAATGTAAAGCTCTCCCATTACTCTCAGCTGAGGTGAAGTGATGAAAAGAAAGCAACTTGTCTGGAAGAAGATAGCACAGTTCCAGCTTTTCTGTAAAGGTAAGGAAATAATTTCTATTTGATTTTACTACAAAGTCCTGGAAAAAAAAGTCATGCTATTCATGTTTTTTTAATAAAGGATGAATTGCTGAAACACATGGCAAATGCACTGGCTCTCTCAAGGATCTACTAAACTGAATACTCTTCATTGTTCTTTTTACACTAGTACCAGGACTTACTGGGAACAAATAACATTTAATCAGATTACAGACATTAATTTTAGATTTGCATTCACACCACTCATTAACTCTAATTATTAGCACTAAAAATGTCCTGAACTCAAATCTCAGACATTTAGTTCACTACCATTTTCATCTGACATCTAGAATTAAAATTCTTTATTTCTGGATATAAACAGGACAATCACCTAATAGCGTGGCTATCAGCTACCATATGAGGTATATATTTTCTTTTACTATAACTACCTTTCAGTACCTTCTTGTATTGTCCTGTTAGACTTGAAACCTATCTCTCAACCTACAAATCTCTTTAGATTAAAAAAAGACAGAACCTATAAATGCCAAATTATTCCCTTTTTCTTATTTTTCCTATTTATAGGCTCTTTTAAGAATACCAGCTCACTTGTTAAAATTTTTTTGTTGAAAATAAAAGGCTGCCCAAAAAAACCCAAATGAAACATCCTCCCTAGAAACACTCTTCTAGAGCTGAAAACACTAATCAAGGCATGCTGCTTAGAAACCTAAAAAACTTTCTGCTGGCAACATGCCGAATGAGAATAGTTTGACACATGCTGATCTCCACTTGGATTACAAATGCCCCAGGCATCTATTTCTATACAGCATCCATGACAGGAAGAAAATGTAAACAGCCTAAAATTGGAAGAAAAGTTGCTTACTACCTGTTTCAAATTGCAACACAGGAAGACAGCCCATAAGGAGTATCAAAATAGGGCTCCTTGTATTCCCCTAATGACACAAACTCTCAGTGTGCTGCAGCAATAGCTGCTGTGCATAGGAAGTGATGCGAGAGCTGATGGTAAATTCTGCAGTCATCACTTTTAAGGCAGCCCATACCAGAGAGGCTTGTTCTAGCAGAAGCAAACACACAACACCGTTTTGTGAAATACAGACTGCATATGATGGTAAGAACTGCCTACCCTCTACTCTATGATCCTCTCGTCAGTAGCTTCTCATATTACTCTCACACTGGTCTGGGTCAAATAAACCCTCCATTCTCAGCACCGTCAGTTCCATTCAGAAGTTTAACAAACACCACTCCACAATGAGTAACAAATACCTCGAATATCACAAAGCAGCTAAATCCAGGGTTACTTGGTACTGCACTGGGAATTGTAATGAGTATATCTGGAGATCCTCTATAACTGAGATAGATTCCAGACAATAAGCACAGATCCATTTTGTTTTCTCATATAAATTTCTCAGTTATGCTGTAATGAACTACTGTTGCATTACAGTATCACTGTATTATCTGTTGTTAACTGAAAGAAAAACAACTTATCTTGTACACAATTATAATGATATAAAAGCTATCAGTTGCATCTTTTACATACCATTAAAAATGTCATATTGAGAGTACAATAACTACTTGTTAGCTTATTTTCATTTTTAAGCAGTATTTGCAACTGATGGCCATATACTAAAGATCCAAGACATCTGGGCAATGAAGCAAGTGCTGTCATGTGTCATGAGAGTCACAGCCTGGTGCCAAAGATCACCAGTGTTCTGCAGCTGCTGATGCCCATGATCACAAATGGCACTAAGCGGTACAATGCTCTCCTGTATCAGCAGAGACAAACAGAGGAACTAGCTCCTGCTCACCAGTTGATGGTGGTGGCTTATCCTTTTGTTTAGAGTCTTCTACATTTCTGCCTAGAAAACGAGCACTCTAGAAAACTTTTTGCTTTTCTGAGCATCCTAGTGCCACAATCTGAAAGATTTCCCACACTTTCAGGACTCTTCCTTCCAGAACAAAGTTGAGGCAAAGAAGAAGAAAGACGATTCAGTGCTGCCAAGGTAGTGCTCCTCATTTTCTCTCAGCACACGTTACCATCCCTTCTACAAAGCTCAAAACCCAAGCAAATGCCACAAAAGCTTTGCACCTGGCTCAGTGCAAAGGCCTCCACAAGCAGGGCACAGCAGCACCACACACTTGCAGCTGCACGGGGCTCACTTCTGCAGCACCACAGCCCCCGGCAAGCTCGCGCAAACTCTGTGCCGGGCGGCTCTGCACACAGCATGGCACCATTCCCAAAAGGCTCTCCAGAACCAATTCCTGGGAAGGAAAAGCACCGAGAAAACCTACTGGATTTCAGGAATATCACACATTCAAAACAGACACCGAGTGCCCTCGCTTTCACAATGAACTCTTGGCTCCACTGAAACAACTTTGCCTCAAGGTATTTTCCACCGCTTGCCATCACTGACAAAGATTCGGGTTTGATTTAAAGCTGTTCCACAGCTTAGGCAGAAACTTAGTGATGCAAAACCCTGCAGGAGGGTTTTCTGGTTGGTTTTCTTTCCTGAATTACAAATGTCCAGTTACTACAGAAACAGTCCCTGCCTGCCTGAGGGACTGACTCTGTCTTTTCAGCAATCAGTGCTGGGACTGCATGCACTGCCGACAAGGATGGTGACAGGCAGCAGGTGAGCTGCTCTTGTTACTCCTCACCACAAGGGTACAGCATCTTAGCCACCATACTCCTGGCTACACTGTCAGCTGCAGGCAGCTTTCCTCACTGAACCGGAATGCTTTCCTACATCTGCTCCTTCAACCATAAAACTTCAGTATCTAACAGCACATCTTCCCAGAAAAAGTTGCCATGGAGATTTCTTTATGCAATCAAAATGTTCTGGGAGCCTGCAGAATCAGCACCAGCATACACAGTCTCAGCAAAGTTTTGAAAATTATTGATCTGCTGCTAATACCCACAAACTTTGTAAAAATGAGAACCAGAAAATGACTGTAAAAAATTCTCAAAGGGAAAGTTTGCCCTTTTCCGGGAGGAAATACTACCAGAACTCCCCACCAAAACTGCATTTACTTTGTTTCTAAATTCATAGGAATACATGCACATGCATTCAAAGTCTGCAGAAAGTCAGAAACAGAGATCACGCTCCAAAAAAAATTTGGATTTCATTTGTGTTCCTTCAGTTTAGCACATGCACAGACACACCCACACACACAAAAAAATAAACCAATAAGCAACTTCAATAATGCCAGAAAGCAACACCATTTTAACTAATCTTGGCGAGGATTTAATGTTCAGTCTTTAACGAGACTTGTTCCAATTCAGTTGTAAAAAAGTCCTCCTAAACTTCTAGATAATGGGAAGAACACATCAATTAGGCTCTGTTGTTTTTTTAAGGAAAGACAAACAAAAAGGTTGAAGAAAGACAAAAGCCGCCTAAGATGGAGCACACTTCCATTCACAAACATCACATCCCAAGCATACCACATCTAAAGTCTTTTAGTAGTTTTACACACATAGGCAGATTAAATACATCAAATTGCAACATATACAGTATATTAATCCTCTTTATGACATGAAGGATTTCTAGCTCATGTCTACATTTTAGGAGTAAACAACATACATACACACACACCTTTTTCCTTATAAAATTTCCACTCTAACTTCAGAACAAGAAGTTAATGTCTACTGCTTATACAGGAGCACAAAGAAACTTAATTTTATCCCACAGATCACTATGTACCACAACCAGCCCCCTGACCATCGCGGTGGCCCTGCACCAGGCCTGTTCCAGTGTATCAATCTCTTTCCTGCACTGGGGAGCCCCAGACTGGGCACAGCACTCCTGATACAGTCCCACAAGCCCAAGCTGAAGGGAAGGATCACTTCCCCAGACCTGCCGACCACACGCTGGCTCATGCAGCCCAGGATGTAGCTACCCTTCCTTGCTGCCACAACTCACACTCACTGCAAGGACTGCTGTCACCTCATCTTCCGAAGTTTCCCATCTGTGCTACTTTTGGCTGGAGTAGAGTTAATTTTCTTCACAGTGACTAGTATGAAGTAGTTACTTTGGATTTGTGCTAAAAACAGCATTGACAGTATAGGGATGTTTTTGTTATTGCTGAGCAGCACTTACATGGCTTCAAGGCCTTTTCTGCTTCTCCTACTGGTCCTCCAGAGAGGAGGCTGGGGGTGTGCAAAGAGCTGGGAAGGGACACAGGCAGGACAGCTGACCCCAACTGACCTATGGTATATTCCATACCATATGACAACACGCTCAGCATGCCAGCTTTGGGAAGGAGGAAGTCAGGGTTATTCAGAGTGATGGTCTTTTAAAGTCACTATTCTGCATGATGGAGCCCTGCTTTTGTGGGGAAGGCTGAATACTGCCTGCCCATGGGAAGGGATGAATGACTTCCTTGGTTTGCTTTCCTTGTGTGAGCAGTTTTTACTTTTCCTATTGAACTGTCTTTACTCAACCCATAAGTTTTCCCACTCTTACCCTTCTGATTCTCTTCCCCGTCCCACTGGTGGAGGAAACAGAGAGTGGCTGCATGGGGCTTATTTTCCAGCTGGGGTTAAATCACGACACTGACACCATCACCACCTCCAGAGCTGCCTCCTAGACTGCTGGCCCACTCTCCAGCCCATACCTCACCAATTTGGTGATGATGTGACTGGGGTCAAGTCCTTGCCATAATCAATGTACACTAACTACACCCCTCTACCCACAGTGTCAGTCATTTCATTAGAGGTGAATGATTAACCTCGAGCAATGAGGCCAATCAGCCATAACCTGTCCTTGGCAAATCCATGCTGGTTGCTCCAAATCACCTTCTTGTCCTTTGTGTGTCGAGAAAGGGCTTCCAAAAGGATTTACTTCACAGCCTCCCCAGGGACTGAGGTTATGCTGATTTGCCTGAACTTTAACTTTCCTCACTCTGTTTCTTCATGCATGAGCTGTATTCCTCCCACAAAGCCTCTTCCCTGCTTCTGTCTCTTGTGTACCTCCTTCTTGTGGTCCAGCCCAGTCAGAAGCTCTGTGTATACTCTTGCTAGCCTGTTGCCATGCTTGCCCGACTTCCCGCACATGGGAATGAAACATTCTTGTGCTCTGATGAAGCTGCCTTGAAGACCAACCAGCTCTCCTGGGCACCTCTACTCCCCAGGGCAGTTCCCAGAGAGAAAATGAAGAGGCCAAGATCTGCCCTTCTGAAGTTCAGGTTTGCAATTCTGTTGTTAATCTTGATCATTCCTCTCAGGATCTTAAACTTTACAATCACCTGGTTGCTGCAGACAAGGCTGTCCTCTACATCTTAACCATCTTCCACTTCAATCCATGAAATCAAAGTCTACATTGGTATTTAACAGTCTGGAAAATACTTGCTTGTTACCTAGTTTATTTAGTCAGTAAAACTAAGGCAGATTTCACACAGCTGCTTTTATAAATGAAAACCAGGCAGTTTTAAATAATGGTGCAATAAGTGAAAAGACCCCAAAACAACAACTGACTTCTACTCTAAGCCAGTAGAAGTTCCTGTAGCACACAAGTAGAATATGCTACAAAGTGTGGCAAACACCAAGCAAGCTGCTATATACAGTACTGTCTATGACATCATGCAGCATTCCGTATTCCGCTGGGAAATGAATCACTCACCACTGTATCTATAGGTTTTCATGTGATGTCTGCTCATGCAAAATGGTGTTTTTAAAATCTCAATCATTGGACCATTACGGGTATAAAATTTACCCGTTATACATGCCTAAAAGAAGCCTGTGTTGCAGCAAGTGAATTTAAAAGCCTCTTCCTTCTCATATGCAATCACTGTTTTACTTTCAGAATTTATCCTTTTTGGCAGAAGAGGAAGAAGAGCTGCTTTGTTTTTTTAAATAAAAAGCTTTTGAATGATAAAGTGGAAATGGCAACATTACATTTGACTCTCTAGGCAAGAAACGCAATTGGATCTTAATTTCAATTAAAATATAGATGTGGCAAAAAAGAACACTTTCTGTTGAAACTTACCTAAATTTCTACCTTAAAACGCACAACTTCACAATTTGCCTGAGACTTACCAGAACAGATTTTGCTCTGCATATTGTTCTATATCCACTTAAAACTTATTTCCTGATGCAGACATATTAAAGTATGCAAGTTAACTGTTATGCCTACTTCATGCATAAAGTAGGATTACAAAAATCCTTTTCCATGTCACTATCAAAAGAATGTCTCCAGTAGGGATGTAAAACACAGGTTGCAACAACTATGTGCTTCATTTATACATAAAGACCTCTTCACACCTATTTACATACTTCAAAAATTTAAGAGAGGCTTCAGTGAATATCTCTGTTAAAGATTATTTACTTCAGGAAACCTCACGGATAGATATTTGTTTTGAGCGAGGTCAGGTGTCAAAGTACTAGTCCTCTAAAATTCAGTAAGAAAGCAAGAAGTATCATACTTGTTCAATACAAAGAAAAGACAACAATTATATTACAGCTGACAAATGGGGAAAGCATGTACTCATTCTTGCCAAGAGTTTTCTTGCCAGCTTCTCAGAGCAAACATTACCCATTTCAAGTCTTTCAGCCACGGTGAAGTACTGCTGCATTAAGGCCCAGCTGTTCTCAGGTGGAAGCACTCCTGCAGAGACCTAACTGATCAAGGCTGTGGGAATTGGGCTAAACAGCCAAGTGTGCAAGACACTGAGGACAGAGCACGGGTGGGTCTGCTCAAAAGTCAGGGCACAATAAAGTGTGTTGTGAAGATTCTCCATGGGAACAAAACCTTCCTTTCTCAAAAAGATGGAGGAGAGTTTTCTGGCCTTTATAATACATGGCTTCCTCAGCAACAAAAAAACATGTCAAAGCAACATCAGGAACTACTAATGGAATTTTAGAAGACAATCATGCTTTCACTTGATCTCTTACCAAGAATATTTTAGAGGGCGGGGCGTAACATATATTTACTAAGCTTCTGTAGCTTAACTAATCTTCAATAACAATCCAGTATAGAACCACAAAAATTTGTTTAAAATTTAACACATAGTAACATCAAAACAAACAAATGTCTCCATGGAGATGACTACCTAAATAAATGCTCACAATGGATCCAAGGGCTGACGTCACCCAGGCCTGCCTGCAACCATAGCAACATGCCAGTGTAAACAGAAATATTTTTATTTTTCTATCTAATAATGTCATAAAATTAGCAGTTTTATGGCAGTGCTTAAAACATATTCTTGCAGTGCTGAGTGGTAACACTTCTAAAATAAGAGCACAGGTATTTATATCGGGGCTATTACTATTACCATGTTAAGTACATACAACAAGTGGAGTATGTGTATGGCATAGCTAACGTATCAAATTTCCCAGAGCAGTTGTTGACTCCCAATAAACAAAGAAATTTAAGTTCCTAAGGCAACATGCCGGAATGCTGGTCAGAGCTCAGTAGCATCTATTATTCTTGGGTGTTCTGCTTTCCTTAATGCAAAAATCCTGAAGTTCTTAGACTGTTGTGTCTCACAGACTTGCTGGAATAAGAAGAATGCAGCCACATGTTGCTTTTATACCAAACACAGAACCCTTCGGTGCCCTTCTCCTCTGTCACCAATGACCTTGCTTTCTCCAATGCAGCAAGATTCACTAAATCCACACGTGCATTCTGCAAGCACAATACAAGACAAGCAGCTGACAAACTTTTGGAACTCCAGAAGACTACCAGAAAAGAAACAGTTAATGAAGAAATTTTCCAAGAAACAGGCAAGTGTTTTAGCTACCGAAAAGATACCCATGGAACTCCCACTGCCATGAAAAACATCCATCTTCAAACGGTACTGCATGTCTGCATATTGTATGTCTCTAAATTCAGTAGGCCCAGATTGCATTATCACTTTTTGTTAAAAAAAAAAAAATCAAATAAAGATGACTACACAAGGTTCAGATAGTACGTGAAAAAATAATGCTTCAAATTATCTAATATTACTAAGATGTTTGTGCGAAACCCCTACATTTTAGCAGAAACCTGAGCTACAGAGAAATTGAAGATATTACTGTAACAAAAAACTTGGAGTACTAGTTTTGGTCCTGTCACAAATACTTCAGATACAGTAATTATGAAACCTTCCATTCCCATAGAATTCCTTTCCATTCCTTTGTCTTCAAGTATGGCAGTGAATTTATGGACCAGTTAAAAAAATTACTTCCTATGAAGTATTTTCAGGCTTTTTTTAACAATCATACGAGCAATTTTTTCTGAGAAGAGGCTGCTTCATTTTTGCCATTTACAGAGAAAAAGTTTTCCTGGTATCAATTAGCAGAAGGGATTTTTACATAACTTTAAGCAAGTAAATTTAAGCTAGCTTTGAAATTAAAATTTACCCTGCAACCGATGTTACAGTTTTATGTAGTCCAAAAAGCATAACGAAGAAAGGACTACAACGTCTCAAGTGCTGACCATGAAACTACAAAAAAGAAAGCTTACAGTATAATTACATTTACAGTTATGTACACTTCTGTTGGCTTTGCTGCATTTTTTAACAGATTTCATCCCATAAGATATGGTAGAACTTTGTAATTCACTCTTCACGATTTCTTTTGCTCTTCCAGCTACAGGATGCATGGAAAGTTAATGACATTGCAAGAGATAGCTTTATTGTATGCTTTATAACCTAAAAATAAGAAAAGTTTACTCTTCTACTTATTATAGAAACTGCATTCTATTCCAACTGTATTAATGCAATCCAAATATTTGGCATAAATGTAGGTGTTTTTACTCTGCTCTCTAGGGATGCAAATCATAAATATTCACACGTGGCTACTGTAAGAAGTGGGCTTTAGCTTTTCATTTCAAGTAATTCCATTGCAAAATTCTTTGCTACTTCACTTCTTGTATTTTCTGAGCTGACAATTTTAACAAACATAAACTTATATTAAAATCCACTAAATTGGAAGGACTTGTGGGACCCTATTTTTGTTAAACAAAAATATTTGGGGCAGGGAGGGGAAGGGGAGAGATCGCCCAATTTACATATTTTCTTACCAAAGAATGCAATTATAGCAATAATTCTTTCATGTCTATTACTGCGGATTCTTTGCATTAGACTACTCCTTATTCTTATCCTCAAGTACATATAAATGTTGTGCTCACATGAAGGCCTTCAACAGACATTTTATGCAAGATAAACAGACAAATTACACTAACATCTGACCTGACATCCTCA
This sequence comes from Oriolus oriolus, assembly GCA_013400235.1. NCBI lineage: Eukaryota > Metazoa > Chordata > Aves > Passeriformes > Corvidae > Oriolus > Oriolus oriolus. Next base: position 27,245 of record VXBT01011446.1, on the reverse strand, counting down.
TGCATTCTACACTTAATTTTCTTATTTGTAACAAAGGCTCAATGGAATTTCTTCAACCTTTATAACAACATTAAACTTAACTTTAAATGAACTAATCTCTGACAGACACATGGGTCCCAGCTTTGAAGAAGTATCACAGGCCATTTAAAACTTTCAGAAGTTTTGCTCACTTGGTTTGGCAGAGGTGGAGAGGGGGTGTTAAGTGTACAAAAATGTTCATTACTTCAGAGATAAAATCTCTCCTGGAACAGAGAAAGTTACCAATCGGTGAATAAAACATTATCTTTCAGCAGCTCGTAGGTAAACATATCTCTTACTAATTTTCCTTGTTACTTTACTCTACTGTCAACGTTTAGTTCCTACCTACTTTGCCAGTATCTGTAGCAGAATAATAAGTGAAGCCTGGGAAAGTCAGAAAGACAACAAATGTGGGCTTCATACATAGTAACTCATAAATCCAAAGAACATTTCTACTAGATTAATTATTTTCTAGTGTCTGAACAACATGTGCCGTTGTCATAAACTCTAAGTATAGCTTGCTAGAAAAAAGCCCTGCTAAGTACAATGGCTTCCCAGTAACAGAACCAACAGAAAATATGTTTGGAAGTTCTAACACAATGCTAGATGGCAATTGTAGTTGGGTATGACTAACACTTATTCTTATGTTTGTTGTGTTCCCTGGCTAGCCTACAACTGCTAAAATCCGCCAGCCTCATCCCACTGAACCATCACTGTGGCTCATAATCAGAATCCCAGGCTGAGGCTAATCTTATGAGACACACTTTAGCTCAAGAGTCCAAAACCAAGAGTGAAGCACAGAGCCTTCTGGTAACCATAAGCAGAATTCTTTCTGAGGCATGGAAGCTGCACTTTGCACTTTTGGGGGGAGTTGGAGATTCTTTTATAGTGTTTAAGGTTTTACATTTAACACAGATGGGGGAAAACTTCGTTTGTCAAAAAACCACAGAGCTCTGCTTGGAAAAAACTCCTTGTAAAATAAAAATTAGTTTATTATGTGAGTATGCCTGCTTTGATGCATTACCAAATCTACCATTATCCTTGAGCTTAGGGTTAAATGTGAAGTAAAAGAGAAAGCAAGGAAAAATAGCTGTCCGAACATGCTTGAGAATTCCTGTATACTCAACTTATGCTTAACCCTCCTGAGTTAAAGTATATTACTAACACGAGTTCCTACAGCCATTAGATCTTCCCTTCTTAAAACCTAAAATACTATATGTGAAATATATGTGATCTAGACTAAAAAGAATCACTGACACATGCATTCAAGAATAAAAATGTAAAAAACCCACAAAACCCCAACAGTTAAGAAAATGTGGAAGTATACCTGCTGAAAGCATACACTTGAAAAATACAGACCTTCCTAATAAAGATAGGAAATCTCAGCTATTGTAGGTTTTCCCATATGCCACTTAAGCAATATAATTTTAACATAAAATAATTTTGAAGGAGAAGAATATATAAAATACACGTTATATGTACATGTACAGGTTGAGGAAGGAACAAGAAGTTAATAAATAATTAAAACTAAGATACTTTTGCATTTGATGCAGTTATTTACTAAGCTATTAAACATTAGTGTGCTGGTTTTGGCTGGGGTAGAGCTCATTTTCTTCACAGTGGCTGGTATGGGGTTGTTTTGGATTTGTGCTGAGCACAGGCTTGATAATTAAGAGATATTTTTGTTAGTGCTGAGCAGGGCTTGCACAGAGCCAAGGCCTTTTCTGTTTTCCACACTGCCACGCTGGCAAGGAATGTGGGGGTGCTTGGGAGGAGACACAGCCAGGACAGGTGACCCCAGCTGACCAGAGGGATATTCCAGACCACATGACACCATGCTCAGTATGTAAAGTGGAGGGAAGCAGGGGGAAGGGGTGTATATTTGGAGTGGTTGTGTTTGTCTTCCCAACTTATTACATGTGATGGGGCCCTGCTCTCCTGGGGATGGCTGAACACCTCCCTGCCCATGGGAAGAAGTGAATTAATTCCTTGTTTTGTTTTGGTTTTGTGTGTGGCTTTTGCTTTTCCTATTCAACTGCCTTCATCTCAACCCAGGAGTTTTCCAGCTTTTACTCTAAATTCTCTCCCCAGTGCTGCTGGCGGGGCAGTGAGCAAGCAGCTGCGTGGGGCTTGGCTCCTGGCTGGAGTTAAACCAGGACAATTGGATACAGGAAAAGATGGTATGCCTCTTCCGAGAGAAATGACAACACTTAACCGTCACAGGAGCGAGGTCTGAGAAACTGCTGAGCTCGCCCTTCCCTGCCAGAGACAAAGACAAGAACCCCCAAGCTGGGAGTGCTCAACAGCAGCAAGGGGATATGCTGACATTTCCCAGGAGCCTCAGGTACCCACCACCTCACAATTCACTCCTGCAGAACAGGACTGGATTCCTTCTGCCCCAACAGTCACCAAACCCGATACTTATTTATATCTGCTAATGCTGCACATCTCTTTATGCCATATCATGGGGTTGTCCTATCACTAAAGAGCCCAGAAACTGATATGAGAAAGTAGCGCTAAGATCGTATTTATCTACAGGAAACAATAAAACAAACTTTTAAGCTGATGAAAGTCAAAGAAAATTTGAAAATATCATAGATCAAGAAAGAAACAAAACCCCACAGCCTAAACATCCATTTCAAATAAGACAGTTCTCTGATGCTATATCTAACTCCATCAACACAACATTTAAGAAAATACAAGTAGGGACTGATAGAAGGACAAGAGGGTGGAAGTGAGCATATGAAGTGTTTTCATTTACCTAGATAAGATCCCCAAGGAGAAAAGAAAAAAAGAAATCAATCAAATAAGTAAGGTCATTCTAACTATGTATGTTACACTGGACAGCTTTCAAGATTAAAGGTTTATACTTCTCTGCCTTTCTCCACTTCGATGCAGTTTAAAGGGTCACTGCTTGTAGCAAGATTTTCCAACTACCTTGCAAGCAATGCAGTTTGCATGTTCTCCCAGAATTATATCACAACAGCTGACTGCACAAGCCAAATAAGTGTTCCTACAAGCTACAAGCACAATCAAGGGACTCCTTTAAAAAGAATGTTTCTCAACAATTTACACAGTTACTGCAGTAATAAAAAGCAGAAAAGACAAGATTATCATATCAGATGTCAGGGGACTACGAGAGGTGAAAATAATCCAATTCTACATATAAAGCTAAACCAAAAAAATTATTTGGGGCTTCATACAGAATATGCCATAACAGATTTATTCCTTGTTAACATCTTTCCTTTAGTATCTTTTCTTAGATTTGACAAGTTTCTAAGCCTGCCTAAGTTTTCAACTGGGGAGAAAGTTTCACTAAAGCTCCAGTCTGGTCACAAATTAAGATCAGACCACCATGACAATCCTAATTCATCACAGCCATGGGTCACCATCCCACATTCACCAGCAGTTTGTCATAGCCCTACACTTCAAACCTGAGCTGGTGTTGTGATGAACATCATGACTGCTGTTAGAACATTAACTTTTAGTACGTATCCCACCTTAGCCTCAGTCCTCGGAGGCCAAACTTTGGCAAGATCATCTTGACTTCATTCAAGTATCTTTCAGGAAACACTGACAGCACTTACTGCAGTCCAGTTTATTGGAATAGCCTGCATTTGTCCTGATCACATCATACCTCTTTGTACAGTATAACACCTGTGAAACTGAAGTCAATTTAAGACAGCAGGTCAGAAGCAGAAAGCTGTATCTTCAGACCAAGCAACAAAATTTTGTAAAGGAACAAGAAAGTGATTGATTTTGATGAACAGAGTCACACAACATCTGCAAGCAACAGAAGGTAAATTTATATGGTATCTACAAAACACAGCGGGGAAGACAACGAAATTATGGCTAAAATGAACTTACTTGATTTTACTGAAGACAATGTCAACATCTGTGGTTGTCACATTCTTCCCATCTATGATATGACAGTCCTTACATAGCTTTGACCAGTTCTTCCCATGCATTTCTTTTCCTGTGGCTCTTGTATCACCATGGACGGCAAATTTTCTAAAGGCCTCTTCCAGAGCACTTATTTCTCCTGCCGCAGCTCCCTCGTGGGAGTCTGCTGGTTTGGCCAATTTGTCAGCCATTGTGCTACAAAGGAAAGGAGGGTAAACTTATTACATTAATTTGCACTAGATTACTTTCTGTCAATCTACATGCTACAGTCTATGTCACAACATATGAAGAATAAATGGCCTATAAAGTTAGCGAGAACTCACTGCCCTCCACCATCAAACATCAGTCTAAACACAGAACTATATAACTCTCTACCCATCCAGGAAAAAATTCTAGTACATTTAAAAAAAAAAAAAGGCAGGCCAAGAGACTAGGGACACAAAACCAGTTTCACCATCAGTACATCAGCCATCAAAAGAACACTTAGTATTCGCTTCCATTCTTTTTTTCTTAAATGGCAATCACCACAGGCACTTTGTTGATTTGAATAGAATTATGTCCTTTACACTGTAGGCATCACTATCTACTTGCATTTCTGAAGGAAGAATAAACATCCCTTTCTTTTCTGGACTTTGGCTTTTTAATTTCTTTTTTTTTACTGAAAAATTAAGTATTTTTGAAATGCAGCAAAAGTATTAATGTTACAACCTTTATGTTACATCATGTAAGGGCTAACAAGTACAAGCCAAACCTCTCTCGTTATCAAGACCATTTATTTCTCAAGTTTATGTCCAAAGAACTGTAGCTGCAGAATTCATTTGGAATGAACACAACCATGATGCAGGAATACTGAGAACGGATGTCATTACTGCAGACAAGAACTTTCAGACTACTCCAAGTACATACAGTATAGGTTTGCCTTTTAAATGAAGCCTTAAACTGAGCAACAGAATACTATTTTCAGGTGTCTTAATAAACAAAAAAAACAAACCCTGAAGTGCCAGAAGATGTCACAGAAACTTTTGCCTTCTGCCCATGCACTCTTGGCATGGCAGAAGAGGCACTAAAAAGCCTAGGCACAGGGTACACTGTCTGCCTGCCCCAACAGCTGCACACAGACTGTTGCCACAGTCACATCGGTGGTGCTACTAGAAATTTTAATCCATAAAGAGACGCTTCAGGTATCAGAAATCTGGCAAATGCTAGATAAGGGCTGGAAAGCCCATCATACTTGCCTGGCCTTTCTTCTAAAGTCCCAGCTGCATGTGCAATGTGATCAACATATGCAGAGATTGGTAGGTATTTCTAGTTAAGGTTTTATTTCCTCATCTCTCAGGAAGTTCTCTTGGCTTATATATTGTACATCAGTACAAATGCTTCAGCAAGGGAAAGGGTTCTAAAATTGTACCTCTTCCTATATTACTTAAACTCTCACTCAAACAACCATGACATACCCTTTCCTGCACACTGGAATAGAAATAACCATAGCTACTTGCAGCAGCTATTAAGCTTCTTGATTAGAAAGAATCTTTTAATTAAAAACATACTGAAAGGACCTTCGTCCTTCACACTTGAGCAAATAGAGCATGGCCAAAGCACTACTGCCTATTTTGAAAACACTCAAGTAAATGCTTAAATCCCTTGCTTTATCTTAAGCCAGGGGATGCTTCTGTTTTGTTTACACAGTCAGCAGAAGTTTTGGCCAACAAACCAAAATGCTAAATTAAAATTAATATGTCAGAAATTTACTAACTGTAGCCTGAGAATTGTATGTGCCCCTATGAAATAAAAAGAGAAGCAGAGGGGAAAATAGAGTTTGAAAATGTCAAGTTCATAAAGAAGTTTAAAAAGTAACCAATTCCCATTTCTATTTCCTTTGCATCCTGCCTACTATCCCAAGAAGAGGAATTTCACCTCAAAAAACTTACCTGAAAGCATCCCAACACTGAAACTCCAAAACAAAAAGCATGCACAGTAAATTGTAAGCTACTACAAACATTACAGATGCATACATTTTTACCAAAATATGTCTAGATCAAATCTTCTGTTTCATCAGGCTATATTCTTTTGCTACCAAAAGAGTAGTAAATGAACATAAGAAAAAAATATTATTGACACAACATATACAAAAGAGTATTTCATTAAAAATCAGATCATGAAGATCAATGATGTACTTCTATATTCAAGGAAGCTTGACTTCCAAAAGCAGAAGTCTCCTCCAAGCTTGTACCATTTCAAATCAACTGGAACTGGAATACAGAGCCAGAAATTTTTCAAGTTAATACTAACTGTCTAGAGAAAGAGTACAGATCAGCAAAAAAAACCAAACTGTGTAGTATATTAAAAACCAAAGTTACCTTTGTATGCACACAACAGGACAGAAAAACGTGGAAATTTGGCATGGTACGGTACATGCGGTTTGCATCACTTTGTAATTTTATCTTGTGGCAAATAGACTTCCCAAGAAATTTTCAGGGATAGCTCCTTCTTGCTCTTAGCAATTCTCTTAAGAAGCTATACTCAGGGTGAATATCTTTAAAAGATACAACAATAGCACAGTTTACAAGCTATAAACAAGAAAACATCTGCACCACTCTGTCTCATCTGAAACTGGAAAATATAACCACGTGCCTACATTTTTAAGTATCTCCTGAACAAAATCTTTCCTTAGCCAGTGTCAATGCCTTGCTGGCCAATTTTGCTTAGTGCTTTGTTGCCTATAACCATAACTCAACTTTGCACAGCACAGTAGAATAGTGTTTTGCTGTCTTATAGAGTCTTTAGTATGATAGCTGTATCAACTGAAAGTATTTTTTACTTACTTTCAGTAGCTAAATAAATTAAAACTTCATAAACTTGCTATAGGAAAAATGCTCAAAGGAATGTATTTGGCCTTCAGAAAGATAGTTCCGGACTTATTTCTCTCACTCATTAATAAATGAACTTTGCATTGGGGTGTTTTGAGTAGTTCTGGATGAGGCAGAACAGACACTACAGAAAAGGCTTTACTTTTGAATGGTGAAATCTGGTATGCAAAACAGACTCATTTCAAATAAATCCTCGCCATCTAAAGCAGAAAGTCAATGAGAGATTAAAACCAGGGCTCTGCAGTGGTTGCCAAATATTATCATGGACACTCCTTGTTGAATCATAATTACAGTTTACTTGTTAAAGTCCTATGTAATAGCATGAAACATATTAAAAAGAAGCTACCTGGATTTACAAAAAAATTACCTAGTCTCAATTTAAACTTTTCTTTCTTAACACTATAAACAACACAGTACGAAGATAACTATATTTATTAACATACTATAATTAGAAGGTAAAGAACTGCACCACACAAGATATGAAATTAGACTTTTAATGGGGTCAGCTCTGTTAACTTTTTTTAGTGATTAGAGATAAGGAAGGAGATCACGTCATGTTGAAGAAAAGACCTCTCAAACAGAAAGAAAGAATAACCTGTTTGACAAAAATTCAAGATCAAATGCTGTTTTGAGTCTTCCTTACCCTTTTTCCCTGGCCAAAGGGATCAAAAGCTGCTTGGTAGATTCTGCTAGAAGTAAAGATTAACAGTAATTTGGGGCAAGACCATACCAAGATGGTAAGTGAAAGAGATGAAAGAAAGTGATTACTCTAAAATACTAAATCTAAAATTTAGTAAAACAAAATTAAGCTGCTGTTTAAAAGCATGAGCTGTGTAGATGCCGACTACCACAATTACAGCTAATCAAAGAAATGCTTTTCATCACCATCCAAGAAGTCTAATGTGTACACAATTATATAATACCAATTTCCAGAGCCAGCAGAAAGAAGGAAGGTGGGACTAGGCACCAATACCATCCTCTCCAAATACTGTATGCTCCAACCAAGCAGGTCCACAACACCAAAAGCAGACAGATAAGAAAGAGGTATAAGCAGATGCTAGAGTATAGGAGGTTTGTGAAAGAACAACTGTCCCTCCAAAAATGGAGTTTCAGAAACCCACAGAATACTTAGACAGTTAGATGTTGTGTTATGAACTGCTACAGTCTGTGTCCTTTAGTAACACAAAAAAACAGTTCTTGTTCCTCCCCTCACTCTGAAGTACGTAAATAATACAGCACATTATACAGAGATTAAGTCAGGGATCAAACTAACTCATGTTAAGTGATGTTAGTCACTGACATCACGACTATCTTATGCTAAATAGACTGAAAGTGCAGACCTGTGCTCTCAGCACATGCCTAACCCATTAGAAAATGTTTTCTAGTATCATCAAACTTTTAGCCAGAGACTAGAATATATACTCATCTGCAGACAGAAAGCTGGGAGATGTCCACTAGATAAAGTCACTTATTAACCTGGATTCCTCCATAAAAGATGCAACAAGGAGTTACTGTTTCTGTGAATTTCAGCTGTCAATTTTCTAGAGCTGTGTGAATACCCAAAGCCTCAGTATTGACCAACTGCCAACTCTACTGAAGGATTTATATTAATTTACACTCTTTCACTTATCCACACCCTCTCCAGGTGTCAACAAATTGCAGGAATTCTGGTATAGCTTTGATTTAGATTTGTGGGAGTTGCTCTTAGAAATAATTCATCTCTCAGCAGCAAGGAAGACTTCCTAAAATCTGGAGTATTTTTTCCAACAATTTCAGAAGCTTATGTAACTCTTTGAACATGCAGGTATCCTGCCAGGTCAGAATTCACCACAGTATCCCTCCCTGCCCTGTCCCCAACAACTAGTTCATAGCTCAGCAGAAAGCTTTAGTATTTCTAACACAAGTTATCCTCACTGCCATGCCACAGATAGGGAAACCAAAGGAGAGGGATGAGGAAATGTGTCTGTTCTTCTGCCAGTATTCAGAACATCATGAGGACCTTGGGACCCATATTCTACACTACTTTAATTATTAAAGTCACATAAAGCAGATACCTGAGTGTAATGACTACTCCAAAGAACCACCATTCTCTGACTCGATAAAGGAAATATAAATACATTCTCACTAGCTGCAAATCTATTAAACCACTTTAGGATCTCCACACCAAAAAATGTTTGCCGAAAAAAAAAAATCTATATCTATATCTATATATATATATCAGCAGGATACAAAAGTCTGAATGCCTATTTTTTTGGGCTATATCATGTATTTTTTCATCTGCTTTGTCTAATCTCTAATTCCTTTCAATTGCAGCAAGTTTTAAACAGTGTTAAAAAACAGTTTTAATGGAAGTCATCTCACAAAATTAACTGCTGTGGAAATGAATATGAGTGTAAGTGTCTAAGACAGAACAACAGACCACAATACTGGAGCATTATTACAGCCTCAGATACATTCATGTTAATGGACAAGACAGTGTATTTTAAAACTGTTCATTCTTTAGAATACTTATCAACCAAGAATTCGCTAAAATGAGGTCAAAAGTCTAGGGTGAACTAAGGGAAACTTCAAATCCACACTTTTTAACAGCAGAATCATTCAAGAATCAAGCAGACCTCTGACTGCTAAGACTGATAAACTTGCAGAAAAGATTAAACAGCACAATGGCACAGCTGCAATGCAATAATGGTACTACTAGCATCTCCTCTCTCCTGTAACACTCACCTTTGAACAGGCCAGCCTTATTTCTCAGGTGTAACACCTTGCTCCAGTGCAACCCACAACACAACAACACAAGACCCAAAGTTACCTTTACACTGCACATCAAGGCCACCATCCAGCTAACAACCAAAGTCTGCAGCGTAAATTCCTCAAGCTCCTACAACCTAAAATGCACTATCAGCTCCATCTCAGCCCTGACACCTCCCTAATTTTTAACCCTTCATACCATATGCCCCAGATAACTAGTTTTATATGTTAAGTGTTACCTGTTTTTACCTTCCATTCTCCTGCTCATTTACCTGCCCATCAAGTGCTGGTAAGCATGCAGGTGCTTAGGACACAATTTTCATCAGAATCTATTTCTGCATTGTTGGTAAAACTTACTCAGTGCACCACAAATAGCTGCCATCCAAAATTTCTTGAGACCTCCTAGCCAATCCAAGCAAAAAAGAAAGCAACTTTTCAATGAGCACAGGAAGTGTTATTTTTATGAGTTAATTGAATTCATAATGAATTATGAAACAGTGCAAGGCATTTGAATTTGTCTGACTGCATCTGGTTTATTTTAGTACTTGATCCATCTTCCCCTTGTTATAAAAACTTTACAAAACTGCAATGAAAGGGAATTCTTATTTATTTTCTGTCTGTAATCATTTATGCCAAATAAAAACAGCAGAGACAAAGCACAGCAGATGGAATCTTTTTCCCACATTTTTGCATAAACATTCAAGCTTAGGGAAGGATAAAAAGATTGAGAAATGCAACATCTTCCTAATAAAAAGCAGTACTTTAGACTGCTCTTAAAGCTTCCCCTTAAGATTCCTTCACAGCTACCGGTAGGAACCAGAGTCAAAGCATTTCTCTTCAGAGATCTGCTCTGGTTATATTTCTCCACATGTGATGCTGAAGTTGTGATGAATGACAGCCATCCATTTTTCCTAGCATACAACACAGAAGAGAAATGAGTAGAGACCACTGCAAAACAAGGAAAGCTAACAACTCTATCTACAGTTAAACTCATCTTTACCTGAAGAAAATTAAATCCTTTTGCAGGCTTTATGAAGAACTGCATAGCTGAACCTTGAGTTCTCTTAATATATGTGAATTTAGCACTATGGACAAGGGCAAGGCTGGCTAGATCATGCAGATACATTTAGACCTTCAGCAGGACACACACAGATGAACACAAAAGGTACCTACTGAAACTGTCCAACGCTTCTTCTCAGCAAAACAGTATTTCAGACTGTGAACATATGCCATGACATATCCCATTAAAGGACCTAACTTAGAAAACACATTATCAAGCACAGAGATTACTGTGACAGCTGACAAATTATTGTTACTCTTGTATTTCTAAAAACTATTACTATTCAGCTAGTTACTTCTACAATATCACTTACACACACAACTAAGTTTAGTTCTTAGTAAATTATACTCCTCCATTTCAAAGAACCACTTCATAAAATATCACCTCTTTATATAAACAAATCACTTGTACACAGACACACAAACCTTTATCAGTAATAGTTTTATTACAACTTATTTCTTTTAAAAAACATGTTTACCTGACTTAAAAGTATACAAAAAATCTTTATCTAGCTAAATTTTAACTAGGTCTACAATATCCTGTAATACCACCATGTCACTTGCACAAGGTTTTAACTACGAAGGTAAAAGCATAAATAAGGCCTCCACAACATACACATGTACTAGTGAACTCTTACGGGTTCTTTTTTTCATTATGCCACTACTCCACTTGGGAGTTCCACTTTTTAAGTACTCATCCTAAGCTCTGCCGGGCTGCTGTCATTGGTAGATGAATCATCTGGACACAGACATTCTGCAATTTCATATACAGGCAAGGATACAAGCTAGTGTCTAGAACCACCTTCACAAGAGAAAGTGAGTATGACACCAACTAAGGCAAAACAAAAGAGGAGACTCAACTGGTTAGATGAGGTATTTTTTCATGGTGTATCAGAAAAAGACTTGGGAATCACAGATCCAAAAAGAGTGGAAGACAACAGCTGCTCTCCAAAGTAGTTAGTCATACAACTAATTTACAGCTCCAAATAACATGCTGGGCCTGTCATCACTTTAGGATTAGTTGACTACAGGTTCCACTACAATTGTAGAGCTTGCTTAGCCTCATTTCTTCATACACTGTACATTGTATCCTCCCACCACCCCCACCCAGACCAGACTCTACTCAGAACTTCCACAGAATTCTTTCAAAATATTCCTGGAAAACCAATGGGTAATGAAGATCCACTCCATGAAACTGAATCAGAGATTGTAAAGAAACGTCACTGCAAACTCAAGTAAGATGGGGGACTTTAAGTATCACCCATAAGTAAAAGTATCTAGAGAATCATACTGATGTTATTGACAGGGACCGAATTAGATCTAAGAAAAACTGAGCTGAGACTTCAAAGCATTGTAAGATTTAGTAGTCACAAAGCATCACCTCTGATCAAAGAAATGAAGGTGATATGAGATGCAAAATCATGAGACAAGATGTTTTACCGTAAGACACTTTACAAATTACATTGGTGGAACTCTTGAGAGATCCAAATAGCTCTGCAGAGAAACTGAATCACCTACTAAATGGCTCTTTACTGTCAAAGATACCAAAAAACTCAACAGCTGAAAATTCAGGCTATGCCAGTGCAAATCAAAAACATGACCTCCTTATGAAGAGAATCAACCATACCAGGTACTAAAGGTAACTTCCAAGAATAGCTGCAAATACTTCACATCCTCATGTCCACATATGAGACTGCCTTTAACGCAGAAGATAAATTTAGGCAAGTATCTCTGAAAGACAGACTTTTACCAAATGTAGCTTATTGCTCTTGGATAACTAACTCAATATAACTAATACATAAATCAGATTAGATCGTCTAAAGATCCCTTATGTTCTTGAAATATGCTACTTCACTTTTATCTGAATCCACGAAAATAAACCAACCTTTAAGTACAGATTGTTTGCAACCACTCACAGCCTGGTACAAAATAAGAAGGGAAATACTTCCTTTGCTAAATCAGTAAGTTCTTTCACGTCTATAAGCTCCTCTAAGATGAAATATTTGGGTACTTCTCCTTCCAATACTCAAATCAGAAGAGACAGGCCGAAACAGGTTTGTTTTAAAATTAAAAATAAACAGTGTTATCAACAATGAAAAAAGAATTTCATGAGAAAGACCTCTTAGCACTTTCACTACTACTGCAAGAATTTTCTTAGCATTCATCCAATAAAACAGCATTTAAGAATTTGAACTAGGTCTGCAACCCTCAGAGATTCAAGTAAAAACTATTATCTCACTGATTTTTTTTATTTCAAGTTTCTCTGTGCTCATTTTGTCAAACGCTCCCAATACACGAACATTGACACAGAAACGTATTCCTGAGATCAGCCAAACTGAGCAAAAATTAATTTCATGTGATTATTTAAAACAGTTACACTGCAGATTCATTTTTATCTTTTCATCAGCCACATAATGCACTGAACCTTTGATCTGTACATTGCTGGTTGCCAGCTCTTGGGTTTCTATCCAGGACAAGGTAAACTCATACCACAAACTCAGGACACTATGAAGCAGGAGAAGGGTGAGGAGGAAAAGAAAGAGGGAACCTTAACACAACCAGCAAGACTAAGAGCCTAAGCTTCTCCACAGCTGCCTCAGAGTCCTGACAGAGTTAAGAATCCCTCTTAGCAGCAGCAAAGTGAATTGCCCACCCACCACACGTAACAACTAACAATAAAGAAAACCTTCCCATCTGTTTTGATGGACATACCACCGCGAGCCAAGAAAACCAAGTACCACAGAATCAGTCTGTTCTGCTCTGTCAGCACTGGAGATAAACACCCACTCAGGAAGAGTGTCCTGAAACCCGAGCAGGATACACATACTTGTCCTGTAACACATGTACAGTCCCTGGGTACTTAAAGACCGTATTAATATAGGGGTATTTTACCAGTAACATCCTTTCAATGTACAGTTCTCTTCAGCACTATTCCAAAGTTTCCCAAAAAGCAGGCTACAAGGAAATGGGAAATTCTTGCAGTACTTCAACGTATGGGAAATTTGGGATGAGCAGAGTAATGTATTCACTTAGAAATGTCTTTCAGCTGAAGGTATAGTTGTTATTATGTATTTCTGGGGGGTTTAGGCATATGAGTGGGATGAAATGAAGAAAGAACTAGAACAGCTTATAGAAAACACTGAGGAAAAGGAAAAACATTATGATTTTTTCCTGTACAACTGGAATCTGAAACGAAAAGTCCATTTCAAAATTCTAAAATATTACCTTAAATTTGAAAAATTGTAAAAATTAGGTAGTCTGAAAAGAAAATTTTTCATATTGGGTTGGTGTAGATTTTTTTACCTTAATTTTCAGCATTTAGTCAAGTCAGATACATTTCAAAATCCTCTCAAACTCAAGCCATTCATATGTCCCAAGGATAACCCTCAGAGATCAGTGGGAGTCTTACATTAAGCTCTACAATCCCCTTTGCTCTTACACAGGAGAACGAGAAAGTACACAGCTGGATAATGCACACACATACCAATGTATCCTTCTTAACATCAGCTTGATTCCTCTTTTGCACCACTTACAGCTCCTTGCTCTTTATTTTGGATAATAGTATTTAGGGGGCCATGCCCAAGTTTCTGTTCCATTATACTGGACATAACACATTACTAAAGGTCCCTGACCACAGCTCCCAGACACGATGGCAATACAAACAGTAAGCAAAATGTTTCCATTCAACTAACTGGCAGAGGCTTCTAGAAGCACTTATGTCCACAGTACTGCAGTAGTACAGCAGAGAAACAGTAGGTGTGGAAGTTATATAGCTGCATTTACTCACAGCATAAAAATGGGTTTCAGGGGGAGACAAAAACAAACTTTGTGGCTTGCTGAAGAGACACCATTCCATTTATGCAAGCCTGCAAGCTGTATGCACGTACAGATAAAAAGGGCATGACATCACTGAGTGACTGACTATGCCACAGAATGACTGTTCCCATTGTAATATATGAAATACATATAATAATATATAAATATAGAGAGATAGAGACCTGTGAGTATGGTCACATCCTCACACTGGAGACTTAAATAATTAAAGTATGTAAAGCAAGAAAAATACCTGATATTGTTTTCATTTGTATTTTAGCTTATCATCTGAGTGCAAGTTATCAAGGTTAAACATTGTATGGCTTATTCTCTGAAGCACTATGAGATACACTGAATACAATTAACTGCTTCTATCTATAATGAGAATACACTTAATATAAATTGACATAACTGACTGCCTCACTCCTCAGTGTGAGCCTTCTTTTATTTTTTCAAATATAAAAAGAAAGAGCCTTCTTTTATTTTTTCAAATTAAGCTCGATATACAAGAAGTAAAAATAGCTTCTATCACACAGCTGCCTCCAGAAAGTAACAAGAATGACTATATCTACTATAAAAATTAAATATAAAGGCATTATTTTTCACCATAGTCAAGCCACAGATTAAATACGACACAGAAACAACTACTTGGTGGATGTATATTTCCACTTATAAATATCTTTTCTTAGATTTACAAGGGTCAAGTGCAAGCACTGTAGGAGATTCCTATGTGAACTTTATCTGCAATTTGATCCTTGCATGGCATGCTGTCTAAGCATTACACTGTACTATAATTTAATACTGGACATACACTTCAGCAGTTACAAATGATGGACTATTTAAAAGCATATAACTGTGACCCAAAGATGTACAAAGGCATTCAAAACAGCATTTTATTTTGGACTGGGGAGATGAAAGGTTGAGTTGGGATAGGGTCTCTAAAAACATAAAGAAGTGGCTTGTCACTAAAGGATTAAAAAATTGGCCATTGCCATTTTAAAAATAAGTTGCACAGGTTTGATAAACAGTGATGCTATTTTAAGTCTAAGACTATGAAAGCATATAGTCTATAGGTATCTCTCCGGTTTTCCCCAAAGTTTTCACAGCACTAGAAGGGAAAAAAAAACTAAACCTTAACGTTTTATTATCATGCTAAGCCTTTCCAGCTGTCTAAAGCATGCTATTTAATGATGCTAGCTGAGAAAACAGTGGGAAGGCTCAGTAAAAGACAGTCTCACATCATGTGTTTTATTTCAGGCTGGGGCTTGGGTTTGCTCCTCCTCTTCTTTTCAAATAAACATGAGCAGTTATGCAACCCTCTGTAAAATCCGAAAAAATCTGCCCCCTCCCAAACCTGCCCATGTACAGCCTGCAAAACATGAACGGGGTATCTGGTTGTCAGCAGCATCTCCTACATGATTCGAAGCTGTCAGCGTTTAAGATGCTATGCACATGTGTGTTCAGTACCTTGTAGCATACACTCAACTTCCCCTTGGAAAAATTTCACCAAGGTACACGAGCTTTCACCCAGGACGGGAGAAATATTTGCAGCCGCTGGTGATCGGGCGGAGGAGGGGAGGGGGAAGCGCGCAAGCAGGGGCTATATCTATTTTCAAACGAGCTAGCCGGCATTACAGATTAATTCACAGGATTTTGTCTCGTCCTTGTTTTCCATCCCGGAGTACTCGGCTGTGTACCTACAGATTAGCTCGCAGGCGCTAAATAGTCTCCCACACTTGATGCTGGTTTTGTGGAGGACGCTATACAGGAGCGGCTCTCGCAGACGAAGCCCCTCCAGCTACCGCTTGGGGATTTAAAGAAAAATAAAAAAAAAAAGAAACGGCAAATTGCCTCTCCCCACCCGTCTCCATAAAAGGGGACCGCTGCCTCTACACGAGCGCAAGAAGCAGCAGCAGCAGCGGCGGCGGCAGCAGCAGCGGCGGCGGCAGCAGCAGCGGCAGCAGCAGCGGCGGCAGCAGCAGCGGCGGCAGCAGCAGCGGCGG
>VXBT01011446.1:0-10082 GCA_013400235.1 Oriolus oriolus | reverse complement strand
GCGCTCGCCCCCCGCGCGCTGTCCGAGGGGCCGCGGGGCCGCCGCCGCTGCCTTACATGGGCCGCCGGTGCGGCGCGCTCCCGCCCGCGCCGTTGGCCCCGTTATCCCCGTTTGCCCCGTTTGCCGCGCCGCCCGGCGCGCAGCGGCAGGTGCGCCGCGGCAGGTGGAGCCTCGGTCGGCTCGCGCATCCTGTGCCTCCCCTTGCCGATACACCGAGGGGTACCAATGTCGTCTGTGTCCTGCCGCGCTCTGGCAGGTTTGAGTCTGGATGGCCGCTCGGCTGTGCTTGAAGCTGGGGTTGTCGACGTAGATGAAAAACGTGTGAAAGACTGGGCTGTGTGGTGCAGAGGGTATTCCGTAAAAGCCCCACCTTCCCTCAGCTTGCCTCTCGTCTCTTGCCTGCTGAGCCCGGCACAGCGGAGAGGGACAGCCAGCAACCTAGTCTAGAGCAATCCCATCCAAAATCCTAGAGCACGGGCACGGTCCAGGAGTCAGCAGGAATCTAGTGTGCCATTGTGCACCCTCATTTGTGAATTTACAACCAGAGTCCAATGACCCTGCAGAGCTTGGTGGACTATAACTTGATTGCTGCTGTGGTGGAATGAAGTTAAAACAATCTGCGTGCAGTCGTGAGGGAGGAGAGCAAAATGCTAATGTGCAATGGATTCTCAATTTTTCAAATACATGAGATATATATGGCTAATTTTTTAATTGGTCATATACCTATACTTGCCTCAGAATGCACAATAGTTTACAAACTATTCTACAATTAACTTATAATCTCTGATTTCAGTAACTTAAGGCAATTATTGAAATGACCCAGAATGTCATAAAGGGGCTTTAAAGGACCCTTCACGTTAGGGTTGAGTTTGGCTGTACAACGAATGAAGGTTTTGTGGTAGTGTAGGGCAAATGCAGTTGTGGTGTCTGATAAGAGCGCAAATCAAAGTCGTACGCAAACACCTCCAAGTCCTTCTCCGCAGGGCTCCTCCAAATCCTTCCATCCCCCAGCCTGTATTGGTACTCCGTAGTGAAACTAAACGCGTTCTTGGTAGGCACAGACATACTAACTCATTTCTGCAATACATATGTGCATATACACACATGGACAGCTACACAGATCAATACAGACAGAAATACTCGGCACTCACACAGGCACAAACAGCACGAATAGCCTTATCTTGTTGCCCTTTGGCTAATCAGGATGAAAGTCCATTATTAGGAAATATATGCATATGTATAATGTGGATTCCTCCAGTAGCTGACCTTAGATACTCAGTCTATCCCTGGATCCACAATGTGCCCTACTGCTGTACCCTGGACATACGAGCTCCTAAAACTTGCAATCCCACTGTAGTTGCTTTTTGCTTGTCACTGACAGACACACACCATGGATCTGCTGGTACCTGGGTCCCCAATCTTCTTGGCTGCTCTATCCTCACAAATGAACCCCTCTCCAAGGGCTGGTACAGACCTCCTCACTCACGTGCACCAGGGTTCTCTCAGTTGCTGGGCTTAGGCACGCAGTCCCTCCAGTAACTGGCCATGGCTCCCAGGTCTTCCCAGTTGCTGGCATCTGGACACACTATTCCCCAAACGCCATAGTCCCACTCCAGCTGCTGGTACAGATTTCCTTGCACACAGCAGCACATAAACATGCGCACTGTGGATCTCTCCTGGGCAAACACCACCCAGTATCTTAGACAGGCCCTCCTTCCAGCCTGGATCACTGTTGTCCCCAGCTTCCTTCCACAGAGATACACACACACATGCAGTCTCTCAGCTGACCTTCAGATTTTACGTGCTCTCCATCAGTTGGCAGAGAGTTCTTGGACCCTTTGGAAGTCACCTTCTCCAACTGTCTTACTCCCAGAGACATACTTCCTTCCCAAGCCTCTTAATCTCTTCTCCACCTGGTTTGGCTTGATATTTGCACCCTCACTTGGTCCAACTGCTCACACCACAGACACATATAACCCCTGATCTGCAGCGCAGTTGTTGGTACTTGTTTTCACTCACTCCAGTGTCGCATGCGGACATGAAGGAACACACAGAGCCAGTCTCAGGTGAAAGAGAGAATGAGCAGAGCTCCGGCCCCAAAGGGCCCGCTTCTTTATTTTATACACTTTTAGAAAACCTCATGGATTGGAGGGTGAAATTACCACCCCTCAACCACATAGGTCAAAGGAGAAATCAATCAGACTTCTCCGCCTTAGGAGAAAGAATGAAAACATCTCAGGTCGGTTAGAATAACATGGCTTATGTTTACAGAAAGTGCATGAGAATTCTAACTACAGAATTAAAAACATTGAAGAACTGTGAAAAGCAAGGCAACACTCCAGTCTCTTCAGTTGACGACTTTGCTGATTTGCAAGCCCTACAATCCCTTGTCTGATTTCAGTTGCTGACAGTTTGGCATCCATACAATCGCATGCACACAGAACACAGTCCACTCATTCAGGAAAATAGTTAGAGATGTAATTTAGGAGGAAAGCAGGACAGCAGGTGATGATCAGGTGTGGGTCATGGCCAGACAAGCATACTGCCCAGCAACCTGTTTACACATGGGCAACTGCTTTTGTCCCCTTAGCCTTCTGTGACCCATTTTCTCCAAGCCATGATGAGTCCTCCCTTCCTCTGCCTTTGGTTTTGTCCCCTACACCAGCCAAAATATGTTTTGTGCAATCCTAAGATTCCCTGAATGTCAGGGCATGTTCAGACTTTATACCTGGAAACACTTCTTTACCAAGAGGATGATCATACCCTGGAACAGGTCTTCTGTAGAGGTTGCTGATGCCCCATGCCTGTCAGTGTGCGAGGCATTTGGACAAAGTCCTTAAAAACAAGGTTTAACTTTGGATCAGCCCTGTAGTGATCAGGCAGTTGGACTTGATGAACATTCTATTCTATTCTATTCTATTCTATTCTATTCTATTCTATTCTATTCTATTCTATTCTATTCTATTCTATTCTATTCTATTCTATTCTATTCTATTCTATTCTATTCTATTCTATTCTATTCTATTCTATTCTATTCTATTCTATTCTATTCTATTCTATTCTATTCTATTCTATTCTATTCTATTCTATTCTATTCTATTCTATTCTATTCTATTCTATTCTATTCTATTCTATTCTATTCTATTCTATTCTATTCTATTCTATTC
The DNA here is from genome assembly GCA_013400235.1 of Oriolus oriolus. NCBI lineage: Eukaryota > Metazoa > Chordata > Aves > Passeriformes > Corvidae > Oriolus > Oriolus oriolus. Next base: position 6,915 of record VXBT01011446.1, on the reverse strand, counting down.
TATTCTATTCTATTCTATTCTATTCTATTCTATTCTATTCTATTCTATTCTATTCTATTCTATTCTATTCTATTCTATTCTATTCTATTCTATTCTATTCTATTCTATTCTATTCTATTCTATTCTATTCTATTCTATTCTATTCTATTCTATTCTATTCTATTCTATTCTATTCTATTCTATTCTATTCTATTCTATTCTATTCTATTCTATTCTATTCTATTCTATTCTATTCTATTCTATTCTATTCTATTCTATTCTATTCTATTCTATTCTATTCTATTCTATTCTATTCTATTCTATTCTATTCTATTCTATTCTATTCTATTCTATTCTATTCTATTCTATTCTATTCTATTCTATTCTATTCTATTCTATTCTATTCTATTCTATTCTATTCTATTCTATTCTATTCTATTCTATTCTATTCTATTCTATAGCCTATCCTATCCTATCCTATCCTATCCTATCCTGTCCTGTTCTCCTGCATTCCGCAGTGTGTGTTACACCCTCTAGACAGTAGCCCTGACTTCAACCCTTAAGTTTGTCTGGAGAGCCTTTCCAGACTCATCTGGTGTGTTTCAGACGTGGATGATGACCATCAGTTCTCTTTTGTGACATTCCTGAGACTGGGGCAAGGAATCTTTTTTTCTGAGTTCCCCATAAGGATGAAGGTTCCCCTGCTTGATACTGTTGTTATGTGCCACATTTAGAGCTTGGAGACAAGCTTTTTATCAAAGAGTGTAACAACACCTAATTTCTGGTCACACTTTGAAGACTCTATGTTCTCAAAGGGAGAGGGATTTAGAAGTTTAATTTAGCAATTTAATTTGACTGAATTTAGCAATTTAGTTTCTAGTCCTGAAGTCATACTAATGGAAATGGGGCATCATGAAGTTTTGATAAAGACAAATGAGTCACAGAAATAAATCAGTGATACCTCAAAGCATATATGGGCTGCCAACCTAATCCACATCAGCCTCATTTCCACCCTTCAGTTCACAGTCTACCAGGTACCTCCCTCTCCAGTGGTCAAGATAGGGGTGAGATAAAATGTTGGTTCCTTCATTTCAGTAAAGGTTCCTATTCTTTCAACTGTTGTTTGTTGTTCAAGATGCTTGTCTTTTACACCTCCCAAACTAATTTTTAGAAAATTCTAGTATGAAATCACAAAAGCCCATTTTTGGATTATCTGTATTTGGGTTACGTGACAAGGTTTTGGTAGCAAGCAGGCTACAGGGGTGGCTTCCGTGAGAAGATACCAGAAGCCGCCCCCGTGTTAGAAAGAGTCAGCTCCAGCTGGCTGACGGACCCACTGCTGGCCAAAGCTGAGCCTGGTGGCAGCGCACAGTGACAGCCTATTTAACAAGGGGGAAAAAATGCTGCACAGCAGCAGCAGATGGGCAAGAGAATGGCACAGACAACTATTCAGACCCCAAGGTCCAGAGGGGAAGAAGGAGCAGGAGGAAGTGCTCCAGGCACCAGAGGAGAGATTTCCCTGCAGCCTATGGTGCAGCCCATGGTGAGGCGGCTGTGCCCCTGCAGCCCATGGAGGAGACATCCACCCCACAGCCTGTGGAGGACCCTATGTCCAAGCAGGTGGATACTCCTGAAGGAACCTGTGAACCGAAGAAGAAAAAGCCCATGCTAGAGCTGGCCTCTGACAGGAGCTGTGACCCCATGGAGAGGAGCCCATGATGAAGCAGTTTTTCCAGCAGGACCTGTGACCCCATCTGGGGACACACACTGGAGCAGTCTGTTCCTGAAGGACTGCACCCTGTGGAAAAGACCCACACTGGAGCAGTACGTGAAGAACTGCAGCCCATGGGAAGGACCTGTGTTGTACAATTTTGTGAAAGACTGTCTCCCATGGGAGGTTCCCCATGCTGAGGGAAGGAGTGTCAGAGACAAAGCATTATGAACTGACCTGAACCCCTATTCCCCACCCCCCTGCACTGTTCAGGAGGAGGAGGTAAAGAAGTCAGGAGTGAAGCTGAGCCTCGGAAGGAAGGACCAGTGGTAGGAATGTGTTTTAAGATTTGTTTTTATTTCATATTATCCTGCTTTTGCCTGGCAATAATTTAAATTGATTTCCCCACACTGAGTCTGTTTTGCCCATGATGGTTATTACTGAGCCATGTCCTTGCCCTTGTCTTGACCATGAGCCTTTTGTCACATTTCCTGTTGAGGCAGGGAAGGGATAGTGGGATTGGTGGGTACCTTGCAGGCTAGCCAAGGTCAACCCAACGTATTATCACATTATCTTAATAAAAGTAATGTAACTTTGGGTTCATCTTAATCCTGTATGGAAATCAACTTCATCCATGTTTTAAAGCAAATTTGGCAGTTCTTCTTTATCTGCATTTATTTTCGTTTTTTGCTCAAGAATGCTGTCATTGGGTGCTATGTGTGCCTTGGACATTTTTTCAAAAAATGAAATAATGTGAATGCCAACATGTATGTTGTGGATTTCTGCAGCACTCAGTACACTTATGTTACATAATACAATTACACTGTTTTGATTAATTCCTGAGATTTCCCAGAAGCCCTCTCTCATCCTTGCACAAAGAGTGATTTTTCTCAGTCCAGAAAAGAATCTATTCAGTTGTCTACTGATGAGACAGTAGTGCTCTGCCGCAGAACAGGGCCTTGCAGAAAATCCTGAGAGTAGTCCAACCCTTGATTATCTCAGTCTCCTCAGGAAGCCTATTCTCTCACAAGAGGGAAAACCCTTGACCACAACCTGGAGATCTCACTATCTTATGCTAAGATTAGCTGCATTTCCTCTGGAGGTTAGTACAGCTGTGTTTGTAGGCTGTTGCTGTGGATGAAGGATACCATCTTTTCTTCTAGGCACAGGCCGATTGTGTGGGTTCCCATGAGACCTGACCTGATGATTTTTCAGTGTGACCTAGCATTTTAAATTATCTTTTGCTCTTCTAAACAGACTAAATGATTGAACAAATGTCATCTCGGACACTTGTTAAACACTCCCAAGCTACTGCAGCAGGAGTACATATCCTTAGAACCCAGGAATGGAGCAGAGTGCAGGCACTGCCTATACCCTGGGTCCCACTGGGACTTTCAGAATGCAAAATTCCTGCAAGCTGAAGTTTAATGACAAACTTTCTTGCCTCTGGTCTGATGGCAACAGATGTCTTTCTACAGAGAGTAGAAAACTTGCTCTACATTTTCCCTTTCCAGCGCTACACAATAAGAAAAGCACAACCAGATTTCATGTTGAATTCAAGAATATTACTGATTTTAATTAACATTATAAGGAATACACAAATCTATTCAAAATAAAACTGTACATATTTCCCTGTTTCATTCTCTCCATCAACTAACATTCCACTTCTTCTGCTTCAAGACAGTCTTGTGGAAGGCATGCAGATCTCTTTCCTGCATTTGGCACAGTTTCTTTTCAAGCTTCTATACTTAGTGCCATTTCTGTTATTTCTATGTCTATCCTCATATGAATTCTGTTCAAAGGTTTTGTTATTTTAATATTTTTTTTGCTATTTCTTCCTTCCTTCCCTGGTTCTCCACAAGACAGAGAATTCTTTCCCGCTTAGACAGCTCCTTTGCTAACATTAAGCCAGTTCCACCAGAGTTGGAAAACTTTGTGGCCAGCATTTGTTCCCAGATTGAGAGGCATAAGAGGTAATGCTGACAAAATAGTCGATTTCATAAATCTTACTTTACTCGGTGAATCAGAAGACACATCCTGTCTTCAGCCAGAACTAGTAAAGAGTAAATAAAAGGATTTCTTGAGCCATCAGGCCTGGGTAGGGAAATGTATCACCAAGATCACATTATTATCATAGAAGATCACTTTAGTTCACTTGTAAATTCCAAATATGATAAGTCTTAATCAGAAATTTGTGTGACTCAAAGAACATTAATTTGGTTGAAACTTCCATCAAAATTATGGAATAATTCTTAAATGCCTAGTAGTCACTTCATTTAGAAAAATAGAGGTTGTTCAGTTTTTTCCTTGTTTTAACCCCTTTGTGGAATAGTTACAAAAACTGAAAATGAATCAAGCCCACTCCATCTTGTGAAAATTAAGTACGGCTTTCCAAGTTATACCAATAGTCATAAATATTGTCATTTGCATATCCAAGTGCAACATACATATTGTCAATATGTCATACTATGTTACACACAGTCAATTTATGTACAGTCACGTGTATAGTCATAGTCACTTACAGGAGGGCAAAACTGCCTGCCAGATACCCGCTAGCAGTACAAATGTATTTCTAAATATATGAACTTGCAAGGAATATTTAACTGCATTAACAGTGTGGCAGAAGTTCAAATCGGTAGCCAAGCGTAAAGGGCCATTCTCATGCACAGAAAATTTGACTTAGGACATTCCATATTTTGCAATATGCAGTCCTGTAACTTTGTATAGAAGCTAATTTGATTATATTTAAGGAATCAGGACTGCTCATCACTTTTACTGAAATATAAATTATTGACAAAATCGTGCTGATATGGAAGCCAGACTGCAGGAGATGTGCACATGTTTTAATGAAATAATTTAATCACTCTATCAGTACAGAGCATAGTCCTGCAAATGACTGACCATGACAAAATTTTCATTGCCAAACCTTCCATCAAAAATTGTAATGAAATTTAAGCTTCCATCAGAGCTTAAGAAGCTGTAAAGTTTAAAACACCTTTTCTCACTCAGTCTTCTTTGTTGCACACAAACCCTTTTTGGGAGAACTCATCACATGATCTTTCTCTCAGATGGAATGCTGTTCCAATTTCTATTACATTCTCTTCCCCAATGCCCTCCTGAAAAGTGAAAACTAACAAAAAGTAGGACAATGGAGAACAGCTGTAGAAAAGGATAAACTTTGCAGAACATCCAATGCTTTGGATCAATATTTAAGAAACGTGGAATCCAGTAGTGTATTTTGTACAGGCTTTCCATAGAGAAGCTATCAATGTTCTCAGTTTCCCTCTGCACCTGTTTTGCGCACATAAATTAGGGATAGTCCATTTTGCAGTAAGGAATCTGAGCAACATAGAAATATTGTAGCACAAAGTCATTACTTAAAAAAGGTCTTATTAGGGAAGCATTCAGGGATGTGAAGGTTATGACAAGAGATAGGTCCTTCATCTACCGAACATCTTAACACTGCGTGAAGTGACTCTGTAGTTAAAGCCACTGACTTTGCAGTTAAAGACAACACTTTCAAAAGCCCATACCACTGAGCCATTTCTAAATATCTATATTCTACATCATTGCATACAATGGACAAAAACTAAAGTAGTTGCTGCAGCCTTATTAATTCTCTGGTGTCTTTCTTCCTCAGCTAATAATTGAAAAACATTCTGTTGCCCCTTTTGAGTAGTTTATTCAATTTATCTTGTATAGTCCCAATTTCACTATTTGTTAGCTCAGCATTTTTTCAGAGCCCTAAAATACTCTTAGGAGGAGATATAAATCACACTTCTCTTTTTGACAGGAGGGGAAATGGCCAGGAGATGGACCTCAGAACTGCAGAGAGAGTAAGCATCAATGAAGTCTAATACCTAAGATTCAGCATTGCAGTTAAGACAGCAAAAAAGCTTGATGGAATTTATATGGAAATGGCCATGCCATGCTGTTTCCTTAGTGCAAGGCTTTTTCAGCACTGCTTTCCCTTAGGTGACCTACATTCTCAAATGCTTCAGGGAGAGCTGTGAAAGTCAAAATGAAAGAGGAAAACTTTAGCAAGACTGACCACAGAATAGAAGCTTCCTGAAGAGGTACTTGCAGCAATTGGCTGCTGGAACCTGAGACACTGGGTATTTTTTTGCTCAGTTTAACTTCAATTACTTCATGTCAGCAAATAAGAAAATATAAGAAGCATTGCTCAAAGTCACCTATTTGTTCATCTCAAATGTTACTGGCTGCCCCTGGCACTAAATTCCACAACTATTTTCTTTGTGAGAAAGTAAGAATTCTTTTACTGGGACATTTTTTAACAGACAACAGTTAACAAGTATTCATTGATTAGGAAATGAATTGATAAGAGTCGTAGATTTGTGTTAAAACTAAGTGACTGTTATCCGAGCAGCTACCACGTCATCTTATTTCTTATCTAGAGACAATAACATGAGCCTATCCAACAGACTTAGTTGTGATACTTTATTTTTTCTAGTGGTGGTAAGACAAACAGATCTTTGTCAGAGCTCATCTGATCAGTATGAATATGTACTGGCACCACACATGGCTTTATTGTAGTTCAACCTAAAATCAACACGTGAAGTTCTAGCCCCAGTAAATTTAAGACCTTTATCATTAACATAAAAGGAGGTAGCATTTCATTTGCAATTCCTTTACTTTCTCAGTTACTGTTACTAAATAAAACCATAGAAAACTCAGATTAAAACCTGAATAAACGAAACCAAACCAAACCACTCCAAAACATAATCTGTCCAGTACTACTTAGGAAGCACGTGGTTCAACATGAAGCAAAGGGTCAAATACAAAAGAGGTTCTCAAATTCTGGCTGGTTTTGATTTAGTTCTAATGTTATATTTGGCCACTTAGTGCTTATTCCTTAGAAGTGTTTGAATAGCTGAGTCCCACTCTTAATTCAGCTCTTCATCTATTGCAGATAAAAGCCAAGCAACTACAAAATACCAAGCAAACAGTCAACTAGAGTAAAATCAGAGTATTTTCTGGTCAGTAATTACAATTAATACAACAATGTTTTCCTTTAATCGATGGAGTTGGAGACTGTTCTTTCCACAATAATAGGCACAGGTGCATGCTCTCAAATTTTGCTGAAGCTATCAAGTTATTCTTGTATACAGGTGTTTAAATTAAACTTCCTCCATTTTTATCACCACTGTAACAGGACATCTGAGTAGAGTATTTGTCCACATGTCAAACAGAGAATTTTATACTCT